>JAJHZJ010000612.1:10598371-11033767 GCA_023548195.1 Bettongia penicillata ogilbyi | reverse complement strand
AGGTTCCAGAGGTTGGCAGGAGAGAAGGGGCAAGAAGGAGCTATGATGACAGTAATTTGACTGCAGTATACTAAGTAGGCAGTGGGGTACAGTAGAGACAGTGTTGTACGTAGAGTCAGAGAATTTGGGTTCAAACCCCACTTTGGACACTTCTTATCACTTAACCTCTCAATATAGTTTCCTTAACCGTAAAATCAGGGAATTAGACTAGATCAGCGGTCAAATTCAAATAGAAGTGGGGGCTACTAATCTGTACATAAGGATCCCTGCAGGATGACTTGGAAAGCCACAAATTAATGAAAAATTAATTAATTAAACAAATCTATGTTTTATTGTATTCTTGTGTTGTTAAATATTCCCAAATATATTTTAATATAGCCACCCTGAAGCAATGGTATATGGAGGCATGCAATACTATGATCTCTGAAGAATGACAATAATAAGTGATCCAAAGATAATTAGAGTGAAATATTATAGATGTGAGCAATATATTACCAATCATAATTTGTACATGGGAAGCATCATGAAAGATATCATCATGGATATATAATTTTTAAAAGATCAGAGATTTAAAGTTGAAAGGGACCTTAGAGGTTATTGAGTCCAACCCCCTTAACTCTATAGATAAGAAACTTAAAGGCCATAGAGGTGAAGTGATTTATCTAAGGTCATCCAGGTACTATCAGAGCCAAGATTTGAAGCCAGGTCCTCTGATTCCAAAACCATTTCTTTTCCCACTCCACCACACTCCACCTCTAAAAAGATGGGTCACTAGCATTGGGAGAGTGAAGGGTAGCTAGCCCTTGAGAATAAGTAATAAACAACCCTGTATGGAGGATTTACAGAAAGATAAGCACAAAAATCACATGAAATGAGTTGAGATCTACTCAATATGATGAGCCTGCAGAATCACTGAAATAAATACACTTTTTAGCCATCCACTCAGTCAGCTTGCCATCCTCCCTCTACTCATCTGGAACAAGCACCCTCCAAATTACATCTCTGTGTCTCCTTAGAATTATCTTCTCAGCTTTGAAACTGTCCTCTAGGGCTGAGCTGTCCTGATTGGTGGGTGAGTGACTGAATGAATGAGTACAACTCATCCAACCTACTGTATCTAATCAACACACAGCACTCACTCTATCAGACATCTCCCTTAGGCATTTTGCCATATGTAGGTGAGTAGCATCCCTCCCCTTCTCCCCAATCTATCCTTTCCCTCTCCATTTTCAACCTCTTGCTTTAAGATCAGTTATCAAGTCAATGCTCCCAGTGCTTCTGGAAAGGAGATGACAATAGCCACTTTAGAGCATCACTTACCCAGACCAAAACTCCCCTTGTAACCACCTTATTACATGTATTGCCTCCCACTATTACAGTTCAAGTTCTTTGAGAGCAAAGACTGTCTTGACTTCTATATTTGTGTCCTGACAGTTGATGTTTTTAATAAATTCTTTTTCTTTCATTTAACTTGCAAAGTACTTTTACAACACTACTATTAAACTGAATATAGTCTGCCCTTCTGACTCTCCATCCATCATTCTACCTCACTATACTAACACACAATACTTGAATTACTCCCTTCTTAGAGCCTCAATTTCCCTCTCTGAGGAATGAGAGAGTTTAACTAGATCATCTCTAAGGTCCCTCCTATCTGTAGTGGTTTGGGATAGTGCAAAGCTGGGAGACTTGAGACTGAATCCCAGCTCTGACATTTCCTCATTGTGTAATTCGTTAACTTCACCTGTCTGGGACATAGTCTTCCCATTTACCAAGTGGGCTTATTAATAAGTTGCATTTATAACGTGCTTTAAAGTTTGCAAAGCACTTTCTACAAGCACTTCACTTCATTATCTCACTGGATCCTCGTAATAATCTTGTTAAGTTACAAATGAGGAAAAATGAGGCTGAGAAAAGTCAATCGATAAGACTCAGTTTCACATGACTGGTAATAATACTTCCACTTCCTTCCTCACAAAGATGTGGTAGAAAAAAGTACACGGAAAACTTTCAAGTACTAGGGAAATGGGCACCATTATGAAGATGAAATAAAAATCAAGCAGCCCCCACACACTGACAAGCCTTCACAGAATTCTAAGTGTTTCACATCAAAATCTAATCTAAAAAAATTCCAACAGACAGAAGAACAGAAAATTGTCTCCCATTTTTTTTAAATGCCCCACATTTGAACACTACATTTGCCTTGTGAAAACAGGTAGGGAAAGATTAGCTAAGAACAGTTTTGCATAAAGGTGCTATTTCCCAACTTGGAATCATCACAGGAGATCACATTTAATCAGATCTAATTTTGCACTATTAATGCAATTGTTGGGTGTCAGAATTGGCATCCACAGATAACAGGCCCCACTCTGGAGATTTTCCTGTCATTAGCAATAAGGATGGGACCTAGTTAGAGAATCTGCATTCCGCCTGAGAATCCTTCCTACCCTAAAAGGTTCCCAGTTCACCCACCGTCCAACTGGTTTACCTAACCCTTATAAAGATCAGCTCTTTGGTCAGCCACAACTTTTCTTGACAAAACAGTCTTCTATGAGAGCCACTCTTATAGAAAAACAGAAGATAGGAATGAGTACCTTCAGATTTTCTTAAAAAAAAACATTTTTTCTACCCTTTATTCAATTCCAAAAGTGTACAAATAATGGAAGGTTATTTAATCTGTGACCAAGCAGTTTATTTCACATTTGAATTGTTGTATTTATATTTTGATAAGTGTTTTATTTTTTAATTGTTATTTTTGAATGTTCTTTTTTTATTAAACTTTGACTTTCAAATTCTCTTCTTCTCTCTCACTCCTCTCCCACTCACTGAGAAGTGAGCAAGCAATATATCAAATACATATATGAAATCATGTAAAAATCATGTAAAACATGTTTTCACTAGACACATCACAAAAAAATGAAAAATAAAGAGAGAAAATTATACTTCAATTTGTACTTAGAGTTCATCAGTTCTCTCCGTAGAGGTAGATTGGTATTTTCAACATGAGTCCTTTGGAATTTTTTTGGATTATTGTATTGATCAGAGCAGCCAAGCCATTTCATATCACTGATCATCATGGCAACATTGTCCTGTTACTGTGATCTCTTCATTTTTCTCACTTTGCTTTGCATCAGTTCATATAAGCCTTGCAGTGTTCCTTTTCTTCCCTTGAAACCACTCTTTCCTTGTCATTTCTTATATCACAACAGTACTCCATTTGCAATCATATGCCACAACTTGTTCAGCCCATTCTCCAGTTGATGAGCATTCCTTCAATTTTCGATTCTTTGACACCACAAAAAAGTTGCTATTAACATTTTTATATGTATAAGTCCCTTTCTTTTTCCTTTGATCTCTGCATTACAGTCCTAGTAACAGCATTGTTTGTTCAAACGGTATGCTCAGTTTTATAGCCCTTTGGGAATAGTTCCAAATTGTTATCCAAAATGGTTGGACTACTTCACAGCTATACCAACAGTTCATTTTCCTTTATGCCCACCAGGATTTGTCATTTATGATAGGTGTAAGGTGGCACCATAGAGTTGTTTTAATTTACATTTCTCTAATCAATAGAGATTTAGAGCATTTTTTCATATTCTAATGAAGGTAACTTTGATTTCTTCTTCTGTAAACTTCCTAGTCATATACTTTTTACCATTTATCAATAGGGGAATGACATATATATATATATATAGACATGCATATACATAAATACACACACACTCATATATATGACTGAGTTGAATATATGTTTGAGAAACAGGGCCTTTATCAGAGAAACTTGATATAAAATTTTTGATATTACTTCATTCTCTGTAGTACCTATTAGCAAAATGTAGTTTCCCTAATTATCTCTTTTAATTAAGTATATCTTTGCTTTTGTTTTGTCTGAGACCACAGTTGCCACCCCTGCCTTTTTCACTTTGATTGAAGCATACTTAATTCTGTTCCAGACTCTTATTTTAAATCTGTCTTTCTAATTCAAGTGTATTTCTTGTAAACAACATATTGTTGAATTTTAGTTTCTAACCCAGTCTGCTAACTGCTTCATTTCATGGGTGAGCTCATCCCATTCATGTTCACAGCTATGATCATTAACTGTGTATTTCCCTCCACCATATTTTCTTTTCTTGATCCTTCTCTTTTTCTTTTTACTCAGTCTTTTCTCAAAAGTGTGGCTTTCTTCTCACAGTTACTTCCCTTATCGTCCTCTCCCTTTTGTCATCTCACATCCACTCACCCTTTTCACTTATTAACTTACTCTTTTATTTCCCTGTTTGGCAAGATAGAATACATAAACAGAGTCCCAAGTCTGCCTGTATATTCTTCTATCTTTGAATCAATGTCAGTGAAAGTGAGGTTGAAGCACTGCCTGCCATGCCACTCTCCATTTACCCTTCACTGTAAAAACTCTTCTGTGAACACTTCTTGTATGTGAGAATTTTTTTTCCGTTCAACCTCTTCCTTCCCTTTTATTCCACTGCATCCTTTAATTGTCTCACTATTCTCTTCATCTCTTTTCTTTCCCATCCCTTCATCTTTTGAGATCATCTCAACAAAATGGACTCATATACCCTCTGGCAATGTAGACTCTTTCTAATTGCCCTAATAAGGATAAAGTTCTTAGGAGTTACATGTAACATCCTACCATGTAGGAATGCAAACAATTAAAGTTTATCAAGCTCCTAATGATTGCTCTTTCATGTTTACCTTTTTATTCTTCTGTTGAGTCTTGTGTTTCAATGTAAAATTTTCAACTCTGAATTTTTCACCAGGAGTATCTGAACATCCTCTGTTTCATTAAGTGTTCATTTCCCCCCGAAAGATTATATCAGGCAGACCAGCCCAGAGTGCAGACCAGAATGGAATAGCAGGGACAAGACCCAGAAGAGAATTCAAGGCACCACTGGCACCCCTCAATACACAAATGCCACAGACAACTTCAAAGGTCAGTTGGAGGGCTCCTTCACCCAGGAGAGGGGAGCCTGGTCCGGAATTCCTGCAGCAAGCACTGCAGTGGCAGCTGCCATATTTGGAGCCCTCCACCTAAAGCTCCTGAGGGAATTGAGCCACTGATCTGATTCTAAGCCCTGAACTCCACCCAGGGGTGAGGAGGAGCACTGGAAGTAGAGCTGGAGGCAGCTGTGGTGAGGGGATTCAATTGCAGAGTCTGGGCAGAAAAGTTTTGGTTGCTCCCAGACCACTGTGGAGGTCAGGAGAGGAGTAAACACCTCACACCTCTCCCTTGACTGTACTACCTTGGAGCAAGTGAGAACTTACAGGTCCCCAGAATACATCCTCTTCTAGACAAAAGTCTCAAAAGTCAAGTACCTGGCTGGGAAAATGCCAAAAAGAGGGAGAAAAAAAATAAGATAATAGGAGGTTACTTTCTTGGTGAACAGGTATTTTCTTGTATTCTTTCAGAGGAGGAAGAAGAAAGCATAACATTAGAGGAATTCAAGGCTTCTATGTCCAAAACCTCCAAAAGAAATATGCAGTGGTCCCAGGCCATGGAAGAGCTCAGAAAGGATTTTGAAAATCAAGTAAGAGAAGTGGAGGAAAAATTGGGAAGAGAAATAAGAGTAATGCAAGAAAATCATTAAGAGTGATGCAAGAAAATCATGAAAAGTGAGTCAATAGCTTGCTAAAAAGACCCCCAAAAAATGCTGAAGAAAATAACACCTTGAAAAATAGGCTAACTCAGTTGGCAAAAGAGGTCCAAAAAGCCAATGAGGAGAAGAATGCTTTCAAAAGCAGATTTAGCCAAATGGAAAAGGAGGTTCAAGAGCTCACTGAAGAAAATAGTTCTTTAAAAATTAGAATGGAACAGATGGAGACTAATGACTTTCTGCAAAACCAAGAAATCACAAAACAAAAACAAAAAAATGAAAAAAATGGAAGAGAAAGTGAAATATCTCATGGGAAAAACAACTGACCTGGAAAATAGATCCAGGAGAGACAATTTAAAAATTATGGGACTACCTGAAAGCCATGATCATAAAAAGAGCCTAGAGATCATCTTTCATGAAATTATCAAGGAAAACTGCCCTGATATTCTAGAACCAGAGGGCAAAGTAAATATTGAAAGACTCCACCGATCACCACCAGAAAGAGATCCAAAAAGAGAAAGTCCTAGGAACATTGTGGCCAAATTCCAGAGTTGCCTGGTCAAGGAGAAAATATTGCAAGCAGCTAGAAAGAAACAATTCCAGTATTGTGGAAATACAATCAGGATACCACAAGATCTAGCAGCTGCTACATTAAGGGATTGAAAGCCTTGGAATATGATATTCCAGAACTCAAACAAACTAGAATTAATGCCAAGAATCACCTACCTAGAAAAACTGAGCTTCAGGGGGAAAATGGTCTTTCAATGAAATCGAGGACTTGCAAGCATTTTTGATGAAAAGATCAGAGCTGTATAGAAAATTGACTTTCAAATAACAAGAATTAAGAGAAGTATGAAAAGGTAAACAGGAAAGAGAAATCATAAGGGACTTACTAGAGTTGAACTGTTTACATGGAAAGATAATATTTGTAACTCCTGAGACATTTCTGAGTATCTGGGTAGTTGGAGGGATTGTATACATATAGAGAGAGGGCACAGGGTGAGTTGAATAGGATGGGATGATATCTAAAAAACTAAAATTAAGGGGTGAGAGAGGAATATATTGGGAGGAGAAAAGGAGAAATTTAATGGGACAAATTATCTCACATAAAAGAGGCAAGAAAAAGCTTTACCAATGGAGAGGGAAAAGGGGAGTTTAAAGGGGAAAAGTGAAACTTACTCTTATCACATTTGGCTCAAGGAAGGAATAACATGCATATTTGGTGTGAAAATCTATTGTACACTACAGGAAAGTAGGGGAGAAGGGGACAAGTGGGATGGGGGAATGATAGAAAGGAGGGTAAATGGGAAGATGAAGTAATTAGAAGTAAACCCTTTTGGGGAGGAACAAGGTCAAAAGAGAGAATGGAATAAATGGGGGCAGAAGAGGATGGAGGGAAATATAATTAGTCTATCAGAACATGACTATTATGAAAGTCTTTTGCATAACTACACATGTATAGCCTATATTGAATGGCTTACCTTCTCAGTGGGGTGGTTGGGGAGGGAGGAAGGGAGAGAAATTGGAACTCAAAGTTTTTAGGAATGAATGTTGAGAATTGTTTTTTGCATACAACTGGGAAATAAGAAATACAGGTAATGGGATATAGAAATCTATCTTGTCCTACAAGAAAAAGAGAGAAGATAGGAATAAGGGAAGGGAGGGGGTGTGATGGAAGGAAGGGCTGATTGGGGAAAGAGGTAAGCAGAATGCACTGTGTCTTGGAGTCGGGGAGGGGAGAGATGAGAAAAAAAATTGAAACTAAAAATCTTGTGGAAATAAATGTTGAAAACTAAAAATAAATTTTAAAAAATCGAGAAATTAAAAAAATGGGGGGAAAAAAGAAAAGGCAAGGCTCTGGAATTGTGACCAAATGCCATCTCCTCCAACTCAAAGGACCACAGAGCTAGTTTAAGGCACTGGGGAACCTGTGGCCTTGAACCCACATGTGGCCCTTTAGCCCCTTTGACTGATTCCAAACTTCACAAAACAAATCCCCTTAAAAGGATTTGTTCGGCAAAGTTTGTATTCAGTCAAAGATTGTACTTGAGGACTTAGAGGGCCATGTGTGACTTTGAGGCCACAGGTTCACCACCCCTGAGCTGGTCCTAGAAGGGAACTACACTCCTGGAAGGGACTAGAAAGTCATTTGGTCCAACCCTTTCATTTTGCATATGAGAAAACTCAGGTCATTTGACTCCATCGTAAGTACCCTTTTCTGCTATACCATGTTGCCTCTGATCCAGTTCAATTCAACTTTTATCACACATGTGATGGACACTATTCTTATGATGATGCTGTATGGTTAGAAGTCCAGCTCAGAGACCATGTCCTCCAGGAAGCTTTTCTTGATTTCTTTGCTTTATCTGTTTTTCTTGCTCTTGAAATCATTTTATATATACTTTGTATTTTGTTAGTTGTGTACATGCTGTAATACCTCCTCTTGTTTCAGTGGAATGAAAACTCCAAAAAAGCTAATATTGTTGCATTTTTTTTTTAATTCTTAGTGCCTAGCCCATTTCTTTGTACATAGTACATAGTAGGCAAATGGCAAATGTCTGAATTGATTTGAATCATGGAATACAGTAATTTCTGAACAATTAAAATTGTATTTCATCCAGAGGGCAATGGAGAAGTGCATGATGGGTGCAGGAAGCGATGCTTGAGAAGCATGCAGAGACTGTAACATATTATCAACCCAGAATTATACAAGAAAAGCATGTAGCAGTAATAATAACTGCACCAGCAACAACAGTTATATAGCACTTATTATATTTCAGGCACTGTGCCAGGGATTGTCACAACATCCTCGGGAGGTAGGAGCTATTGCTATCATCCCCTTTTTACAGACAAAGAAATCGAGGCAAATAGAAAATAGATGACTTCCTCAATGCCACCTTGCTAGTAAATGCCTGAGTTCAGATTTGAACTCAGGTCATTCTGACTCCAGATTTACTATTCTATGCACTGTGCTTCCAGAGAGACCTGTGACTAGAAAAGGTGGACCAGTCATGGGGTGAGAGTGATACATAACTGAAGGAGAGTCTATAGGTAGCAAGACCACATATTATTATGATCCAGGTAGGTCAAGCCATGTATTTTTATATAATGCCTTCCCCCCTTTTAGTCTTTTCTGGCTATCATTATTCCCACATTAAAAAAAACAGTAGCATAGAGGGACATTCAGAATAAAAAAACAGAAACAGATGGCAGGAGAAACAGAGGAAGAGAGTACAAGTGGAAACACACTCACAGATGCATCTTAGTGCTTTCCATCTTATTTAAGAGAAATGTATATACAAACACACCAGAAACTGGCAGGGTTATTACAATCAGCATTCAGAGAAGAGGTGATATCTTACAAACCAAAACTCATTTGTGAGGCAGGAAAATTTCTTTTTTTAAATATCAGTTATTTATTGTTTATTCAGTATTTAGGGTTAGTATGGCACTTGAGGAATTGGTTGCATTATTGTAGGTATATAGATCTTTTTATATAATATGGAAATTTACAACCATATAGGCAGACAAAATCAGGTCTTTCAGAAAGGTGATACATGGGGCCATGCTGTAGTGCCCTAATGGAGGAGAGCACAAATGTAATCAATGCATCAATAAAGAATTACTGCCGTATGGTGTTTTGTATCCAGGAGTGTTATCTTCTGGACCTAAGGGAACCTGTAGCACCTACATACAAAGCAAGCAGGTAGTTTATATACCTGTGGAACACTGGCTATGCTTGACAGCAACCACTGAGATTATGCAAGTCATATTCAACCTCCTATGCCAATTACAACAGAGTTCTATTCCCCCATTTCTAACTTTAGGAAGAAACTAGAGTGTGTTCACAGATTTTACATTTCTGGGTGTTTAGTCACTAATCAGAGGAAGGATTTGGCCTATTTGAAAAGCAGATCATATATAATAGTCTCAACCCCTGTCATGTTCTCTCGATGTCAGCGTGATGAAAAGTAATCCTTCTGGATTCCCCAGAGAGTATTCTGTGCTCTTCCTTAAATGATTCTTCTCCTCCGGATTCAGGTTGACCTTTACCACATCTGAAATGCCATTCTGACCCAAGACACATGGGACACTAAGGAAGACATCCTCATTAATGCCATATAGGCCCTTAATCATGGTGGAAATTGGAGGCACTCTCCTTAGAGTCTTCAAGATCTGCCACAGACAAGCCAATGGCCCAGGAAGTGTAGTCCTTCAGTTTGATTACCTCATAAGCATGTTTATGAACATCTTTCCAATTCTCTGCATCAGCATCACTTTCCAAAGAAGGATGAAGGTTGTTTAGAGACACACTGGCAAGATTCATAGAGCTCCACACAGGAACACTGGAGTCTCCATGTTCCCCAAGGACTCATCCATGATAATTTGAAGAATAGACACCAAGTCTCTCCCCCATTAGGTAATGGAAATGAGCAGAATCCAGATTGCAACCACTTTCAATAACATGGTTCTTAAGAAAGCACTTAGCTTCCAGGCCACACATGTCAAAATATCCACTGAATTGGGAACAACAAGCAGCTTGCAATTAGGGCTGTATTTAACAATATTGGGGATGATGAATTTAAAGATAGTCACATTATGTTGGACCAAATTAAGATGACTTTCTCCCGCCTGTTGACGTGCCCTAGTCATAACAATGACCAGTTTTAAGTTTGCAGTCACACTGTAGTCTTTGCCAGAAACAATCTTTGGCGGTTTGAGGAAAAGGCTGCCATGTTGGAGATTTCATCATCTCTCCCTTTAGTTTGTCTTCTATTACATCAATGAGGGAAAATTCATCAGCCAATTCCTTTGTTAAGATACTAATGGCACATGCCATGCCAACTGCACCAGCCCCAACAACAGTGATCTTGTTCTGGGGAACCTGGTCTTCCTTTAGGACATTCAAAGATAAGCTGATCCTTGACAATTGATGCCATTTTGGAGGGTATCTGGGGGGGATAGAGAGGTTGCTGATCAGGCTGAGAAACTTCTGAGTTAGACGTGAGTTTGCTGCTCCCAGGCTCGCACTACTGAGGCAGGAAAATTTCAGTGAGGAGAAGGCACCAGGAACCATCATCCTGCTTAGGTACTCTCCTTCAAAAGGCATCAGTCATTTGCTGAGATTCTGTTATGCATAAGGTCTTGTGCTGGACTGGATGTTAGGAAAGAAAGACAGAAATGAAACAAAATCTCTCCCACTCTCACCCCTACCCCCGCAACCACTCAAGAAATTTTCATTCTACTGGGCTAGGGGAGGGAGAGGGCCATGGGGAGTAATTAGATACAAGTATATTACAAAGAAGAAGACACTAGAGAATTAACAATTGTGGGGTAGGGTGCTGGACAGCTCCTCAGAGGAACTGATGCCTGAGGTCAAGAGTTCTGAAAGTGGGAGATGGAAGTGATGATTCAGAAGTTTGTAACTGTCCCTGACTGGAAAAGAAACCCTATAAAGAAGTCATTATTTTGGATCTGGGGAGGATTTTGAAGTCACCTAGTCCAAGCTCAATTGTAAAAGAAGGAAGGTGTGGTCTGAAGTGGGACGTTATTTAACCAGTCACAGAGTTAGAAAGAAGCAAAGCTAGTATTTGAATCCTTGAATATACAGGTCCATTCATATCACTCCCCTCCTCAAAACCTTTGGATGGATCACTATTATCAAGAAGAAAATAACCAAATTACTCATCTTTAAATCTACAATTTATCTCCAATCTTCTTTTCTAGTCTTATCCCCCTTTTTCCTCCTTTATATGCCATGATCCAGTCAAAATGAACCAGTTACCATTCCTTGATCATATCCTGTTCTTGCTCATCTTTGCACATTTTCTTATAGCCTTTGTTATTCCTGAAATGGACTCCCTTCCATTTTCATCCCTTCCTCTCTACTCCTAAACCCTAACATCTTAAACTGGATATTTCATAGCTATCTTAAACTCAACATGTCTAAACTGATTCCCCCACAAAAAACAACCCGAAACCTCCTGGTTCCCAACTTCCTATTGTTCTTGAATATACCACCATCCTTCCAATTAACAAGGCTTACAATCTAGGTGTCATCTTCAGCTCCTTCCTCTAATTCCCCATATCCAATCTGTTATCAAATCTGTCTATTTTACCTTTTAAAATCTCTTATACATGCCCCCAGAGGCATATAGGATTCAAGAAAGACTAGCACCTCTGTTGTTAGGGCTTACTGAGAGCTCTTTGCTCATTCACTTTTGGTGCCCCGTTTCACCCAACTCTCACCTATGACTCCAAGAAGTTGTAGCAGGTTCAGTGGCCACAACCTGTTAAATCATTTCAGCAGAGAGGTTAAATCAGGTAGAGGGTAACTGATGGTTTTCAAACCTGTCATTGAATTAGGGGTTTCTACTCCAAGCATGTGAAGATTTCTACAAATGGAATAAGTGGATAAGAACAAGTTGTTTCAATAGCCATGAAGGCCGCTGAAGCAGGTACTATGGAGAGCTTAGAGCTTGGTCAGGAATTGAAGGTCAATCCATTGCATCCTTGGCCATCTTGACTTTTCTCCTGCCACTGGACTCTTCTCAGGAAGAGAGATGAAGCCGACAACTTTGTGCGGCTCTGCCTCACTGAAATCCAATTTACTCATATCACCCCTGATGTCATTGCTTCTCTTTGAAAACAAATGATGAATATGCCCTCTTCTTTCCTCTAACCTCGCCACCACCCCGGTTGAACTTCCCACCTATTCTATTGTAATAGCCTGCTGGTTAATCTCCTTGCATCAAGTCTCCCCCTACTCCTTCTATTCTCCTACTTGTCAAATTGTCCTTCCTAAAGTGCAGGTCTGACCATGTTACCTCCCCTAGTCAACAAACTCCTGTGGTTACCTATCACCTACATGACCACATGTAAAATCCTCTGTTTCACTTTCAAAATCTAACATAACCTAACCCTTTCTACCTTCCAAGTTGTCTTATGCTTTACTCTCCCCTACTCTATGATCCAATGACATTGTCCTCTTTGTTGTTCCTTACACAAGGTACTCTATATCCCAACTCTGCCTTTTCCCTGGCAGTCCTGAACTCTCTTCCTCTTTATCTCCACTGCCTGATCTCCCTGGCTTCCTAAAAATCTCACCTTCAATAAGAAATTTTATCTAAATCTCCTTAATGCTTTCCCTCTGTTGAATGTCCCCAATTTATCCTGCACATACATGCACACACACACACATATCTATCCTGTTTGCACATAGTTGTTTTCATTTTGTTTCCCCATTTGACTGTAAGCTCTTTGAGGAAATGGATTATTTTTGTCTTTCTTTGTATCCCTAGGGCTTAGCCCAGTATCATCTATCATATAATAGATATTTAATAAATATTTGTCTATTGACTGGCTGACCCCATGGAACCTACATTCTAAGCTGAAATTGACCTTTATCCCATCCGATCTCACAACACTTTGAACTTCTTTATGGATTTAGGATATTCCAATTTTCCATTTGGAATTCCATTCTAAATGCTCCAAATTGTCTTCTGTCTGTGTTTCATCACCACAACTAGATTGTGAATTCCTTTAAGATGAAGCATGAGATGTTGTGCACAGCGATATCTATTCCAGTGCTCATCACAGAGTTTTGTAACCAGGTGTAAGAATTTAATAAAAGCTTACTGAATGGTTGAATGAAAGAACTAGTATAATCTTTAGGTTTTTTCCTGTTATAGTTATAGGATATAGTTTTCTCAGACTTCACGGTACAATAAATGAAGAACTGAGAATGGGTGTGAGGGGAAAGAGGTTCATATTTCACCTCTGCTACAACTTGGATGACCTTGGAAAAATCTTTGTCTTTCTCTGGATAGTGACTCATCTAAGTAAGTCCAGTGATGTTATTCGTCAATATCCCAACCTATGACATGGATAAGATGGCCTAGATGACCTCTCAGTTGCCATCCAACTCAGATGAATTATGATTAACTAATCATGTTCCCTCCCTCATATCTCTAGAACAGAACTGAATTAACCAACTATATTTTTCAGAATCTTTATGTAAGCAGGGTCTTGAAACATTTAACTTTCTTTGAGGCATGGTTACTCCTAGGAAAATGATTTCTGTTTCTGAATCCTTTCATCCAATTGCCATTTGGTAAAAGTCCTTTGAAGCCTGAGTCCTATAAACAAGAGGTCAAGACTTGGCTAAGAACAAACAAATTCAGATGTACAATGTTCATTCACTTGGAAAAGTCAACCTCTTGTTATTTAAGTGGACTCTGAACTTGCAAGATGAAACAAAGAAAGTTATCCACTATTTCTCAGGACAAAATTCTCTTTTTTCTTCCAAAAAGGGAGGGAAGTTGGAACCATCAGGTTCCCTGTTAAATGATGTCAACCCTTGGCTAGAGTCTTCATTTCTCATACTTGTACTGAATGAGAAACATGGAGCCCTAATCTCTGTGGAAAATGGAAATCCATAGGTGCAATTTTACTTTTACTAAGATCAGCTTGGCACCTGATGCAGATTCTCATCTTTGTTTCTAATGCCTAGACCACAAGTAGAGACCCTGACTTCCATGCCCAGACCATGTGTGGGTACTTGTAACACTCTAAGGCCCCTGCATACACTTAACTGTGAGACACTAAATGGCCTCAGTGAACTCATAAGACAACCAGGAGCCCAGAGAAGTGACCTATTACCCAGATATATATTCCAAATGCTTTTTCTACTGGAGAGCAAGCTTTTCTAGTGGCAAGAAATTGGAAATAAGATATTCTGGTGCAACTCAAATAAACAACTCTAGATTGAGACTGACCACCTCTCTCATCATTGCCTCCCCCATTCTGGGAACTCATTTGTGTGGCCCCTGGACTAGCATAAACTACCAACCTTGGCCTACATAGACACTGTGAACACGTCCATGCATCATCATAATAACTGCAAGGGGAGAGAGTGAAGTCAAACCACAGATATTACTGCTCTCCTACCATGTTACTCCACATCTTCTGACATCATCAACACAAGTCCATCTGATCTGTTCCTACGTGGCCCCTTCTGAATACAGGCTCGTGACTTTGGGATCATGAATCATGGACTCAAAGTTGGATGAGTCCTTAAATACCATTCAATGATCCCCACATATACTTGATATAGTTGGGGAAACTAAGGCCTAGATGGCTTAAATGACTCGTTCATTTCAGTGATCTGTTCAATCCAGATCATCTCATTCCAGAGCCAATCCACTGCCTCTTGTGGTGCCCCCTATGACCTCTCCTTCCTGAGTTCAACCTGACTAGCCATTTTTTGTTCCTGATTCAAACACTGATAAATTAGACCTGATTTCCCCTGAGTGGACTTCCTTAGCATAGTGGGCTAAGATTAAGGTTTTCTTTGCCTTCCCTTTCTCTTCCCTTCTTTTTCCCTCTTCTTCCTCTAGTCAGTTCACCAATATAAAAATTAAGCTGAAAGTAACAAGATATTCTCTTTTCAGGGGACCCAGACCAAGGGACTTGCCATTGGACTGAGGTTTTCTGTGGGGAAGAGAAAGCTTTAAATACATACATACCCCAGGCTGTGTTTCTAAGAATTTCCTAAGGATGATTCATTTTTGCCAGACAGTGGGCCAGTCAGATCCCAACTGCAGCCAGTAGAGTCCCTATAGCTGCTGCAGTCTTGATTAATTGAAATTGACCCTGGGGATAGTGACTTTCTCAGAATAGAGTTTCTTTTTCAGGATGTTCCTCCCTCTTAACAAGGAAAAAACCCTGCCTTCTCCCACATCATAGGCAGAAGCTCAAGATGCTTTTCCAATCACTTGTGGTAGCTTTTTTCTTCAAGTCATTAAGGCTAAAGGACATGCTTCAGAGACATGGGAAACAGTATTACCTAATTAGACTCTTGCCTATTCTGCCCTCCAGGGTCAGAGAGCTCATTTTAACAAAAACAATACCAAATAACATGTCTCCAGGATTTGTTGGAAGTATTTGTGAGAGAGAGACATGGCAATTAAGCCTTACAGATTTACCTAGATTTTAGCAAAGGATTTGATAAAACATCTCATGCCATTCTTAAGGGGCGAGGGCAATAGAGAAATATGGGTTAGATGACGGCACAACTTTGGAACTGGTTGAATGGCCAGAACTAAGAAATAGTCATAGATGCTTCAAGACTTGAAAGGTTTCCAGTGAAATGCCCAAAGAAAGAGGATCTGTCTTTGACTCTATGTTTTATTTATGATTTTAATCAATCAAAAATATTCATTAAATGCTTATATGCCAAGCACTGTGGCAAATGCTGTGCTAGTCACTAACTTGAATAAACACATAGGTGGCATGCTTATCAAATTTGTAGATGACTTAAAGTTAGATGGGAATACTAGCACACTGGAGAATAAATGAATGGATAAATTTTTTTAAAAAATTATTTAGCACTTTATTATGTGGCAATGTGCTAAATATTGAGGGTAGAAATAAAAAAAAATGAGAAAGTTTGTGCCATCTAGGAATTTATATTCTAATAGGAGAGGGCAAAACAGTGGTGGCCAGGGAAAGTGGTTTAAGTCTGGGGAGTCTCAAAAATGGTGAATTGATATATGGGACAGTCAATTGGCATGCCCTTTCAAAAAACACTTGTATTGTTGGTTGTAGGTACCAGGTAGCAGTGATCGAGAATTTTAAGGGTTGTTTGATCCTGCCATTCCCCTAACCAAGAAGCTTCTGTTATTCTATTGCTTCTATGATAACATTTAATTACTAGGATAACATTCAATTATTCTGTTTGGCTTTTAAGGAACTTCACACTTTGGCTACAAACTCTAGACTGATTTCAAATTATTCCCCCTCATGTATTCTACATCAAGTCAAATGATGTTCCATCTCTCACTTTTGTGATTTTGAACAAGTTGTTTGTTCCAGTTTCTGGGATTCTGTTCCTTCTCACTTCTCCCTCTTTGTATTTCCAGTTTCCTTCAAGGCTCTGCTCAACTCTCATCTATTATAAAAAAGCCTTTTCTGATCATCTTGATTTCTAGTATTTTTCCCCTCCCCAAAATTATTTTTTACTTAATCACCTGTCAACATATCATTTTCTCCCAGTAGAATATAAGTTCCTAGAAAGCAGGGCCTGACTACAGCTGACACATAGTAGGCCCAGAATAGATCAATCCAATGATTTTCATTTTGGATTGTAATACAATTTAACAAAACACTTTTGAGAAAGGACAAGGTGAAAGGAGAGAGTAAGATAAACACAAGGGAAATAGGATGGAGGGAAATACATAGTAATCATAACTGTGAGAAAATATCACAGCAAACTTCTCTGATAAAGATCTCATTTCTCAAATATATTGAAAACTGAGTCAAATTTATAGAAATAAGAGCTATTCCTCAGTTGATAAATGGTCAAAGGATATGAAAAGGTAGTTTTTAGAGAAAATAATCAAATCTATCTGCAGTCATATAAAATGCCTTAAATCACTATTGATTATATAAATGCAAATTAAAGCAACTCTAAGCAGAAAACAACCAAGGTTGGTAGCAAAATTGAGACACTGACACACTGTTGATGAAGTTGTATATTGAATCAATCATTCTGGAGAGCAATTTGGAACTACATCAAAAGGACTATTAAGTCATGTAAATATCCCTTGACCAAGCCATACCACTACTAGGTCTGTATCCCAAAGAGATAAAAACCAAAAAGGAAAAAGACCTATATGTATAAAAATATTTAAAAGCAGCTCTTTTAGTGGTGGCAAAGAATTGGAAACTGAGGAGATGTCTATCAATTGGAGAATGGCTGAAGAAGTTGTTATATGTGATTGTGATAGGATACTTTGTGCTATAAGAAATGACTAGCATGATGCTTCCAGATAAACCTGGAAAGCCTTACACGAATTGATGGGAAGTGAAATGAACAAAACCAAGGGAACATTGTATATGCACTTGTGAATGACTTAGCTAATTTCATTAATACAATGATCCAAGACAACTCTGAAGGACTTATGATGAAAAATGCTATCCATCTCCAAAGAAAGAATTGGTGTACTCTGAATACAGATTGTAGCACACCTTTTCTTTACTTTCTTTGTTTTTCTGGGAGGTTTTTTTTTTGTCTGTATTTTCTTTCATAACATGACTAAAATGGAAACATGTTTTACAAAAAAAAAAGTAATACAATGCAACATTCATGGACCATAAAATGTCACAAAAACTGCATTAATTAGAATAGGACTAAAAATGACACAATTCCCCAGCTGATAAAATGCTGTCCTTCCCCCCATCTCCTGCTTTCATATTCACCACAGAAATAGCAAGACTATGTTAGAAAGGCAATCTGACATTGACAAGAAAGTCTGTAACCCTCTGCTGCTCTGACCCCATGCCAACTGGGCTTTTTCTACTCCTGGTCCTTTGGTCTTTGGCCAGATCAGCCTCCTTGACTCCTTAAAGGGAAACCACCTGTTTCTTATTTTTAAAATTCTTTTTAATTCTATTTTTTAATTTAATAAATTCAATGTCTCTTTTTTTTTAATTCTGTTCTTCGCTACAAATTATTGAATAAATTGGGATCAGACTTGTTCTGCTTGACCTCAGAGGGCAGAAATCAGAATCATGAAGGACATTACCAAGAGTCAAACTTAGGTTTGTGATGAGGAAAATCTCTCTAATCATTAGAACTACCCCAAAGTGAAATGCATTGCTTGGGGAATGGGGGAGGGGGTGAGGGGAGAATATTCATTCTCTTATTGGAGGTTTTGAAAGACTAAATGACCACTACCTTGCCACAGACTAAAAGGGATTCTTTTTCTCTGTGTATCAGAGTAGATGACTGATGTTGACCTTCCAACCCTGAAATTCTCTGAA
Organism: Bettongia penicillata ogilbyi; assembly: GCA_023548195.1. NCBI lineage: Eukaryota > Metazoa > Chordata > Mammalia > Diprotodontia > Potoroidae > Bettongia > Bettongia penicillata. Next base: position 11,015,333 of record JAJHZJ010000612.1, on the reverse strand, counting down.
TCTGAAAAATGTGGATTTGGGGGAAGGGCACAGAGCAATAACTCAGCTCCTGGAGATCTAAGAATATGTAGTGTTTATATAATATTTTAAAGTTTGCAAATCAATTTACACATATTATCTCATTTGATCCATCCCTATAGAGTCAGACATGTCTCTTTACTATCTATTCAGTACCTCCCTACAATCACCCCATGCTCTCTCCCACTTAGTGTTGTATTGTTCAAGATAGGTATACATATAGCATAGTGCAACTACTTTTAGCCCCATTTTATAGTTTAGAAAACTGAGGCTCCTCTTTATTTTCTCTGCTCACTTACTTTTCCTTTCTCTTCCCCCACTCCTCTCTATCAACCTGAATCCTACTAGTTCTTTAAGGCTCATCTTAAGTTCCTCACTCTCTTTCTTGACCCTTCTGGACTCCAAGGAGCTCTTTATCTTCTAGACTTTAACTGCCCTAAGAGTCTGAAACACAAGGGTGTTCTGAGGGCTTACTCTCTTACATAACTCCTTTTTGTTTCTCTTTCTATCTGTATGAATCTGGACAAGATATCTCAGTATTCTGAGGCTGAGTTTTCTCATCTACAAAATGGAGTAATGTTTGCCTTTCCACTTCAAAGGTTTTTAGGAGGATAGAGCTTTGTAAAGCTAGACTGTACTAAAGGAAAATGTGTTGTTCTCTAAAAGGTAGCCAACCTCATCAAAAGGATTGGCCAATCTCTGACCCATGAATTGAGAATGAAATGCCCTTCTTTCTTCTCAAGGGAGAGGTGGAAAACTTCTTTGTCTATCGTTCAAATAGATTCCCTTATTGCAAAGGAGCGTTGAGAGTGGGGCATGGGGAGAGCAGGTAGAGATTTAAGAAAAAATGGCTGATGCAGAACAGGAGAGCAATAAAATTTAAAAAAAAAAAAACATGTGATTTGCTGTTTGCATCTTCTCCATCCAAATAGACTGAGAGCAGAAATCAAGTCTCCTATGACTTTGGTATTTCTTAGAGTATCTAGCACAGGGCTAAGAAACATTTGCTTGGAGCAAATACAACTCGGTCTAATGGTTTACAACATGGTCTAAGTATTTTTCATACTCCACGATGAGCCAGATAGTGTGAAAGGTGATGGGGATGCAAGCACAAAAAAGGAAGAAATCCCTTTCCTCAAGGATCCTACTCTCTATGGAGGATACTACATGCCCATAAATAAAAAGGTAAATCTATGAGGCAGGAAGGGACCAATGACTGAAGGGCTTAGCAAGGGTTGAGCTGAATGCTGCTTCAATCTATATCAAACTTTTTGCCCTCTCCATGAAAGAGGGTGGGGGGGGAGGGGAGAGAGGAAGTAAATTTGGAACTCAATTTAAAAAAAAAAGTTAAAAATTGCTTTTACATGCAATTGGGGGGAAATAAAATATTAAATCAGAAAAAAGAGAATGCTAGTTCAAAGGGATTCTAAGAAGTGGAGATCAGGTAGGAATGGGTTCTAGACATGGGGGCAGCTAATACAAAGAGAAGGAGATAGGAAGAAGGAAACAAGTTTTTGTTAAGTATATGCCATGTGCCAAGCCCACAAAACACATGCCTAAGACCCTTACAACAAGCCTGAGAGCTAAGTGCTAGTATGATGCCCATTTTTCAGTTTAGGAAACTGAAGCAAACATAGATCCCATGAGAATTGTTCTCTTGGGATCCCTTTCCGTGTTCAACCCATCAATTTTCCCCCGTCCCCTTGTTTCCAAAGTCTCCCACGCAATGATTCCTTTGATATTGATGTTGGTTTTGTCACCTTTGCTAATTGTTTCTCCATAATTAACCACTCTGAGTCCCTCGGTCCCATCCCCGGTCAAGTTTTTGTATGCAGAGGAAATATGGCTTTTCCTGCCCTCCTGACCAATTGGACCGGTCTATGTGTGTTAGCCACCGTCCTTCCCGATATTGATATAATTCCTGGAAATGAGCCTGTTCCCCTGCCTAGCCTGGACTATATATTGCCGGCAGAAGTAAGCGCGCCGTTTTGCTCATCCCTCTCCTTGTTGGGCTCGGCGTCTCTAGCGCCTTGGCCACCGGCACTGCTGGCCTTGGGGTAGCCCTCCACTCCTACACAAAACTCTCTAACAAGCTAATTGATGATGTTCAAGCCCTCTCAGGTACCATCAACGACCTCCAGGACCAGATCGATTCTCTGGCCGAGGTCGTCCTGCAGAATCGTCGGGGCCTTGATCTTTTAACTGCTGAGCAAGGGGGCATCTGCCTAGCCCTGCAAGAAAAGCGTTGCTTTTATGCTAACAAATCTGGTCTGGTCCGCAATAAGATTAAAAGCCTTCAGGGAGACCTGATAAAGAGACACCGAGAACTTTTTGAAAATCCTTTCTGGAGTGGCATGAATGGGCTTCTGCCCTTCTTGCTCCCCTTGCTAGGCCCCATAATAGGTTTCTTACTCCTCCTGTCTTGGCCCCTGGTTGTTTCGAAAGCTCACGACCTTTATCAAAGCTCAAATAGACGGCATTCTGGCAAAACCCATTCAGGTACATTATCATCGCCTGGAGACCAGCGATCCTGATCTCTATGTGCAGGTACATTCCCCTCATGGTGACCTGGGTAGCCAATGACGGGTAAGACCTTTCAAGGATCGGTCAACCTAAGCCAGGGATACTAGCTACCTTTTATCCCCATGACGGGTAAGACCTTTCCCCATAAGGACAACCTAAGACAGGCACAGGTTCAGGGACAGTACCTTGTTTTATATAAGAGAAAAGGGTGACCTGTGGGGAGCCATGGCTATCTATTATCAAGATAAAAGGTCTGGACTGCCGCTGGGAGCAAACATCCTGCCCTTGTAAAATATTTGAAACATCTTGTGTTTATCTTAACCTTACTACCCCTCCCACTGCTGCTTGCTGTAAACCCCCTACTTCCTCTTTCACCACTATAATTACTGCTACCCTACCCCTCAATAAACGAGACTTGATCAGAAAGCCTGTCTTGTCTCCATGCTTCGCGTCTCCTGTCCCCCACCCTCTCCTTTCTTCCAGGGTCCGTGTTCTTGTCCCGCAGGCCGGGACAACTGGGGCCCATATTCAAATGCCAGTCTTTCTGACTCCAAACACAATGCTTTATCTACCGCCCTACCTTGCTACTTATCATGTGAGGAGAAACAAGTGGTCTAATTTAGTTGAACAAGGTAAAGAACTTCCTAAGTTTCATCCTTGGATCATCAGTTGACTATGTTCCCTTGGGCAGGTCAATCACCTCCAAGGTACCTCAATTTCCCAAACTTGAAAACAAGAATGATAATATATGTCTTGACCCAATATCTCTAAGGCACTTCATCAGAAAAAAAAAAAAGACAACATAGCTAGGAAAGCCTTTTAAATGCTTTGGAAACAAAGTAGTTTCATAAACCCAGGTGTGCCTCCAGCTAGCATCATCCCTTCTGAGCCTCAAGGACAGAAGATGAGTGGTATAATGGAAAGAATGGGAGTTGGGACATCCAGATCCCCATCCCACAAGACTATAGAATCAGAGAGTTGGGAGGACCTCAAACAAGTCACTTTCAAGGGAAAGAAGCCAAGGTTGGTATGTTGAATGTAGTGGAAATATTGGGGCTGAATCAGGAATATATCTGTCTTCAAGTCTTCGAAAGGCTGCTATATCATTCAGAGGCAGTATTTTAATTATTCTGCTTGTCCCCAGTAGGTAGAACTAAGAGCAATTAATGAGAGAGGCAGATTTGGAATCAATATAAAGAAAAAGTATAGCATGTGTCAAAAAGATCTGATTCAAGTTTTACTTCCAGCACATATTGAACGCATAGCCCTTGGCAAGTCATTTAAAGTCTTGGCCCGTAGGGGCCCCCCCAACCCCACACCCCCACCCCAGGCAACTCTCTGAGGCACTAAAGAAGGAGCTGACCCACATTAGTAGTAGAAATTTCCTCACTGGAGGGAATAGCATGTCGTACATAGCAGGTAGATTTACAGATTCATGTGCAATCGTATTTTTTATTACACAGTGTTATGCTCCATGAAATGAAAATAAAATAAACTTTAAAATAAATCAATTTAGAAAAGAATTATATTAATGAACTATTCTCTGTATTAGGGAAATAAATTTAACCCCATCATCATCCCAGAAGTTTTCTAATAACTGTTGTTTGGTTGTATCTTATTCTTTGTGACCCCATTTGAGATTTTCTTGGCAAAGATACTGGAGTGGTTTGCCATTTCCTTCTCCAATTACTTTTACAAATGAGAATACTAAGGCAAACAGGGTTGAGTCACTTGCCCAAGGTCACACAGCTAGAAAGTATCTGAGGCCAGACTTGAACTTAGGAAGCAAGTGTTCCTGAGTCAGGGCATTCTATCCACTGTACCACCTAATTGCCCCCTTTCAACAATTATGGTCATCCAAACATAGAATGTCAAGCTATGGGAAAGAGTGATTTCCACATTATAAGGTGATCCTTGTTCAGATGGAATGGGATCAGATCAAGAGTTCTTGACCTGGCAGAGGTCTAGTCTAGAAATTCATTCTCTAATCACCAGCTCTGTGGCCCAAGGTAAATCCTTTTGGACCTCAATTTTCCTGTTCATAAAAAGGAGAAGAGAGGAAATGAGGACAAGAGAGGCTTCCAAGTGGTCACTCCAGCACAAATCTGCAATGCAAGCCAAGGGGAAGAATAAAGAAATCTCCTATCAAATATTGTGATTTATTCCTCCTTCTCCCTGAACACCCAGATAAGAATAATTCCATCTGTCACTTGTTTCCTACCCATGGTTCACAGGAAAATTCCAAAGCAATGGAACCTTAACGGCAGGCTTGTAGGTACCTAGATGGGGGGGAGAGGGGCGGATATTGCTATAGATTTTGATAGAAAGGTCTTCCCTAGTATTTTACCCAGATCACTCCCAAAATTTTTCAGCCAACCCCCCTCCCACCCTCCACTGCCATTCTTTTGCAAAATTCCAAAGAATGCATCTCTAATGGTAGGATTTCAAGTGCCATGCCTAAGAGTTTACCAGAAGAAGCCAATGGGGGAGAGAAAGTTTCCCAGATGATATCACAGTGGCACTTGCTTCCTTACAAAGTCTAAACATGGATAATGTTAGTACAGATCCAAACATTAGACTTTAGAGTTCTGAAGGACCTTAGAGATCAGCACTAAACTTACTTCTGACACTTGGAAGCTCTGTGACGTTGAGCAAGTGATCTAACTTCCTGGAGACTCAATTTCCTCATTTGTAAAATGAGACTTTTATAATTTACAGTACTTAGGAACATTGTGAAGCTCCAATCAGATCATGTAGGAAAACACTTTTAGATATTATATAAATATTAGTTATGTTTCTTTTTACAGATGAGGAAACTGAAGTTTAGAGAAATAACATGTCAAAATCCAATGTGGTATCAGCAGCCAAACTCCTGTATCCTACTGGAGGGCTCTTTACAGGAGGATGAGCTGCCTCCTGGAATTAATCTATTTTTTGCCAATCCATAGGGATTTTAAAAACTATGTTCAAGGTTAGGCTAGCTGCAACCCAGAAGTTTTATATACACTGCCATCCCTCGCCCCTACTAGCATTCTAAGAGAAGACAGAAGAGCAGGATATGAAGAAAAAGCATCAAGCTCCTTGAGTCTAGACATGGGAAATGGGGGAGAAGATGAGACAGCAATCATCAAGTCTGCTACACCATTTGATTGTCCATCAGTAGGTGTGCTCTATAAATATTAATTGTATTTTAGATGACACCAATATGTTCCTAGGAACTTACAGCTGGTTTAATTTACTCTCCCCAAGGCAGTCAGGAGGCTGGGTTTGTTTACAGATGTGAATGTAGTTCTACAATCGTTTTAATTAGGAATGGACAAATTTGATCCCATTAACTCGAAAAGATCTTGTTTTCAATTACAGTCTTCCATAACCCCAGCTCCTCCCTATCCTCTCTTCTTGGTTTTAGGGAGACATAATAATCACTCTTTACATGATTTGTACAGTGCTTGAAGACATGCTCTTTATGTACTCCAATGGGTGTCTCCCTCCATGAAACAAGATCATTAGATCGCATCATCTCTAAGTTCCCTTCCAGCTTTGACATTGTTCTGTTGTTTGTGTTAGTTTCATCTGAGCTCTCAAGAAACAAAAACATAGCTCCATACTGATTATATGCAAACTGCTGGTGCCATACACCTCTTTCACGAAGGAAGGAAGGAAGGAAGGAAGGAAGGAAGGAAGGAAGGAAGGAAGGAAGGAAGGAAGGAAGGAAGGAAGGAAAGAAGGCAAGGAGGGAGGAAGGAAGGAAAGAAGGCAAGGAAAGAAGGGGAGGAAAGGAAGAAAACCTGACTAGAAGGACTGGAGGGAAAAAGAAGGGAAGAAAGGGAAGGAAGGAAGAGAGGGAGAGAGAGAGAGAGAGAGAGAGAGAGAGAGAGAGAGAGAGAGAGAGAAGACAAGGGCACATGAGCTGATATGTTTCACTGGCTACCTGGGTCCCAGGGGTAAACCTTGACCTCTGGGTGAACAAGCAGCAACATATGTGGTCATTTCAGTAATCCAGCTCTGCCTACATTTGCAAGCTGTCTCTAAAAGACTATACTTGTCAGCAGGGGCCCTGTTTTATTCTCTGGAAAGCAAAGGGAGCAAGAGTCTTTTTAATATACATCACTGTAGGGTAAATAGATCATAGGACTGTAGGTCTATAGCTGGATGGGACCCAAGTCATCCAGTCCCAGCTCTTTGTTTCATAGATGAGTACACGGATGAGTACACGGAGGCCTATAAAGGTTGAGATTTACCCAAGGACCACACAGGTAGCATGTTACAGTTTGGATCTGAACTCCAAAGGGCCATGGTAAATATGCAGTCATTAACAGGTTAGGAGAAAAGCCGCATACTGAGGTTGTTAGAATCGCTTCTGTTGCCTCAGGTTGCACAGATGGACTTATCAGTCATTTTAACTCTTTCTGACTCTGTGTTGTCCCCCTCACCCATTCCTTACTCTAGAGAGAAGGTAACCAGTTTAACCAGATTGTCTCACTGTTCCTAGGTCCCTTTCTGCCCCAACATTCTATATCAGAGGTAGAGAATCTTTCTCCTTGAGACCACAGGTTCCCTATCCTTGTTCTGTGTTCTAAGATCAGATCTGATAGAAGAAGAATCCTAGACAGGATTCTACAGAGGAAGCATGGGAGAAAGGAGAAATTAAATCTTGCACCATTGTGGCTCTGGCCTGGGTGAATTTACAGGGACAGAAAAGGAGGAGATGAAAGAAAACAGTTTATATTCATCCCTGATAAGCATGACTTCAGTATGAATCATTCCTCTACTGGGAGACCAGAAAAGAATAGACTAGAAGGGTATTCATGGTAGGTATCTACATGGTTCCATGGATAGAAGTCTAGACCTGGAATCAGCAAGAACTGAATTCAAATTTGACCTCATACACTATCTATGTGACCTTGGGCAAGTCACTAACCTCAGTTTCCTCCTTTGTAAAATGGGGATAATGATAGTACCTTCCTGAGTTGATATTAGTAAAAGCCCTTTGAAAACCTTAAGAAATATAAAAATATAAAAGCTAGCTCCTCGTGGTAGATAGCAGCTAGGTAGCTCAGTGCATAGAGCACTGGGCCTGGAGTCAGGAAGTCCTGAGTTCAAATCTGACCTCAGCCACTTTTACTAGTTATGTCATCACTCACCCTCTGTTTGCCTTCATCCACTGGAGACTGAAATAGCAAACTGATCCAGTATCTTGGTCAAGAAAACCCCATGGACAGTACTGTTATGCTATGGTCCATGGGATCACAGAGAGTTGGACACCACTGAACAACAATTCCGGGTGAGGTGGGGAGTAATCCTGAGGTCCTTCTCACTCTGGGCTCCAAGTGAGCTGTCCTGGGTTCTAAGTACTTTATGGATCAGAATCCCCTCCATGAGCCCCCACTAATATTTATTTTTTCAAGTCAGTCACAGGACATAGTTACAAGAAAGGCATTTAATCTCCAGTGATCAAAGAAATACACATCAGGCAACCTTAACCTATCACCTTACACTCACTACTAGAATGCTATCTTTAAAAAATAAAGGTGAAATTCAAGGTTAAAAATTTTGGCTGTGAGGAAACAAGCCCTCTAATTAAAAAGGTATTTAATCAAACATCATTATAAATAAAATTAAAGCAGATCATTCCTCCCTTAACCTTGAGCTCATTATCCCACAATTATATACATATACAATGGGAAGAGAGTATTTTTATAAAAGATTATATGAAGGATATTCACTAGGGAACACATGTGGCCAGGGTACCTACAGAAAGAGATGAAAGGCGAGTTCAACCTTTCAATGCTACAAAGTTTGTACTGTCTTCTACTGAAGACACTGTCTCGCTACTCCACTCTGTGGGTTCCTTTAGATACTGTATCTCACTCTCTGCTGTTTCCTGGTGTCTCAGCTCTAGCTGCAGTATTGAGTAGCATCACTCTGGGCAACCTACCCCATCTGCTTGGGATGGGGAGGGTGTTAATGGTTAATAAATGGTTAATAAACCTATCCCCTGAAGAGGAGAATTTATAACCCTTTCAGCCTGCTAAACACAAGCCTACCACCCTGGCTGTTTCCTTCTATGCCTCAGTTATAGTCCTCAGCTAAGGTTCAATACTCAGGGACCCCTGCCATTCTGTTGTCCATCTACCGAAGGTGTTGCAATTAAAAAGCATGGCCCCCCTCCCTGCTCCCCCACGCCCGCAGGTAAGGCTTCAGCTATTTTCAGTCATGAAAATAACGATGAAACTCTCTCTTCATCACCCCACCCTAGTTCTTCTCAGCCAATGGTTACAAGACTTTCTGCAGTTCATCTCAGACAGATTTCTTAGGCAGTGTCTATGAGTTCCCTTATTCTCAGCTAAGATTCACCAGAAGGTACAGAAACCCAAGCGCAGGTCTGCCTAAATGACTCTTCCCAGAACACTGATGTGACTCTTCTGTTAACTACTGAAATGTCATTTCCTGTGTTCAGTTCTCTGCCATCTCCTTTGAGTATCTGAGATTCTCTCTATTCAACTTTCACCTAAGTCATGGAAGGAAACTCACATAAATTCTAAGGTCTGAACCTGCCTGAAAGAAAGAAATAAAACTCCCCATGGCTCTACTTCTTCGAAAGGGGGAAAAAAGACTAAGTAACCCTGAGGTAAATATTTTCAGCTTCCTCTACTAGTCTTTTTCTATGCCAAAACCACTAAGCAATACTGTGGTTGGTGGCTAGTGAAGTCTGATGACATTGGATCTATGTCCCACCTCTCCCTCCTCAGTGCCTCACAGTCTCATCTTTTATAGGTCTACCTACCTTGACACACTAGTCCTTGGTATCCTGAAAGAAAATGGCAAATTCACTCCTACATGAGATGGAAAGGAATGCATATGACCAAGCACCTTTCAGAAGAGTTTACATCTTCAATAAGATGCAAGGGTGGCCAACATTGATTCTGAAATGGAGGGGAGAAAGCTCCAATAGTCGAATTACTATTGGAGGTTTCATAGGTGCTTTCCTAATACCTATCAAATCACCCATTTTCTCTAGGCAACCACTGACTATACTTATAGGTAAGACCACAATGGAATAAAAATGAGCAGATAGAGATGAAATCAGTGGAGAACTGTAAAAGGGACTTTCTCATTGTAAGTCTATTTACTCTCTGACTAAGGACAGTTGTCACCAGCTTAACATAACAATCAAAGCTGCAACTAGGCTAGGGCAATAGATGCTTTGTCCTGAAGTGCCAAATGAAGAGAATGCTAATATAACTTTCAGTCCTAGAATTACAACTTAAGAGCTGGAAGGGAACTTAGAAACCATCTAGATCAATCCCATCATTTTATAGATAAAGATTCTAATGAAGGCTCATAGTTTATGTGACTAATGATGTTAGAGGAAGAATTTGAATCCAGCTAGGTCCAAGTGCAGTGGATAGATTGCCATACCTGAAATCAGGAAACACCTCTTCCTGGGTTCAATCTGTCCTCAGACACTATGTGACCCTGGGCAAGTCACTTAACCCTGTTTGTCTCAGTAAACATCTGTTTACTATAAAATGAGCTGGAGAAGGAAATGGCAAACCACTCCAGTATCTTTGACAAGAAAACCCCAAATGGGGTCAAAAAGAATCTGAAATGAACGAAACACTAACAAATCAACAAAAACTCTAACAACAGCCAAATATTTTAGTATATTCACACATAGCATTCTACCTATGATGTGACACAACTTAAAAATAACAGAGTTTAGTGACTTGTTAAGGTGGACAGTTATAGATCATGTCAAGGTGAGTTACTCTCCTGGCCTGTCCCTATTTGTTCCCTCAACTAAGGAGGGTTTTATGTGACTTGCCTTGGAAGGGGATTATGGTATATGCCCCACTCACAAAAAATTACTAAATATGCCCCTGATAACATCATCAATTTACACAGTTATACTAAGCTAGCTAGGTATGGTCTCTAAAAACAAATTTTGTTTTTCATTGCTTCAAACATTGGCTCAGATGTTATAGTTACCTTTTTCCATAAAAGAACTGATTGATCAATCAGATGGAATGTGTGCAAATTGAACATAATTGAATCTTGAAGGAAAGTAGTGATCCCAAGAAGTAAAGGTGAGGATGAAGTGCAGTCCAGGGATGGACAACAGCCAGTACAAATGCGCAAGGATGGGAGCTAGGTTGTCACATGTGTGAAATAGCCAATATGCCAGTATGGTTAGATTGCAGCATGTGAGGAAGATAGTAACATGTAAGAAGGTTGGAAAGATAGGAAGGGGCCAACAATGAGACGATTAAATATACAGATGTGTATATTTGACTTTAAAGGCAATAGGTTGTTGATTTTGTGGAATAGGAGCTTAGCATACTCAGAATTTTAGGAAATCCTGCATTTTAGGAAAATTAATTTGGGACCTATATGGAGGTTGAGTTCAATCCTAAGGGTCATGGAACCTTAGATTCCATTAGAGAAGTAATGAGACTCAGGAATAATGCAGACTATTATTCTATAAGATACTTAGCCTTCTTTGTGAAATGGACCCCTTTGGTAGTCTGGTGAATAGATGGACCCTTTGTAAGAAAGAATGTTGTCTTCCTACATTCATAAGTGAAGGAAATGCTAAGTTTCAGTGAGAAATTAGTGACAATAAAGATGTAATTTTGTTCTATTCAAGTTCATGGCCTTTTGAAGTCCATTTATAGAGGTGGATCCTAGGTTGATAACTCCTCAATCTAATGAAAACCTGTCAATTTATAAAGGAGAAAATTGAAGCCCAGATTGGGGAAAGGCCTTGATCCAGATCCAGTGTTCTCTTTACTGTATCATGACCCACCAATAAGGGAAATATACAATTGTTTTCATCCACTGACTTTTCAGTGTGAATTTACCAGGCCATTTCCTGAGAGATCAAGATTTTGTGGAAGATGGAAGGTGGGAGGGCATTACCTGTGTAGGCGTACATATTAAGGAGGAGGCAATCATTCAAATGGGTAGGAAGATGCTCAAGAGAAACTTTACCTTTACATTTAAACAAATTATAGGACAGAAACAGCTGGGAAAAGTACAGGGGCAAAACTAGAGCAGGGCATCTAGAGCCTTATTCCAGAACACAAAAACTTAGAGAATAAATAACAGAACCATCCAGGGTCACATTTCCCTGAACCCCCTGGTAGCTCTGGCCCTTTTATCTAGCTCACTCTGCTTCATCCCCACCTCCCATATTGGTGGGAAGTCCTTCAACAATATAAAAAAAGTCATAGAGTTCCCGGATGAAGATGCTCTCCCACTTTCCCAGGTGTAAAAATTCCTTATGATGGCACAGAAAGTCCCTGTTCCTCCGAGTCTGTTACTGGTTTCCAAGTTTCTCCCTCAGAGCTTGTTTCCCCTTCTCAGTCAGCACAACACAGAACAGAACAGGGTAGACAACAGTGTCAGAAGCTTGAAAGCTGGAAGGGAAAGTACCTTGGAGAATGTCTAGCCCGTCCCTATGAAGAGTAGAAAATAGGAGACTCAGAGAAAGGGAGAGGTCATGGCCAAGGTCATGCAAGAAATAAGCAGTCAAAATAGAATTCGAACCCAGATCTCAAGATAATGTCACACCAAAGCAAAATCTATTTCTGTCAGTTGGAAAAAGAGGGAGGCTGGCCCATCCAAACCTTTCCTAAAGGGCACCTGTTAAAGTGATGAGCAGCTGACATGGCCTTTAAACTTTGTGTTAAATTACATTTCCCAGGGATCTTTTATTATTATCATTATTTTTTTTTAAAGAAATGACAGTACCCATCATAGAAAGTAATATCCAACAAGCAGTTACTTTGACATTTAAATGCTGAGCCAGGGGAAGACAAATACCCTTTGCCTGAAGTGTATTTCCAGCAGAATTAAGTAAAGTTAGATTTAACATATTGTGTGCTTTGCTGTCTCTCTCTAAAGTGGACTTTAAAGACAAGGTCATACGGGGGGAATGCTGAACCAGTTCTAAAGAAAATGTTTTTTACTCCAAAGCAGAGATAGACTTACCCATAAAAATACATGCATTTAAAGGCTACCTTCAGTCATTCTCTGAACAAAATGTTTGTTTGCAACAGATTTTATACCAAGAGATAGTAACATTCTATATAAGCAAACATCTCTGGATGCATAGAGTTGAGAACTTGGTTGCATCCCTCCCACCCCTGCCCCAACTCCATCATTTATTAACTGCAAGACAACTGGGCAAAACATGGAACCTATAAGAGAGTCATTTCCTTATCTGCAAAATGAACGTGATAACTCTTAGTACCCGACTCAAGGGTTATCAGTAAGGAAGGCATTTTGTTTAATTATGTTAATTATGTTTTTTCTTTCAGGTGCTATTTCCTCTTTCAGACAATTCATCTGATTTGCGGGCATCCTTTGTTACTGTCATGTACTACCTTATAATATTCTTTTTTGTTTATGCAGAGCATCCCTTCCTTCGCTCCACTCTAACCTTCCACCAGTGACATCGTAGTATGAAGGAAAGGACTCTCGATCTGGAGTAGGAGAATCCAAGTTCAAACCCCAGTTCTACTACTGCCTACCTGTGTAACCTTAGGCAAGTCATTTTAACTTATCTGGGACTTAATTTCATTAGCTATAAAATTAGGGGATCAGTCTAAATAAATTCTATGACCTCTCCTAGTTGTCAATTTGGGATACTATGAACACAGCTCTCAAGATTCTGCAGTCAGTACTATTTGTACTCCATTCAAATTATAGAAATGTGAATTATGTGAAACTTAGGGTCCCCTCACATGTAGGTCCCCAGAAACCTTACATAGATTTAATTTACTTCATAAGTCAGATTCCTTCTGAGAACCATGGCTCAGAAGCCCACATCCAGATGTGTATATACATGCATGTAAACATACACATGTATATACATCCATATATCTACATCTATGTATTTGTGTGTATATATCTGTGCATGTATATGTGTATGTATATGTGTATATATGTACATACATATGTATGTATGTATTTTACAGGGCTATAGACTATCTGAGCTAAATGGAGCCTGAAACATGCCCTATTTCTTTGAAGATACCACTTCCAGTCACTCCAGCTCTGCAGCCTTGGAGTCTTTTCATTCTCCCTCTCCCTCTCTCTCTCCCTCCTGCACCTATCCGTTGCCAAGTCTTGTCTGTTCTACCTGCAGATCATCTCTTACCTCAGTCTACTTCTCCCCACTCCAGTTCAGATCTCCTCACTTCTTGCCTAGGCTATTAACAACAGCCTTCTAATTGAGTTCTCAGCGACCAGCTTCTCTCGTCTCTGTCTTCCACAAGGCTGTGCTAATTGGTGTTCTTAAAGCAGAGGTCTGAACATATCACATCCCTGCTCCAGATACTTCTTCTCAACTGCCACTGGATAAAATACATAGTCCTTGGTGTGACATTTAAAGCCATTAGCAACCTTGAGACAACTTAGCTTTTCAGGCTGACTCCTCACTACTCCTTGTGTACACTTGACGTTTCCAGCCAGAGCAACCTGGTACCCTGATCATAACATCTGGTCTCCTCTCTCCATGCCTAAAAGGTTCTTCCTCATCCTTGTCTCCAACTCTCAGCTCCTTCAAGCCTTAGCTCAACCTCTGATAAGAGACCTTTCCTCATTGTTAGTGTTCACATGTCCTGTAAATACTCTGCATCTTTTGGGAATGTACTTTGCATTTGGCTATCTGGGTACATGTTTTCTTCCAAGGGAGTGGAAGGGCCTTGAGGACAGGTGGTTTTCTGCTTTTTTACCCAGAATTCGCAACACCTAATAGAATACTAGACTTATGGCTACAAAATTAGTGATTGTTGAATTGAATTAACGAACACAAATACCTGTTTTAAAGGGAGAGTAACATCTGGACAAGGTGATATTTAAGAAGTCTGAGCAGAAAGAGAATCCTTTCAGTCCAGAGAAGGCTTCTTGGACAGAATCTTTATTGGGTGTTTCTTTTAGGAAAAGAGAGACTTTACCAGATGGGGAAAGAGGAAGTATCCATTCTAGGCATGGGGGATAGCATCTGCAGAGGCAAGGAAAATAAAAAGGAGGGGGAGCAGTAAAGTTTAGGAACATGGTTAGTATGTAAAAGAGAATGGTGTGAGATAAGGCTGGACATGCTAAGTTAGAAGGCCTTAGATGCCAGAATCTCCAATCTGTACTAGAAAATGTGGAGCCATGGAAGTTTTTTGAGGAGAAAAGTGACCTGACTACTTGGCAACATGGTGGAGAATGGTTTGGGGGAGGGAAGGCCACTAAAAAAGGGCCTGCCTTCTATTCATTGTCTAGTAAAGAATCTATGTAGTTTGACAGAAGGAGTCCAGGGCTGCTGGCCAGGTGTCTTCCATTTTTGTCCAGCTGTGTTATTCAGTCTCTCTGTGGTCTCTTTTGAATTCTTGTCTGTACAGTTCATTTGGTGATTCATCATATCCTGTGCATGATCTTGTAGTGCTGTCTTGCAGCTGTCTTAAACCTTTATGGAACTTACTTCTATGAAACGTTCTACATTATTTAACTTTCTAAGACATATCACTTTCTGATCTTCACAAATAAACCCTTTGAGGGGGCCTTGCCTTCTCTCTATAGCCCTTTAGTATTGTACATATTGACATGTTCAATAAATATCTATGGATTTTATGTACCCTTAAATTCTATGGATTTGAGTTCCCAGATTTGGAAAGTAGGAGTTAACAAGCTCTACCTCCCCAATTATATTGTGAGAGCCTGCAATAGTGGAAAGAGCACTGAATTAGGAGTCTAGAGGGACCATGGTATAGTAGAAAGGAAAATGATGTGGGAGTCAAGGGTCCTAGTTTGAAAATCTGCCCCTGGTGCAGTAAGACCTATGTGCCCTTGGGCAGACAAGTCACTCAATCTTTCAGAGCCACAGTTTCCTATCTGCAGAATGAGAGGTTTGGAGTCTGACCTCTGAGGTCCTTTCCAGCTTCTAGAGAGCTCTACATCCTATGAAGAAGAACTGAGGCCTAGGTGGTGCACTGACTCTTACATGGCATGACTCCTCTGGTCTTCAGTTTTCTCATCAGTAAAATAGAGGATTGGTTAAGATGGTCCCCGCTTTTCATTCATCCTCTCTGTAGTAATTTTCATGTTTCTCCCATTAGAATATAAGCCCCTTGAGGACAGGAGCTGTTTGGCCTTTCTCATGTTTAGCACAGTGTCTAGCTCACAGTGAACACTTGATAAATGCTTGGTAATTGATTTACCTGACTACTCTGAGGTTAATCCCAGTTCTAAATCCCATGATCCTACAGAAGCAGGTAAGGTAGAGAGAAACTGGAATCAGACCAGTGGTGTCACTGATATAGGGAACTTCCAGATGAGGGGACTGACTCTACCAATGCAAATCTGGACTTTCTCCGACACTAATAATCTTAGAGAGTTGCCTGGGAACACTGAAAGTTAAGTGACTTGCTCAGAGTCACACACCCAGTATTTTTCAGCAGTAGGTTTAGGGGCACCAAGGTTGGCTTTCTATACCACAGAGAACATTCATGGATACAGTTAAGAGACAGGCTAACAAACTTTGGTCAAAATGTTGTCTCCCTCTGCCTGCATTTGGAAAATGTGACAGATCCCTGCACTGTTGCTCTGGTGTCCTGGTCAACATTTCCTTTATCTGAAACACTGAGCTGGTCATTTTATCATTCATAAGATGTCAGTGTTACTTTCTGCAACCCCTGGGATTCCAGGTCTCTGTAAAGGAACCCACTCGTTCAGGCAATGTCCCCCCAAACCCTGCCTGCTTATGTGCAAAGGACAGATGCTCTAACTCAGTGGTCTCCCAGCAGCCACAGAAGAAATATGGAGTCTTTGAGATAGAACAACCCTGACCTCAGTGGGAGGAAAGAAGCAGTGATGATTAAGAGCTGGGAAATAGTCAGGATCAACAGGTTAACATGCTAAAGGGGTCAAGGACCACATGTTGTAAACTAGCTGTCTCTGAAGTCCATTTCAGCTGTAAATCTATGAACCCACTGTAGGCAACATAGTTCTCTGGAAAGAACACTTGACAGGCAATCTGGACATTGGGATCTTCAAGCCTTGTACTATCACTAACCATCTATATCTTGGGCCAATTTGCCCCTTCTCTCTGGGCTTCATTTTTCTCTTCTCTAAAATGAAGTATTGGTTGGTCCCAACCAGCCCTAGCTTTCTGCAGTTCCATCATTGGAAATTCCCCCAAACTTGTAAGATCTAGTTAAGAAAAGGAAATGCGATTACTCCATGCTTTGGCACAGAAAGAACTGGTCAATGTAACCACTGGGCTACTGTCAGTGATATGTGAAAGATCATGGAAAATTGGAGGGGGACTATGAGTTTTGAGGAGGACAAATGTCCTGGTTGTCAAGAAAGAGGAGAGAACAGAGTGTGTTAACCATAGGCCTGGGAGTTTGCCTTAGATTTCTAGGAAAATTCCAGAAGCAATCACTAAAGAGATAGTTTGTGAACACCAAGAAAGGGTTAAGGGAGTTAAAGCTTGGAGATTTGTAGAATTTAGAGGTAGATGGGATCTACAGAGATCTGCTGAGACTAACTGGGGAAACAAGGTCCCAGACATGGAGGAAGTACAGGACCATATTGATCCAGCAAATTTGGTCATTGAACCTGGGTCCTTCAAATCCATATACAGGGACTCTTTCTAAAACCTCAGGACTCCCGTTTTTCATTTACAAAAGGACATTCACTAGAACTGTCTTGTGTCTTGATGAAAGAAATGAGAAGCAGTTATCAGAAGGAAAAATAACAACTCTTCTCTTGTAGAGCCCCCTCTGGACCATGGCTAATTAAGCAAAGGTAGAGAAAGGGTTGGTGCGTGGTATCATATCAACTGCTTCCACATAGGTGTCAGCAGTCTGTTCTCCTGGCTTCCTGCCTTGCCTCTGTCGCTCTAATCCTCTCCCCCAGATCACTCTTTCTAACCCATTGCTATATCCACTGCTAATATTGCTATTCATTCTCTCCATGGAACCTTTTAGGCCAAAAGGTTCATAACTGGGCATCCTGATTAGTGAGGTCTGGCTGAGACCTTGAGGAGCCCCAGCGGTGCTTCCATAACTCCCCTCTCCCTGTTCCATCTCTTCAGCAGCCTTGCCAAGCTCCATATAACTTGCCCTGAGGCCTAGCCTCTCCTCACTCCCTTACTAGCTCCCATTTATGTTTTGTCTTCTTTTATTAGAACATGGTCCTCCAAAGCAGGAACCTTATTGTTTTCTTATATTTATCTCCCCAGTGCTCATCAGAGTAGCTGGTACATAGTGTGTCTGTCCATTGCTGAAGAAGACCATGCCATCAAAGAAATGGTGACATGACTTGCACTTGACTTTGTTTTGAGTGAAGGAGGGTTTTGCAAGTCACCAGCCTCACTTCTCCTCCAGAGCCATCTGAATCCCGTGACCAGCTATTCATCAGGATGACTGGAGATGACCCAAGATGAGGCAATTGGGGTTCAGTGACTTGCCCAAAGTCACACAGCTAGTGAGTGTCAAGCGTCTGAGGTGAGATTAGAACTCCGGTCCTCTTGAGTCCTGCACTGATGTTCTATCCACTGCACCACATAGCTGCCCCAACTCGTACATAGTAAGCACTTAATCTATCTACCTATCATCTATCCAGGAATAGATTTCAAGGGGCCTATGAGCTCAGATGAGGAAAATGTCACATCTTTGTTTTTGCTAACCTCTCATTGAAATTTACCACTACTTTCAATTATTTAAAATCATTACTCTAAGAAGAGGTCCATATGCATCACCAAAATTCAATGTCCAGAGCATACACGCACACACACACACACACACACACACACACACACACGTTAAGAACTCCTGACTTAGAGTTCCTCCTTTACTTTGTAGATAAAGTTCAAATTCCTTGGTCTGCCATTCAAGCCTTCCCAGTTCTTCTGTAATCAACCTTTCCACAATTGCCTCCAACTCAAACCTTCTGCCAAAGTCATACTAGTCTCCTCATAGTGCTTTGCACATGGCAGGCTCATTGCTACATTTGAGCCTTTGACTACACTGTTTTCCCAGGCAGGAATGTCCTTCCCTCTCCTACTTCATTGTCAATTCCCTGTCAATCCCCTGCCTTCTTTTAAAGGCTAGATGGTATCACCCTCCTTCATTAAGCCATCTTTGAACAGATTAATCTATTCTTAAAACAATCCAAATTTCCCTCTCACCCAAATCAAGGTCAATTCAATTAAAAAAACATTTATTGATAGCCACTAAGTAAGAGTACCATGTTGGGTACTAAAGCACAAAAACTCTTACCCTTGAGGAGTTTACAATCTAGAAAAGGTCATAGCAACTACACAAATAACTACAACACAAAAATAATATACAAGTGTACAACAGGAGCAAATGCAGCACCATAGGGTATATGTAGGGTGAAAACGTTGATACTTCTTGGGTTTAGTAAAAGGAGAAACTGGGTAAGCCTTCATGGAAAAGATGATGTTTGAGTGGAATTTTCTTACCTCCTTCCCAGTGTTTAACATAAGATGTAACACAAAATTGTTGCCTAATATAGCATTGTCCTGACCTGAACCTTCCATCAGAGCAGAGGAACCTGTAGCGCAATTGTTGAATGGGAGAGATGAATGGATTCTCCAGGGCTTGGTACAACGATTGGCACATAGTAAAATCTTAAAAAAAGTTTGTTGACTTAAGGACTCTAATATGAGGAACTTGGACCAACTTTCTAAGGGGCTCTGTAGCCTTAATCTTTAGGAATCGCTGCTTTAGTCCTTTAACCTGTCAAACTCTAATCCATTCCCCTGCTGGGAACTACCCAGATTGTCCTAAAACCCCTAACCAAGCTGAGGAAGAAGGGGGCTGGGTGATTTCTTCCTTCCCCAGAGTTGTAAAAAATCCATTTTCTTTTCACTAATCCATCTCCTCTATCCTTGGGTACCTTCCAAGAGGAATTGCAGATCGTGGTAAATTCGTTATGTCCCCATGAATCAGGAATGTGAAGTCTCAATTACTATCTGCTGCAACTGGAGATAAGGAGAATAAACGATTACAGAAAGGCTCTTTGCTGACGGGAAAATAAGACTCACTGTCACCTGGGAAGGGAGACTGCACTAGCTGAATTTAACACCCAGCCTCGTTCCCAGTCTCGGACTCCTGCATGACCTGCATGAACTCCTTAAGCCTCCCAATGTGCCTAGCCCTGGGCCTGACTATAATAAATCAGGTTCTGTCCTTTGGGAGCTTTCTGGTGGGGGAGGGGAGATGTTTGATCAAGAGGGAAAGAGACATTGGCCTCATCTCCATCTAGGGCAAGTCATTGCTCCCCACTACAGAATGAGGGGGTTGGATCATATGACAACTGAAGTCTCTCCTCAGATGTAAATCTCTGTTCCTATGACCTTCCCAGAGACTTGGGAATCTAGAAGGAGAAAAAAATAGGGTGGGGGGGAAAAGGGGGTACTTACAGGGTAGATAAGGAAGGGGATTTTAGCCTCTCTGTAGAATATAAGCTCCTTGAAGGAAGAATTCATTTTTCTTTTCTTTTTCTTTTTGCTCCTTGTATTCCCAGTATCTTAAATGCAATAAACACGTCTAAAAATGTTCATTGAATCACATAGCAATAAAGGTAAGACAATAATAAGAAATTCTAATAGATTATACCAAATAATAATTATACCAAATACTCATACATCTTTAAACTACCTAGAATGAAAAAAAATATTCAAAATATAGAGCTCCTATAGAAGAAATTCTTCCCCCTCAGAGGAGAGAATGAGGTCCACATTATCCCCTCGATCCTGTTGGCACCTGGATTATCCCAAAGATGTTGAATGAGTCTCTAGCAGACGAACTTACATTCTAGTACACTTATTTTTTGCCAAAACAAAAAGAAGTTATTTTATCTGCTTATGGAATGGTTGGCAGAGCATTTAAGGTAAAAGTATAACAGGAGATCCACTTGCCCTCAGTACATTTCTATCAGAATGCTTTCAAAATTAATGAGAACAAAATAACAGTGATAATACTAGTAACTCATATTTATAGCGCTTAATGTTTTACAAAGAGCTTTCTTCGCAAACAACAAACCTATGAGGCAATAATAACCATTACAATAACCACAAGAAAAACTAAGATTTATTTTATTCTGTATAGTTTACAATAACCCTCTGGTTTAGATGGGGCAGGTATTTTTAGTCCCTTTTACAGGAAACTGAGGTTCAAAGATTCTTGCTCAAGATCAGAGAGTAACAGACCATTAGAGTTGAAAGCAACCTTAGATACCAGCATTACCCTTCCAGGTTTCAGTTTTGACCTTGACACTTTCTAACCCATAGCAAGTTACTTTCCTTTTCTGAAGCTCATATAGCTTGTTTGTGCACAACTATCTGCATGTTGTCTCCACCAATAAGAATGTGACCTCCTTGAGAGAGGAAGGATTATTATTATTTTTTTTGCCTTTCTTTGTATCCCTAGCATTCAGCACAGTGCCTGACACTCAGTGCTGGTTGAGTGACTTCCTCATCTGTCAAACATGAGTGATAGTAACCATAGTAATATCTTTCCAGGGCTCTTCTGAAACTCAAATGAAATGAGATACTACCTATAGAATACTTTGCAAATATTAAATTATTGCTTCTGTTTTTATTATTTTTCAGTCTCACCTCTGGATTGTGTTTTTTTTTTAAAAGTAGGAAACTGAAAGGGGAAGTAGAAAGGGGAAAATGATTTGCTTAAGGTCACACACAAAATAAATCCTGCAGAACTGGAACCCAGGTTTTCTGACTCTAAGGCTAATGAGCTTCATCCTCTACCATGGGATAGAATCAAGTAGAATAGAATTTACTCAGTGTTGAGCTCTGGGAGAGAAGGACTGTGTCATTCAGTGAGTAGGTGGCACAGCAGATAGAGCTCTGGGATTTGGAGTTAAGAAAATTTGGATTCAAACCCTACTTAGATAATACTTAAGTGTGTGACCTTGGGCAATTCATAACCTCTTTCAAATTCCAATTCCTCATCTATAAAATGGGGATAAAAATAGTATCTACTTCCCAGATGTGTTGTGAGAATAAAATGTGATAATATATGTTAATAAAGAGCTCTGTATTTACATAAAGTGAACTTTAAAGCACTATATAAATGCCAGCTATTAATAGTAATAGTAATAATCCATCTCCACCCAGCAACCAGGGCATAACAAGCATTCAGTGTGTTTGTTGAGGGAAACAGCATGCCTGGTAAGAAGGAGATTGGAATCTAGTCCTGGCCTTGCCTCCCTCTGGTTATATGGCTTTAGCAAGTCATTTCCCAAGGACCCATTTGTGCAAAAACAATGATAGCAGTTTGTTTGGAAGTGCCAAGGAATTAGACATTGAGGGGATGCCTCAGACACTAACTATGTGACCCTGGTAAGTCACTTTAACCCTGTTTGCCTCAGTTTTCTCATCCATGAAATGAACTGGGGAAGGAAATGGCAAACCACTCCAATATCTTTGCCAAGAAAACCCCAAATGGGGTCACAAAGAGTCAGACATGACTGAAAGGACTGAACAGCCTCAGCAACCATCAATTGGAGAATGTCTGAATAAGTTGTGATGAGTACTATTGGGCTATAAAAAAAAGATGCAAGTAGGATGGTTTCAGAAAAACCTGGGAAGACCTTTATGAACTGATGCAAAGCAAAGTGAGCAAAACCAGAACTCTGTACCCAGGAACAGCAATATTTTAAGGATGATTCACTGTGAAAGACTTGGTTATTCTGATCAATACAATGAATGATCCAAGACATTTACAAAGTACCTGAGATGAAAAATGCTTTCCACCTACAGAGAGAGAACTGATGAACTCTGAATACAAACTGAAGCATTTTTTTACTTTCTTTTATGTTTCTTTCTTTTTATTGTTTGGGCGGTGGTTATTGTTTTACAACATGGCTAATATAGAAATATGTTTTGCATGATTTCACATGAATAATTGATATCATATTGCTTGCTTTCTCAATAGGTGGGAAAGGGGCTGGAGGGAGGGAGCAAATTTGGGATTCAATTTTTTAAAAATTATATTAAAGAAATAAGTATGAAAAAATTTAAAGCAAGTCACTTCCCTGGATCTCAGTTTTCCCATCTGTACAATAAATGGCTTGGACTGCATGAACTCCAATCTCTCATATGCTCTGAATTTCTGAGTCTCAGGCAATGAATCTGGTGCATGCAAATGATGCTAGAAATACCTGCCCATCAGATTTTTTGTTCACAAGAAGTTACTCATCCAGTTACTCAGGATGATGGGCAATTTCTGGCTCTTAAAAGTGGGATGGAGATGCAGATAGGAAGGCAGGAAATTCTGCTTGCCCTGGCCTGGCCACACCAATTACTTTCTTAATGTTTTCTATGTTTACCAGGAATTGAATGATGACCATTAATCATGAATTATTTCCTACATCACTGTTTTTCAGCCATTCAGTCAAACCCCCACCTATGAAATTTTCTTGGCAAACATAAAGGAGTGGTTTGCCATTTCCTTCTCTGGTGGATGAAGGCAAACAGAGGGTAGGTGACTTAGCTAGGATCACACAGCTAGTGATTATCTGAGGCTGGATTTGAACTCAGGTCTTCCTGATTCTAGGTCCAACACTCCTGTGCATTGAACAACCAAACTTCTTCATTTCCTATATTCAACTTGTATTATTGAGGTCAGTTGTTTAAATGCCTCCTCTGGAGAATCTCTAAGACACATCTTTGCTAAGTACTGAGGGTGATGACATAAGGAGAGATCATGCCCTCAGGGAGGAAGAGGATTAAGCTCCACAAAATGCAATATTAGACAACAAAAATAGTATGGAAGAGGGCTAGAATGGTCAGGGGAGGCTCCATAGAGAAGGAAGGGTTTGAGTGGGACCTTGAAGAATGGGTAAGATTCAGAGAAGAGAGACCCAAGTCAACGGTGATTTGCCCTATAATTATAACTCTTCAACTACAATTGTCAAGCCCTCAAGCCACTACTTACCCTGAGGTCAGGGCCACACAGGCCACATCCTCTGTATAGCACCATGCCAGCTGATTATCCCTTACCTCAGTGGCTTGGCAACATATTATGGAAAGGCATTGTCTTAGTAGAGACCAGATTTACTCCTAGACCAGGAGAAGCTGTTGTTAGATAAGCTCAAGGACCCCAACTGGGCTTGGGTGACCCTCCCCATCTGACACCTACTGGACCACCTGGCGCCAACACAAGTTCTGGGCTTATTTTTTAAATGAATGTTCAGCTTATTCTATCCCCAGCAAGAGTCAGAGGAGAGTGTAGAAAAATACTGGTTTTGGAGTTAGCTATGCTGGGTTTGAATCTCAGTCCTGGAACTGACCATTCATGTGGCCTAAGTAAGTCTTTCCTTTCCTTGGGATTCAGTCACAACCTGCACAGAGCAGAGTTGGGCTGGATCCAGAATTCTATATCTGTGACCTTGAGAGTCTTCCCTTCTTAAGATGAAATCAGCCAATCAATAAGCATTTATTGAGTGCTTACTGTATGCTAATGCTGTGCAAAGTTAATCACCGGGATACAAATAAAGGTGAAAACACTTTCTCTCCCCTCAAGAAATTCATATTCCCAACACACAAACAAGATATAGTTTAAAAGGGTGGGAGTAATCTCAGAAGACTGACTTTACAGAGGTTGGGAATAGTCTCTGCATTAATCCAGGCAGGATTTGATAAAGTTGCAACAAGTGGAAGTTGTGTGAGGAGAGAAAGTGACATAAAGGGGAGATGTTGGAAAAAGAAAATGACTAGACATGGCAAGAAATCGGCTATTTGAGATGAATTCATGATAGGTGTTGACGATGACTGGGTGATGGTGGGACTGTGTGAGTGGGAGGATAATAGACTCTTGATCAAATGATGAGGATGTAATTCTGTCATTCATTTGTATACAACTCTATGTGACTTTTGTCTGTAGACTTTTGTCCTTGGGGATTTCTTGGTAAAGATACTGGAGAGGTTTGCCATTTCCTTCTCCAGTGTAGGAAACTGAGGCAAACAGGGTGACTTGCCCAGGGTCACACTGCTAATAAGTGTCTGAAGTCAAATTTGAACCCAGATCTTCAAGCCCTATGCTTTATTCCCTTCACCACCTAGCTGCCCCAACTGGCACATAGTAGGTGCTTCATAAATGCTTATTCATTCCTTGATAATGATTTAAAATATCAGAATGGAGGTGGATTGTGGAGGGAGGGAGTAACGAGTTGAGTTTCAGGTATGTTGAGTTTGAGACATCTATGGAAGATCCAGTTCAAGTTGTCTGAAAGATGATTCATAGTGCTTTTCAGAAAGACATAGTATCTATAATCCCTTCTATCCCTAAGGGATAGAAGACTTTTCCATCTTCTGAGCTCACCCCAAACTTGGCAATTCAACACATTTTCTCCATTCCAAAATTGGAAACCTGAGACTCAAACAGATAAACCCGTAGGCAGAACCATACACCTAACCTGTCACCAACTCTGCTTTTAAATTACAATCCCTCCTGGAAAAGAAGCATGTTTGCCACTCAGCTGTCCAAGGGAGTGAGTTTGTCCTTCTGCCAAAGTAAGTTGAGTAGAGAAAGAGGTGGAGAAAAGCAGAGACAGCCAAGATTCAGACACTAAAGTGACTTCCCCAAGGTCAGGAACTTTGTTAGCCTTTGTTGACTGATGGCAGGAATATAGAGTGGAAGAGAAGACATCATGATGACTAGGAGAAAGTAGCAGCTAATGTTCGGTTTTGCTGTGACTTTCTCTGTCTTTTGAGATGTAGAATTCTTCTTTTGGAGAAATGTGTAGATACCTACAGGAATAATCTAGGTACCCATTGCAACATTAATGGTAATTTACTCTGTGGTAGCATCAATAACCTCTCCCACCCTCATATTCTATCTGGAGACCTCAAGTCTCCTAATAGTATGATTTGTGGGTTCTTACGAGTGTCACACAGGGAAATTGTGGAATCTCCATTTCTGGTGGTCTTTAAATGGGATAGATTCTTATCTGTCTGGATGCTGTTTAAATGTGGTACTGTCCCAGAGCAGGGGGACTGATGGGATGATCTCTAGAGATCCTTTTCAGATATGTGATTTCATACTTGGTGACATTTACTTTTTGTAAATGAACTTTCTCATCCATAATCTGAGAATAATGACTCCTGCTCTGCCTTCCTTGCAGGGTAGTTGAGAGACTAAGAGGAAGACATGAAACACTGTGGAAAGGTCAATAACTCTGAAGTCAGAAAGCCTGGGTTCAAATTCCTGCTCAGCTTTTTCCTGCCTATGTGACCTAAGGCAAATGGTTTTCCTTCTCTGAGCCTCAATTTCCATATCTGCAAAATAAAGAGGTTGAGTCAGATGGGCCCTAAGATCCTTTCCAGTTCTCAATCTAGGATCTTGTGAGATATTACTGTGTATACTTTTCCAAACATATTTTAACCTTATAAAGGAGTAGGGCAGATATTCCTATCCCCATTTTCTAATTGGTGAAAGGCATGCCCATGGACATGAAGCAATTCATCCAGGGTCATATAGTGAGTCAGTGGCAGACTCATGACTTAAACCAGGCCTGCTGAGCCTTGGACCAGTGTTTTTCCCCTTACACCTCATTGTTCAGGATTAAGAGAAAATGAATGGGGAAGGATTCTGAAGAGTTAGCAACACTAGCTGTGCATGAACTCAAAAAGAAATATTAATATTGCCAACAAGGGAATAGATCTGAAAGAGAGCGAGGGCAGCCCAGGAATGGCAGGCAATTTGTAACTTCTTTGCCATTGGCAGCTGGCAAAAGGGAAGTGCTTGTCCTGATGGGGAAGGATCACTACGGAAAATGACTTTGAAGAAATATCACAGTGCAAATGTGTTACGTTTGTCAAATATTACCATGAATAAGGCCTGCCCTCTCACAGAGAGAGACATTCTTTTGCATCAGACACAGTCAGTGCTTAGAGGGTGATTGAAGACAGTAATTATCCAGGAATCATAGATATTTCCCAATCCTCCTCACACTGGATTAGGTACCTGATACCCCCTTGCCCAACCTACCTTACTGTGAACTAGAATCACAGAATGTGAAAGCAAGCAAGAGGGCTACAGTTTCTCGTGTTGTGCTCACCATTTCTGTCTATCCAGCCCATCTGACGCCCATACAAGATATTCCCTCTCGTAATTCCACACCTTTGCATTGGTGGACTACTGTGCCTAGAAAGTCCTGCTTCCCAGTCACCATTCTGTATGATTCTTAGCTTCCTTCAAAGTCTGGCTCTGCAGAAAGCTTTTGTAAAGCTCTCGCCGTTATTAATGGTCTATCTCCCTCTTAAAATTATCTGCATTACTTTGTATATTCTGTGTATGTACATGTACGTCTGCCTGTGTCTGTCTGTGTATATATCTAGTGTGTCTATCTGTGCGTCTAGTCTATCTCTATCTCTATCCATCCATGCATCTGTGCGTCTAGTCTATCTCTATCTCTATCCATCCATCCATCTTTCTATGTGTGTCCGTGTGTCTAGTCTACCTCTCTATCTAGCATGTCTGTGTATCTATATCTATCTTTCTATGTCTTTCTGTCTGTGTGTCAATCTGTCTGTCTAGTCTATCTATCTATCCATCCATATATCTATCAATTTATATGTCAATCTATCTGTGTCTGTCTGTGTATCTAGTCTGTCTGTCCATCCATCCATCCATCCATCCATCCATCCATCTATCTATCTATCTATCTATCTATCTATCTATCTATCTATCTATCTATCTATCTATCTATCTATCTGTCTGTCTGTCTGTCTGTCTGTCTATGTGTCTGTCTGTCTGGTCTATCTCTCTGTCCATCTATTTATCTATGTCTCTATCATCTATAGCTCTATATTTTATATTCTTCTTGTCCCCAGTAGGATAGAAAAGCCTTGTGAGCAGGGAATATTTCCTTTTTGCCTTGCACATAGCAGAGCTTAATAAATATTTGTGAAATTATTAAGACTTATTTCCCTCCCTCATTTTACGGAAGAGGAAACTGAGACTCAGGAAGGTAAAATAGACTAACCAGTGTCATACAGTTAAGAAGTAGCAGAATTATATGAGAGGAGCTCACAAAATGCCCCAAAATCAGAAACTTTGTCCTGAGGTACAAAGTCTGTTAGTCTCTAGGAAGCATGTGTTCCAAATTAATAAAAGGGCTCTGGGGATAAGAACCGTTAGGTTAGAGGAGAAATCTCACTGCTGACAATTTCGTACTCTGTCAGCTGAACTCTTTTTATGGAACGACACAAAAACAACAACAGATTGATGTCAGAAACAAGATGTAAGATGCAGTTGTCCCATGATGTGGCACAATTCAATGACACATAAAAAGACATTTATAACCTAACTCTGGTTAGGATCCTGGGGTATTAAAGGAAGACAGTAGCACTGTAGACTTTCTTGGAAATTAACGAAGTAGATGTTTCGGTCTCTTTCACCGGGAGAATTTTTATTTGTTACTTTTATGAGTCTTAGCACATTTCTTGTTATTCAGTTGCGTCTGGCTCTTTGTAACCCTATTTTAGGATTTTCTTAGCAGAGAGAGTGAAGTGGTTTGCCATTTGCTTCTCCAGTTCATTTTGCAGATGAGGAAATTGAGGCAAACAGGATTAAGTGACTTGTCCAGAGTCAAACAGCTAATAAGTTTCTGAGGTCAGATTTGAACTCAGGAAGATCTTCCTGTCTCCAAAGCCAGTGCCCTATTAATTGTGCTACCTAGCTGTCCATTCTTAGTACATGATGAGCACTAAATATATGCTTGCTGTGTGCAATGGGAGCAAAATAATTGCTATGGGAGCAGTAGTCAATCTTTTAACAAGACCAGACCTAGCAACTCCCTTATATTACCCCTCAACACGTCAGACCAGTTTTCTTAAACATACCTTTGTGTATGCTATTTCTCCTGCTTGGAACATCATCCTTTCTGCTCTCTGATCCAAATCCTTTCCATTCTTCAAATTCTAGCTTCAGTCAATGCACTACAGTGGAAAGAGGAAGCTTTGGACTCAGAAGCCTTAGGTTCAAATCTTGCCTCTGTTGGTAACTTACTATGTATGTGATCTTGAACAAGTCATGGACTCTGTTGACCTCAGTGTCCTCAGCTGTAAAATGAGGGGATTGATCTAGATGACCTTGCAAGTCCTTTGCAATTCTAAACCTAAGATCCTGAGGTTTTGTCATCTCCTAGATGCTTTACTTAACCATAGCAGCCAAGAATGATTTCCTTCTCCTCCTCCTCCTCCTCTTCCTCCTCCTCCTCCTCCTCCTCCTCCTGCAGAATTGTCTGACATTAACTCTAGGCTCTTCATATTAATGGTCATGTGTATGTATATATAGGTATATTTCATATATATATATACACATACACAAAACACACACATATATACACATAGTAAATACAAATGAGAAAGTAGAAACAACACAAAATAAAGTTGAAAACAATGGCTGATCAAATACACATGAAAAATCTCTGCACAGGCAGCACATACTCAGGGACTTATTTTCAGTACATATTTATAAAGGATTTTAAAAATCGTAAACAGTAGTAAAAAGAAAAAGTTTGGAAGTACACATCCACATTTCTCCTTTAGATAGCTTGGAGTGAAGAAGACCCAAGTTCAGATGTGGCCTTCATCACTAGTTATGTAATCCTGGGCAAATCACTTAACCCCATGTGCCTCACTTTCCAAATCTGTAAAATGGAAATAATAATAGCATCTACCTGCTAAGGATAAAATGAAATAACATTTGCAAAGTATATTGCAAACCTTAAAGTTCTATAGACATGCCATCAAATTCATTAAGCTGGGAGGTCCTTGAGAGCAGAGCTCTTTCCCCCACTTTTGCATCCCTGCCAATTAGTTCAGTGGTTGGTGCCTTGACTTATTGCTCATCTCCATAAAAATCCTTATGAAAATTGTAACTATTTTACCCTTTGATGAAAACATGAAAAGGGAACAGACCCATTTTTTCATAGCTTTCTACAAGTGGCTCCATCTTTATAGTACAGTTGACTGAGAGATACAGAGAAAATGCCAGATCTTGCTGTCTTTTTTGATTATTTTGTTTTTTAATCATAAAAAGGTTTTGATTTGGTAAAAAAAAAAAAATCACAGTCCTGGAGGCTCTTCTCCAACAGGGTGTTTTTCCCTAGATACATATATGCATGCGTATATGAGAATATACTCCCCATATATTTTTGTATGAGAATACAAGAAGATTCTTTGATAGATGCAAAAACAGAGGTAAGTTTGTTTTTGTTTTAACTTTGGTTACTAATATTAAAAATATGTATAAAGGAACAAGATATATATTCATCAAAGGTGTATGTCACTGTCCTAAAGGGATTTCCTGCCAAGTCCAAATGGAAAAAGAATTCTCTACAGATAAATTAAAAAGAAAAATTAAGGTCCTATTAAGTTCAAGACATTGTGTAAAGAACTATATAAAATGCTAGGAGTACAAAGACAAGGAAATACTTCCTACCATCAAGAAATTTACATTCTAGAGGATAAAGAATACCCATACTGTTTTTCACCCTCTATAAAAAGTAGGTGACACATGACTGTGGAAAAAGAATGCCAATTGCCCAGACTATAGCAAGAAAATGAAGGAGATAGATAGATAGATAGATAGATAGATAGATAGATAGATAGATAGATAGATAGACAGACAGACAGACAAAAGGTTTCTATCTAGATAAATAATTCTAGATAGATGTCTTTATCTAGTAAAAGACAATGTTCCAAATGCTGTCACACCAATGTATCTCCTCTAATTCAAATTTTGGACCCAGCTCATTGCTGAACCTCAATATCTGTCTAAATAAAGACAAATAGGAAAACCTTCCTATATATAATTTCTCTATCTGTCTAGTAGTGGATATGACTTGGATAAAGATCCAACAAAGGAGATTGAGAAGGAGCAGTCAGCTAGGCAGGAGAACCAGGAAAAAGCCATGTTACAAAAAACCTAGAGAAGAGAGAGTGTCAAGGTGGAGAAGGTGACTGATGCTGTCAAAGGCTGCAGAGAGAGTAAGCATGATAAAAATTGAGAAAAGGCCATTAGATTTGGCAATTAAGAGATTACTGGTAACTTCAGAAAGAATGGTTTCAGTTGAATGATGAGGTCAGACATAAGACTTGAGAATTAAGAAGATAGTGAGAAGAGAGGAAGTGGAGGCACCTATTGTAGATGGTCTTATCTTGTATTAACCAAAAAAAGGGAGTAGTAATGATCCAACAGCTATTGGATACATATGAATGGGTTTTTTGAGGATGGAGGAGACATGGTCATGTTTGTAAATGATAGGGAGACAGCCAGTAGAGAAGGAAAAATTAAAGATGGGTGAGAGAGGGGAGATGATAGAAGAGGCAATCTTTGAGAGAAGAAAGGCTCTTTCCTAGTTCTATTGCCTAGCTGACTGCTCCTTCTCAGTCTCCTTTGTTGGATCTTCAAACAAGTCATATCCACTGCTAGAGAGATAGAGAAAATATATATGGGAAAGCTTCCCTATTTGTCTTTACTTAGACAGATACTGAGGTTAAACAATGAACTGGGCCCAGAATTTGAATTAGAGGAGATATATCAGGGGGATAGCATTTGAAATATTGTTTTTTACTAGACAAAGATAAAGAAAGAATTATGTACAAGTAGATTTGCCTTAGCAAGTGGAAGGGTCAATTCATCACGTGTGACAGGAGGTAGCAGAAGACATCTGGGAGATGGAAGATGAGGGGAAAAAAAGAAGTTCTTAGTGAATAGCCTCAATTTTGTCAGTGAAATAAGAAGCAAAGTTCTTAGTTGGGTAATTCTGGGGATGGGGAGAGAGGGAGCTATGGGAGGTTCAGGGAGAGATGAAAACATTTGAAAAAGTCTCTGTGATGAATGGGATAGTAAGTCATTCAGGGAGATGTAAAAGGATTGCTTTGCAGACCCAGTTGAGATTATGTAACATTAATTTGTAGTAGATCCACTCAGGACCATTTAGTTATTTTCTCTAGCTTTGTTCAGTAATGCACAAGTAGGAGCAAAAGTATCATGCATGGTGCGAGTGACCCAGGGCTGAAGTTTGGCTGGTCAAGATTGGCTATAGGAGGGAGGGAAAGGGATTCAAGAGAACAATGGAGAGCTAAAGTGGTTCATCATGAGGTCAAGATGGAGAAAAGAGGAGAATTTAGCCAGGATAGGAGTGATGACCTTGGAATGAACTTAAATGGGTTGAGGTTGCAAGAGAGAAGTAGATGTGGAATGACAACAGCTTGGGATCAGATAAGAGAATTTCAGACTTCATGAGCAGAGAAGTGGTATATTTGTAGAGGACAGCAAGATCAAGGATGTATGACCACCAGTGTATATAGAGTAGATGAGTAGGTCATAGGAAATGAATAAATGGAGAAATTGATTGCTACACCTTATTTCTGCCTTCAGAACATTTCTCTTATATATTCTTTCTATTCAAATTTTCTATTGAGCTCTGGCCTTTTCATCAGGAAGGTCTGGAAATCTCTTATTTCATTGAATGTCCATCTCCTTACCTGAAATATTGTGCTCAATTTTGCTGGGTAATTGATCCTGGGTTGTAGTCCAAGTTCCTTTGCCTTATGAAATATCATATTCCAATACCTCAGTCTCAGTGCTGACCTATTCTGTATTCATATTATGGTCTTTGTCCCCATAGTATGATTCTATGGTCTTTGCTTTTCTGTTTTGCTTCTTGCTCATGACAATTGCCTTTTTCCTGACTTTTAAAGTATACGTCTACTTCTGGAGCACAGGGGGCTCTGTCCCACATTTTTTGTGCTGAGAACTTGAAGCTTTGTATGTTGTGGCCTCTGGTTCTTTCAGCTAGAAGCTAGAATACTGCAGCTTACCTGGTGCTGAGCTGGCTGGTGTGCCAAGGCAAAGGCCAGATGAAGTCTTTCTGAATTTCCCAAGGGTTACCCTGAAGCTTACTATGTGAGGTGTTGGGGAGGGTTGGTCTATCTGTAGGAGATCTCCTTCCCTGAGCTAGAGCACAGGCAGGCTTAGTGGCTGGTGAACCCCCTTCTTCTCTGATGTCTGCCCAATTCCACTGGCTGTGCTAAGGCACACCCAAGGTCCTGGTGTTGGTGCTTATGGGATCTCCTCCCCTGGGGCTCAGAATCTCCTCCTGGTTCGCTGAGGTGAGGCTGTATGGGGCAGCTCTGGTCCTTCACTGATCTCCTTCAGCCCCAGCAAAAGGAACTCTCCTTAATGATCTCCCTAGCCTCTCGAGCTGAGACTGTTCACCCCTTTGGCTGATTCCATTATTCCAGGATTTTTCCTGGGGCAGTATTCTCTGAATTTTTCAAGGTAACCAAGGGGAGGGTAAGAGCACTTACTGTTTACTCCACCATCTTGGCTCTCAAAAGTAGGTGACTTTCAAACATTTAATCTGTGGGCTGATAGTCTCAGGAGTGGTGCTGCTGTTACCAGGGGTCCTGTGCTTCTCTCTCACTCAATTCTGCTGAACTCCCTTCCTGTGCTGACATCTTTGAGAATTCATACTACTGCTTCTTCCTCAGTCTGGCTCCAGTATTTCCAGCTCTGCTCTGCTATGGCGGGGTCTGTGCTGGTGCAGCTTGTGTACTCTGTGCTTCCCCAGCCCCATGTAACTGATCCTTCCTGTCGACCTTCTTGGCTGTCTTGGGCTGGAAAATCTGCCATACTGTCTGCTATGGGATTCTGCCATCTTTGGGGATCTATTTTGGGAAGTGATCAGTGGATTCTTTCCATGTCTCTTTTACCCTCTGGTTGTAGAATATCAGGGCAGTTTTCCTTGCTAATTTCTTGAAAGATAATGTCTATACTCTTTTTTTTTTTTTGATCACGGCTTTCAGGTAGTCCAAAATTTTTTTAATTATCTCTCCTGGATCCATTTTCCAGGTATCTACTGAGCCACATAGCTGCCTTTCCCTATTTGCTACAGTATCAAAAATAAACTCCACTATTTGACATTTAAATTTTTTTCATAATCCTACTTTTCCAGTCTTCTTACATACAATTCCCATACAGGGACTCTGACCTACTTATAATTTATTCACTGTCAACACTTTATCTATCTCCTCTCTCCCTGCTTTGCATTAGCTATGCCCAGTGCCTAAAATGCTCTCTTCCCTCACTTCCTTCTTTTTGTTTCCCTAGGTTCCTTCAAGACTCAACTGAAGTCCCACCTTCTACAGGAATCCTCCCCTGAACCCCCCAGCTTCCAACACCTTCCTCTTAGATCGCTTTCCATCTATTCTGTACATATCTTCAATATACCTAGTTATTCACATGTTATCTCTTCCATTAGAATATATTTTCCTTGAGGGCAGAGACTATGTTTGCTTCAGTGTCTGGAACATGATAAATACATAGTAGGTGCTTGTTGACTGACACCCATAATGTCTTTTTTGTGAGTACATCTCTTGGTTTTGGTTTCTTTCTCTGTGAAATGAGCATTCCAGACTAAGAGAATTCTAAGAGCTCTTTTACCTCTGACATCCTATGATTCTGTGATGCTTGGATCTTGTTTTCTCATTAGAAAACTCCATGAGGTTAACCATTCAGTCCTCTTCATCCATTTGTGTTATAGATGACAATTGAAACCAAGTCCCAAAGAAAAGAAGGGGCTTACTTACGCATATACTGGACCAACTTTTACCAAATTTTCAGGGTGAGTATTTGAGCCTCAGGAATCAGAAACCACTACAAATCAGGGCTGGAGTCATTGTTCTGTTGATTGTCTAGACCTAAGAAAGTGTTAATACAATTTAAACTTGAAAGTGTGTATGTTTGCATATGTATATGTGCATATTTACATACACACACATATATACACACATATATACCTCTACACACATACACACACACACACACACACACACACACACACACTTTTCCCCCAGAGAGCCTAGCTGTTAAATAAACACACCTATGGATTGCTCTATAAACATTGCTTGAGTTCAGCAGGAATGCAGTAGACGTCTCAGTAATAAAGTCATCATCAGAATGGAGACCAGGTGATAATAATTAATTATAATAATAATAGCCATAATCCTTTAAGGTTTTCAAAGTGCTTTACATCCATTATTCCATTTGAACTTCACAATATTTCTAATATACCCAAAGTCACATTAGGAGTTGGTCCAAAGAATCAAGACTAGGGCAGGGGGTAGAGTGGATAGGTAGCTCAGTGGATAGATTGCTAGGCTTAGAGTCAAGACTCATCTTCTTGAGTTCAAATCTGGCCTCAGACACTTATCAGTTGTGTGACCCCTGGAAAGGCACTTAACCCTGTTTGCCTCAGTTTCCCCATCTGTAAAGCAAAATGAGCCGGAGAAGGAAATGACGAATTACGGCTCTATCTTTGCCAAGGAAACCCCAAATGGGGTCACAAAGAGTCAGACATAACTGAAAGTGGCTGAACAACAAGAGCCAAGGTTAGACTCGGGGTCTGCTGGTTCCCCATGCAGTGAGTGTTCCCCATCCAATAACCTCCCATTAAAATTGTTAAGTCACTCCAGGCATTCTGGCGGAAGCTGAGCTGAGTACTGAGTTAAGAGAACTGAATCGGGAATGGGGGTGGGAGGGCAGTGAAAGCTCCATTTGGGAAGTGTTTGTTTGTTTTTGTACAGGGTGAGGGGAGGCTGTTGTTTCGTTAGGTCCTGTTTTGTTCTTAAAATCCTTTCTGCAATTGAGTTTGTGAGAGAAGGCAATTATCTACCTGCTGAGTGGGGCTGTTAAGTCTTGCAATTATAGCTATACCACCTGGTAGGGAAAAGAGACTCTTTGGAATGTATCCAGGGTGGAGGTGAGGAGGGGGAGGTGGCAAATATTGGGCTCCAGTGTCTAAGACTTCACCTCTGTCTCTCTGCCCCTCAATGGACTAACTGGCATATGACTCCTCCTAGACATGGGGTCAACTTCCCCTCAGACTCAATATACCCTGTGCACCATCATATACCCTTTGATTTCAACTCCTCTCTCACTAGAAATCAATGTCAGGAGAGATGAGAGATATTCCTCCAGTATCCAGATATTCCAGTATAATTTCATCCTAAGTAGTTTACTGAGCACCACTGGAGAGTACAGCACAATGCTAGGCACTATGGGTGGAAGAGTAGAAGAAGGGAAAGAGTAGGGAAGAAAAGAGGAGAGGAGAGAGAAAAAGAGAGGGAGAGAAGAGGAAAGAGAAAGGGACAGGGTAGGGGAGAGAGGAGAGGAGAAGTAATATCCCTGGCTTCCATCATTCAGTCAACAAATCTCTACTGAGTAAGTGCATAAGGAAAAGCACCAAATGATCTGGAGTAGGAGGACCTGGGTTCATATCTTACTTCTGATGCTTACTATCCATGACCTCAGGTGGATAACTTACCTTCACTGCTATGCACTTCAGTTGCCTCACCTGTAAAATGATGGGGCAGAGCAAGGCTAGAGTAGGGAACCTGTGAAATCCTTTTATGATTCTCTTATGAGCCTAACAATGTGTTCAGGAGTGGTGTGAGGAGAGATAAGTGAAGGGCCCAGTCTCCACACTCAGGGACCACGGCCTCCATCTGGGAGGACACTGTTCAGGAGTGGTGTGAGGAGAGATAAGTGAAGGGCCCAGTCTCCACACTCAGGGACCACGGCCTCCATCTGGGAGGACACAGAGACACTACTCCCATTCCACACATGTGATATTGCAAACACAATCACTTGTGATTCTCCAATGTACTCAGCTATCATCTATGTATATGATTTTTGTCGTTGGGTCAAGTCTGACTTTTTGTGACCTCATTTGGGGTTTTCTTGGTAAAACTGGAATGATTTCTCCAGCTCATTTTACAGATGAGGAATCTGAAGCAGACTGGGTAAAGTGACTTGCCCAGGGTAAAACAGCTAGGGAGAGTCTGAGGCCAGATTTGAACTCAGAAAGATGAGTCTTCCAGATTCCAAGTTTAGTGTTCTATCCACTGTACCACTTAGCAGCCCTATGTGTATGATACCTATATATCCATATCTATGTCTGTTATCTCTCTCCCTAACAAATCATAAGGTCAATGAGGGCCATGATTGTTTTATTCGAATGTTGTTATCACCCGAATGCCCAGTACAGTGCTCTGTACACAGTAGTTATTCAGTAAAATTTTGTTTTATTGCATTATATTGAGGGGGGGCACCAAATAGAATATAATTGCATATATTCTGTAGAATTTTAATGGAGAGATTGCTGGAGTCTGAGGGGAAAGGGAAAAGAAAGGGAGCCATGAGAAGAAAGATTTCCTAGAGGAAATGGATCCCAAGCTAGAGTTGGAAAAGAAGGTTTTGATAAGGCAAGTTTTTCCAAGCAGATGGAAAGTGGGAGGTGGGGTTAAAGAATAATAATATTAGCTAGCATTTATAAACCCTTTTAGGATGTACAAAGTGCTTTCCCTAGGTAAGGGAGGCAGGGACACAGTCCCTCAGACTTTAGGACATAATCCCATCCAGTCCAGCTTATTGACTCAGAAAGCTGCTTACACTTGTTTGAGGGAACAGAGCCTATACCTACTCTGTTTATACATTAGAGTTCTATTACCACAGCCAGCAAGAGGGGAAGTGAACCCCATTACCTTACCCTTGCACTTCTACCATCTCTCTATTCCTACTTCTTTCCTCTCTAAGCTGGATTCCTGACTCTCCAGACCTTTTCTACTATACCTCCCATGGATACATCATCTCTTCTCTCCTTATCCCTTCCCCTTTTCAATTTCTTTTGTTTGTTTTCTTTCTCTTTAGAAAGTAAGCTCCTTGAGGTCAGGGACAGTCTTTGTTCTACTTGGTTTGGTGAATACTTAATAGATATTTGTTCATTTCACTTATCTTGATCCAGTTGGAGAAGGAGGTCACCATTGGACAGAAGAGAAAACTCAGTCTCAGAGAGGTTAAATGATTTGTACAAGGTCACAAAGTTACTCCATGGCAGATCTCAGAAATAAACCCAAGTTTTTTTAATTCCAAATTTATTTTAATTCAGCGTAAGGAGCATTGACTGAAAACCCATATGTGTCAGACACTGAGCAAGGCCCTGGGTATATGAAAAAAAAAAAACCTCCCCTAAAGAGCTTCTGTTCATGAGGTAGGGGAGGGGGTTAGAGAGGTAATAGATTAACACAATGCTTATATGAAGTAAATATGAAATACTTAGTGGGAGAAGATCAGGAAAAGTCCTATTAGGAGGTGAAGGAAATTAAGGATGCTATGAAAGAGAGATGAGGCCAGTCACCTTCCAATCACATTATAGCTGCCTTTTCTGCAATGTGCAGTTGACTTGGAGCAGAGATATGTGGGGGATTATACACTCATTTCTCAACCTTTACAGGGGTAACTTTCCTAGAAAACAGTGCAAAATTAAAAATACAAATGCTGAAGCATTGAGCCATTGGAAACAGGAGATTAGGTTCCCACAACCTTGGAAAATTGTAGTCTTTTGCTAGAGAATGCTGAAAATACACTTTTCTGGATACAATTGTTTATTACAGAACATTAATTCTGATGAGATACTCCATAAAATGTAGTGGAGAGAAGAGGCATCCCCAGATAGGACAGAGAGAGGCAGAGCCTGCAGTGATGTCAGAAGAACCCAAGGTAAAAAAAGAGAAAGAAGGAACCTGCTATCTTTAATCTTCCTTTTGGCTCTGTGTTTGAACTCTACCCCAATAAAAAGCACATGCCCCAGGCAGAAAGGATGAGAAAGGGAGGCAGGATGCCCAGGGACCCAGTAGCACTAGCAGCCAGGGAGGCAGGACACTCATTCAGACCTGCCAGCTCTAGTGAGAGGGCAGAGGTCAAGGGGTAGAGGAAGTGACCCTCATTTCATGTACCCACAAACTTAACCTCTTCCAATTTTTTCAGTTCCCTCATTGTGCACTTGAAAGGTTATTTTAGGACTTTCTGGAGCAGACTCACAAACACTTTTACCAATACTCCTTTTTACAAATATAAATTCGCACCTTGGGCCTCTCATTTTTTTTTTCAGTACTGCGCATAACCATGCATATAGTCACTGAGTAAGGAAAAATTAAGTTACTAATAAAATCATGCAAATGATTGAAATCATGAAAATTAAGCATGCAAATGCTGAGGATTGACTGTATTAGAAAATACGCTTTTCAGGCACAGATTTTGGAGGCCAAAGCAGGACAGTGTAGGCTTGATATGGCTGGTAAACGGGAGCCATTGAAGGTGTTTGAGGAGAGAACATTTGGCCAGGCCTACATTTTAGGAAGATGTCTCTGGTAGCAAGCAGAATGAAGGGGAGGGGAAAGACTGGAGGGAGAGAGTCTATCTAGGAGCTCTTAACATAGTCCTGTTTAGAAGTGAGAAGTGGGGCCTGAGGTAGAGTGACAGCTTTGGAGCTGTAAAGGAAGGGTATGAAATTCAAGACACAAGGAATTAAGAAAGAAGGAATTGATGAAGAAAAAAGAAAGGATTTGAGGATGACCATGTTTTTTATTTGGGGGCCTTGAGAGAATTGCCCTTCAGAAGATTTACCAATATGGAAGTAAGTGAGACATAGGAAAAGAGTTTCAATTTGCTGGGGTTTACTTTAAATTTGTAAAGGGACTGAGTTCTATCCTGTCTAGGAATTAGGGTACAGGGGCAAGGTATTTAGCAAACCCCCTTCCATTATATTTACATGGCCTTCTCATCTGTAGTATGGGAAGGCCAGGAACTGAGGTCTCAAAAGATTTAGGACGATTCACAAAGGGCAGCTTCCTATAAAGTGACTGAGAACGGTACGCCATCTTGGACCCTCCCCATTCTTCCAAGGCTACCATATCTTTACCAGACCAACCCTTGTCTTCCCCTTCCTCTTCCAAACCCAGCAGGAGAGACAGGAGTCTGACACGTCACACCTCCTCGATTGACATAAAACACTTGATGAAATGTCAAGAGAAAGACTAACCATTTGTACTATGCAAATTTCTTCTATTTTTCTCCTTTTTTTCCCTGGTCAGCAAACAAAAGTTGTTTTGGGTTTTTTTTTTTTTTCTATTTCACCCTCTTTAAATGCCTGATGCTCTTTGTGAATTGATACAGAGGAAAGAGAGCTGAACCAGGAAAACAATTCACACAAAAGCCATGATAAATGTAACCGAAATCAACTTTCAAAGACTCCAGAATTCTGAGCAATGCAGAGGCTGATCATTGCTTCCGAGGACTGATGGGAAGCATGCCTCTTGTTTCTTGGCACAGAGGTGCCAGACTGGGGGTGCAGAACGAGGGCATGCATTTTCAGCCTCTGCCAGTGGGTTGATTTGCTTTGCTTGACCACACTTATTTGTTGCAAAGGAAAGTCTCTTTTGGGAGGGAGGCTGATGGGTAATGATAGAGTGGGAAAAAAAAAAGTCAGCAAAAGAAAAGAGAATCAGTGAAGAATTTAAAAAAACAGGAGAAGAAGGGAGTTCAGAAAAGGACAGAGCAGCACGGTAATTTTGTTACTATCCTGTTCCGTTCTGTTTAGTGTACCCTTAAAAAAAACTACTTTAAAAAAGTAATTGACTTTTTTTTTGGCTAATGTCTCATATTTTTTTCTTCTAACTCCCTGGGAGAGACTATGTAGGATCTTGCCTGCCCAGGTTGACTCTGTTGCTGCGTAAGCATTGGCTACCCAGCAGAAATCTCTTCAGTTCTCTCCGGGCCAGGGCTATACCATGCAGATGGGCTCTGGTGAATTGGGCGCCAAGAGGACAGCTGAACTGGAGGATACCTTCTCCTGTTCCTCAAATTCTGTTCACTTTAATGGGCTTGAGGGGAAGGGAAGCTGGTTTGGAAATGAATATGATTAATCCAAAGCATTTGAGCCGTAACTACAAGTGGTAGGTGAGATAGAGATTAACCAAAGAGTACCAAACTTAAAATACCTTTTCTTGCTCTTACCAGCATATCCCAGGCCCTTGGGATTTTTCTGCTCTGCATGTCATGGGTCATTCAGAGAATGATGGGTTGTCAGATTGGAAGGGACGTTCTAGGACTATCTGGTACAAACTGAGGTTGAGATATGGAAAGGACTTATCCAAAGTAGTACAGTAAGTTAGAATTAGAACTGGAAGTTGCAGGTATATCCATCCACTGAGGAATGACTGAACAAGTCGTGGTATGTGATTGTGGTGGAATACTATTGTGCTGTAAGAAATGATGAGCTTGATGACCTTAGAAAAACATGGATAGACCTGCTGGAAATAATGAAAAGCAAAATGAGAGAGTATTGTATACACGAACAGCAATCTTGTCTTTAAAACAATTTTGAGTACATAAGTCATTTTGACTATTATAAATACCCAGGTTAAGTACAAAGGACATATGAAGGAAGACACACCAGAGGAAGAACTGACAAATGGAAATATGCATAGAATGATTTTATAAATATACAGATACATATTTCAGTCTAATGATAGCCATGTTTAGAAATTTACATAATAACTTTATTATAGTTTTAAAAGGAATAACAAGTGGTACAAAATAGATTTGCAGTTTCATGTGCAATCATTTTTTCAGTTATAGAATTATATTATTATATTGTTATATATTATAATAATATAATATATTATTTATATAGAATTATATATATTATAAATTATATGGTGTAGAAATGCTTGTTTTATTCCATAAATTAAAAATAAAATAAAATTTTTAAATAAAAATTAAAAAAAGAACCAGAGGCATGAATCAAACCCTAGTACCCTGATTCCAGGTCTCACCCTCTTTTCTGCCATCTGTTTACTTTGTAAGAGAGGTCACAGTCAAGTGCATTCAAATCAACCCAGCTTTGTCCTTAATTATTCCATAAGAGAGAAAAGAAAAAGGAAGATTTTCTTCAAGAGGCTCACAGTCTAGGAGAGGCAGAGGAGAAGTAGATCCAGGTCTTCCCTCCTGGCCTTCCCAGGCTGGGGTGATAGAGAAAACTCAAGACAAACCTTCAAAAAATTTAGTCTGAAGTAAAATGGTAAATAGTAACTGGTTCTCTTCTGACTAAGAATCCTGAGGGTCTTCCCTTCCCAGCTTGATTTTTTTTTAATTAAAGGGGCCATCCCTTGACTAACTTCTTAAAGAGGTCTATTCACTGAATGAATGTATCTCACTCAAAGTGAGAACCTGAAAAGACCTTAGCCTAAAAGGACCAGGGTTTCCCAGTACATCCTGGGCCATTTCCAGTCATCCTGATGAATATCAGGCCACTGGAACCAGATGGCTCTGGAGGAGAAAGAGGCTGGTGACCTGCACAGCCCTCCCTCACACAAATCAGAGTCAACTATAAGACACGTCACCATTTCCCTGATATCATGGTCCTCTTTGAGAAAGAAGGAGAAATAAAACAGTAATAAACTGTATGAAGTCCATGCCTTTAGAGAACCCAGGTTTTATATATATGCATATATATATACATATTTTATATATATGTATGTATGTCTAAATATATAAACTTATAAATATATAAACCACTGGTTTTTCCACAGTGCCAAGGTGTAGACCTGCACTCTAAAAGCTAATGTTTACCCTTGAATAGCTAAATAACCTCAGGTGAGGAGACAGAGAAGGGTCAGACCCAGGCCCTAATTGCAGGGAAATCACAGTGTGAGAGACCATATAGCTAATCATTGGGAGCTCAGAATTTTATGGATAATAAAGGAATAGACCTAGACCTTGCAGGGGGGGAGGGGAGGAAGAGAGGAGAGAGAGAGAGAGAGAGAGAGAGAGAGAGAGAGAGAGAGAGAACAGATCTAGGCTTTATCTTTGGTCTTGGGTAAAGTAGAGAAAGGGCATAGCTGCCTTTGGGGACCTCCTAACCTGACTGGAGAGCTAAGGCTCCTCCATAAAAAAAAAGCCAATGAATGACAAAAGCCTTGAACAGTTTAAGAGACAGAAGCAATGCATAGGGCTCTTTAGGATGTATTCAGTAGTCTAGGGAGTGGTGCAGGTCATAAATACTTTCTTGGAGAGCTCTGAGGATGGGATTCCCTGCCCCTTCTCTCTGCAGTGGTCAAAAGGAAGTAAGGCTCCGGAACCATTACTTGGTACTTCGGGCCTATGAAGAAAGACATCTACCCTGCATAGTTGTTGCCATGAACTTTAGGTGGGAGCAAGGTGATTCAGCTTGCCTACACCTATGGCTGCAATTAACTCCATAATTGTGTCTCACTCACCTGATCGTGGAAAGGTAGCACCAGCAAGCATTCCATTCCTGATTTTATGCACTTTTTAAATGCATTTTATGTAGTGGAAAAAAAGTGCCCATGAACCATTGAAGGAGAACAGATATTTCCTGCAAAGCTTCATTGATTTACATATGAAGTAGGCAATAGGTTTGTGAAGATGAAAGGAAAAGTAAATGATAATTGCAGTCTACACCACCAGCCTGGCAGGCATAGACAGTGGGCCACAGGACAGATGTCTGATAACTGTGTTTGGGTACAGCCTGGTGTGCTGGAAAGAGCAACCTATCACGGTCAATACCCTAGATCTGTGCTTCCTACCTGGGTGGTCCTCAGCAATGCACTGAGGGTCTTGATTTTAAAGACCCTCTAGTCTAGGACTCAACCTTGGATCTGTGATTTTTTAAAAGTATTTTGATAACTGTATTTCAATATAATTCATTTCCTTTACGGTGCTATGTATTCTATTTTCAACTTTTTAAGTCATCATTCGGAGAAGGGATCCATAGGCTCCACCAGATTGCTAAAGGCGTCCAAGGCACCAAAGAACTTCTGCTACCTAATCCAATGAAAACACTAAGGCCCACAAGGGTTTAAGCAATTTTATGGAAAGTTAACAAGCTAGTAAGCCAGGATTCAAACTAAAGTCCTCTGACTTCGAAATCAGCACTCTTTCCACCTCACCTCAGTAAGACTCATCTGTGAAATGGACATAATATTCACAGTAAGAGGCAGCTGTTGTGTGAGAATTGACGTTGGAGTCAGGAAGACCTGGGTTCATGTCCTTCCTCTTTCACGTACTGGCTATGTGATCCTGAGCTAGTCCTTTAACCACTCAGTGTCCCAGGAACCCCTATGAGACTTTAAGTTGAA
Organism: Bettongia penicillata ogilbyi; assembly: GCA_023548195.1. Classification (NCBI taxonomy): domain Eukaryota; kingdom Metazoa; phylum Chordata; class Mammalia; order Diprotodontia; family Potoroidae; genus Bettongia; species Bettongia penicillata. Next base: position 10,971,724 of record JAJHZJ010000612.1, on the reverse strand, counting down.
AGTTTACATTGATAGAGGGATCACCTATCCCAGACAAATGAACAAACAAAAATACGTACATATATGGTTGCATATATATGTATATATGTAAGTATGTGTATATATACACATATACATAAACACATATATTACCTACATCTCTAGCGTCTTATGAGAAAATGCTTTGTAAATCTTAAAGTGCTATAGAAATGTTCTTTTTTATTTTTATTCCTATTACCATCATCTTATTTCACATACATATAGTATTATGTAGCAGATAGTACTGGCCTTGTAGTCAGGAAAACCTGTGCTCAAATCTCACCTCTGGCCCTACCTTGTGACACTGAGCAAGTGATTTTCCCTCTCTTGACCTTCATTTGTAAAATGGCAGCTTGGAGAGCAATACATAAGGAGTATGCTGAATTGGTTGGCCTTTCGGGGTCCTTTAAGTTCTAAATTGATGACCCTATGATTCTTCGTTCTTTGTGATCCTTATTCTAAGGACAAATGTTGAGTTTTTCCCTGCAATCTAGGGTATGACTGGATTTTCCAGGTTTATAAGCATAATACCCAAACCATGTCCCCACACTGCTTGGCCAAATGGAGTTCCAGGGGGCTAGCTGAATTCCCCCAAAAACATTTACCTGTAACAGAAAGAATAAAACAGGGCTCATACCACAGAATGCACTAGAATGGTAAGGCAAGAATTAGACTTTCCAATTTGCAGCCCCATTGGATTGGAAAAAGCATTGGATGCAGAAGCAGGAGAATGGCTTTAAATTCTAGCTCTGCCATTTCTTGGCTTTATAACATTAGATGTCACTTATCTGAACTTCAGTTCCTTCATTTCTTAAACAGGGACAATGGTTCACTCCTCACCTCACAGAATTGTTGGGAGGAAAATGTTTTATATTCCAACTGTACGTTACCCTTGAATCCCTTGCCCTTTTGTCTTTCACTGCTAGTTCACCAGTTGCCAAAGTACAACCTTGGGTGAACCCCATCTTCTGTCTGTCTTCTCCAATCCTATTGATAACTTACTAGCTTTCCTGAAGAAAGTCACCCACCTGAACCAACTCAGTCTACTACAACTTTGTCCATGTGTTTGTCTTTCATTGCCAAAGAAGACCATGCCACCAGAGAAATAATGACATGATTTGCACTTGACTTTGTTGTTTTTGAGTGAGGGAGGGCTGTGCAGGTCACCAGCCTCACTTCCCTCCAAAGCCATCTGAATCCAATGACCAGATATTCATCAGGATGACTGGAGATGACCAAGGATGAGGCAATTGGGGTTAAGTGACTTTCCCAAGGTCGCACAGCTAGTGAGTGTCAAGTGTCTGAGATGAGAGTTGAACTCAGGTCCTCCTGACTCCTGCACTGGTGCTCTATCCCCTACACCGCTTAACTGCCCCACAACCTTGTCTAACTTCCACTGGGCCCTCATGGTACCTGACAAAGGTTTTGTTTTATCCTTACTGTCTCAACTTCACGCCCCTTATCTCAAACCAGAACCTATTTCAGACTTTAATGAGAAAAAAGAGGCCATCCACTGGGATCTTCTCTCTAAATTTATATCTCTAAACTTCCTGATTTCATTCTCCCATTCTCTCCTCCCTTATTCTATTTTCTGATAAAGAGGCATTTCATCTCCTTGCCAAGGTCCATTGTGCCATCTTCTTCATTCTCCTTCAGGACCTTGAGTCATCTGTCACCTGCCTTATCTCTCTAATCTTAAATTTCTCTTTATCTACTGGCACTTTCCTGCTGCCTTCAAATGTACCCAGGTCTCTCCTTTCCTTTAAAACAAAACAAAACAAAATTCCCTTCATTTGACCCTGTCATTCCCTCAAGTTATCATCCTCTATCTCTCCTCCTTTTCATAGTTCTTAGAAAAAGACATCTCTTTACATTCATTTCTTTCTCCCTTTCAAGTCATTTCTCTATTTCCACTCATTTCTTATAATTTGGTGCCTGTTCCTATCACTCCAATCAATCAACAAGCCTTTAATAAGCTCCTACTCTGTGCCAAGGACTGGAGATATTAAGAAAAAGTCAAACCTTTCCTGCTGTCAGGGACTTTGTACGCTAATAGAGACATAGTTACATACAAGGCATCCCAAAAGTCTCAGTGCAGTCTTAAAGCTTTCATATATACATATGTATATATGTAGGTTGCAGCATCTATGTGTGTATGCATGTTTGTATGTTTACAGATACATGCCTTTACATATGCACGTACATGTATGTACCCATGTATATGTACATATATGTGTATATATGTATATACATATATAGATACATACATACAATCAATCCAAGGCAGTTTCAAAAAGAAGAGACCTAGCTACCAGAGGAAATGGGAGATGCTTCATGTAGAATGGAATTTTTTAGTTCATTGACCCCTTTGTCAGTCTAAGGAAGCCTATAATGTTTCTAAATGCATCGAATTACAAAGAAAACCAATTATTTTGAAGGACAACTGTTAAAATACTATTTTTTTTTCAAAAATCAAATTTGTAAAGGACTGATAAGTAGAATTATATATAGAATGATTTTACATAATTAGTACATATATGTATACATACACTTGTCTATAATGATAGTCATCTCCAGGGAGGGGGGACGGAAGAAAAAAGGGAAAGAAAGAAATTTATGTAACTTTATTATATTTTTTAAAAGATAGCAAATTGTACATAATAGATTTTTGGTTTCATGTCCAATCATCTTTTCTATTATATTATGTTATGAAAATGCTTGTTTAATTCCATAAGTTAAAATTAAGAAAAATTAAGAAAAAACAACTTTATAGAACCCAGATTAAGAACTCTTAATACAGAAAGTAGAATTAGAGCTGAATTTTGAAGTAAACTACAGAAACTACTTTTTCTTATTATGAAGTTTCTAAATTGCTAAATCCTACGACCTTTTGTAAATCCTCACCTTTTTTTGATATCTCTCCGCAGCAAGTGGCACTGTGACCCAGTCGCTCCTTCCAGATACTTACCCTCCCTGGTTTCTGGGGATACTGCCCTTTCCAAGTGCTGTTCTTATCTGTCTGATCATTTCTCCTTTGTCTTCTTTCTTTGGTTATCACCCATGTCCCTCCCCATAACTAGAGGTATCCTCCCTCAAGGCTCTGTCTTGGCTCTCCACTAATCCTTGGTCTCGATGATCTTATTTCTAATGGTTTCAGTTATGATCCTTGTGAAGACAGGGACTCTCATAGATAGAAAGATAGATAGATAGATAGATAGATAGATAGATAGATAGATAGATAGATAGATAGATAGATAGACAGATAGATATCTCCCAACACCTTCAGAATTCCAGAGCTGTAATATTTATTAGACAGATCCAACTGGCTATCCTGTGGGTATCTCAGACTCAATGTATCTAAAACAGAACACATTATCATGACCAAAGCTCCGCCATACTGTCCAGGCCCATCTTTCTGTTAAGTCCATTGTAATCTTTTCAGTTACCATGTTCTTCTCAATCTCAGAGTCATTCTTGACTCTTTGCTTTTCTCCAGTTCCTATATCAAATCATCTACCAAGTCTTCCCAGTTCTGTCTCTACAATTTCTCTGCCATCTGCCTCATCCTTTCCATTTTTACATGACCGCCATTGGACTAGGTTAGACCTTTATCCCCTCTCCCCTGAACTTTTTCAATAGCTTCTTGGTTTTCAGTCTCTCTCCTTTACAATCTATCCTTCAAACAATGTAAAAACAATATTCCTAAATCCTAGATATGATGATATCAGCCCCTTTTGTTTCTAAGATAAAATACACATTGCTACAAGACCTAGCACTGAAAGGTCTTCGTAATCTGGCTTCAGTCTCCCTTTCTAGCCTTGCTTAACAATACCTCCCTTCATGAACTCTATATACTGAACAGTCTGGCAGACTTGCTATTTCCTGAACATTCCACTCTACCTCTTTCTTTTATGCCTTTCCCCTTGTACTAGGAATTGACTTCCTTTATACCTCCATCTCTGAGATCTTTACTTCATTGAAGACTTGACTCACCCAGTGGGAATATTTTACTGGCATTTATTTTCCCTCCTTATTTAGTGCCTTCTCTATCCTCATATTATCCTGTCTTTATATAGGTAATTGACCAAAGGAGCTTTCTAATGGCTCCTACTCCTATTTGGTTCTCTCTCTCTCTCTTTTCTCTTTCTATTCTACAGCTATGGGAGTGGGAGGAGCATTTGGAACTTTTGAGGCAGTATCCCTAGGGAAGTTGTAGATATGCCTTCCTTCACCTTGTTGAAAAAAGATAGGGATATTTCTTCATTAAGTCTTAGTAACTGGGGCTACCCCTAAGATGAGTTGATTGGTTCCTATTATTGTAGGATGGACTCTGGGAGAAGACTTGGTATTGGTCTATGAAAGGGAATTGACAGATCCTTGTGACACTAAGAAAGCAGCAGAATTAAGTACAGATCTCAGTATGTAGATGAACACTTGCTGGGGTATGCTATAGTGGGGATGCCTTTCTTACATGGTCCAAACTACATGGGTCCAGTGGTCCCTTCAAACTATCAAATTAGTGGGGTGGGTTCTCAAAATTAATTTTCTGCCTCTTGAGCAAATTGAGGGTGTGGCAGGAATCAGTGAGGCCATATGAAGAATGGAAATTTTCAGCAAGGAAGATTCCCAATTTGGAGGGTTCCAGGGAAACATGGAAGATGAGGATACCAGAAAGAAGGAGGGACCATCTCCAAAGCATAGACAGCCTGGTGCCAAGAATACAAGGCCCAGAAAAACAGATGTTTTTCTGGACTACCACAACATACTTATCCAATTTGTGGATAATATGAAGCTAGGAGTGATAATTGATGTATTGGCTGCAAAAATTTAATAAGATTATATTTAATAAGGAAAAATATAAAGTCTTTCCTCTCCTTGGTCTCAAGACATGGTAGGTCCTATCCAGAAATCATAATAATGAAAAGATTTCTTGCAGAGAACTGTCCAAAAGAAAACATCATGGGTTACCCAGAGAGATAGTGAACTCCTCACCACTGGAAGCATTCAAGCAAATTATAAATAACCACTACTTGTCTGGAAATTCTATATGGATTAAGAAGTTGGAATCTCTAAAATCCCTTTCACTTCTGACATTTTATGATTCCATGGCTATATGAAAATATGTCTCCTTTTTTCCTTTTTCTCTTATCTCTTTCCCACTTCCTCCATTATTGCTTCCTTTATTTTTAGACTAAAGTTATGAGCATGTTCTTTGCTATCACTGTATAGGCTGACTTTGCAAAGTTTGCTTTTCAAAGTCTATTTTTTCCTTAGTATTAGGTCTACAATTCAGGTTAATTGCCACTAAGCAGGTGTCTTTCGCTTTGTGATCTGAACATCAAGGATATAAAGCCATGGGGAAATCAAAGTTAGTACACTAAGTACACCACATCATTATTCTATGTTTAAAAAGTACAAATGAAACTTTATTAAAAGAAACTAAAAGCAATAGTAAAATAAGATTCCTAATTGATAGAAAGATTTGAAGGGTTAAATAGACTTTGGTACAGTGTAGTAATATTCTCACTCACCTGTCACTATTGTTGCTATATAATGGGATTCTCATTGCCGAGAATGAAGATGCTCTGATATTTGTCCAGATATTCTGAACTCAAGACTTTAGTCTCAAGACTTTTTCATACTCTTAAAAATTGAGAACCCCACAAAAGAGGTTATCTTTTAAATGTGTTATAGCTGTTGATATTTTACTCTATTAGAAATTAAAATACTAATTTTTAAAATTTACTAAAAATGACAACAAACCTATTACATATTAACATAAATAATGTGTTAAAGAAAAATATATTTCTCCCCAAAATTAGTGAGTAGAGTGAAATAGTTTTGCATATTTTTTTACACATCTCTTTATTGTCTGGCATAATAGATGACAGCTGGGGAGTCTCATATTTGCTTCCACATTTCATTTATTGTAAAATGTATTTGTAGTTGAAGGATGGGAGTATTTTAAAAGGCAAATAATGTCTTAGTATTATTATGATAATATTTTGACCTTGTAGACCTCCTGAAAGAGTCTCAGGGACCCCCAAGGGTTTTCAAATCATACTTTGAGAACTGCTGATTGAGATAATTCAAGCCACAGAGTGGTAGCAAATTTTTAGATTTATATGGCTTAGCTAATAACATAGTCTGATTACAGACTGTGATAACAAGTCTAGTGTGGATATGCATTACTAAAGAGAGTGATGCATCATAGTAGGTGGAAAGAAAGGTGCTGGGATTCACAAGCATGCAGAGGCCAGTTCAAATAAAAGTATAATTATATAAAAGAGGGAAAAGATGCATGGAGAGGACATAAGGAATCACCTCAGCTATGACAAGGAAAAGCAAGTGATAGAGCTTAGAGCATGTTGAGGGAAGAGAGAAGCTTATGTGAGATCATGAATTCCACACCGAAAAATTGATTGTGTTTTTATAGTTCCTTAATTGTATCCCAGAAGTCAGACACAGCATTCATCCTATATCCCTAAGTACAAAAAGTTTTAGATGCATAGACTGCTAGAATTGGAAGATAGTTTAAATTTCATTTATTCAAACACCCTCACTGTATTGAGAAAGCAACTGAATCCCAGGGAAGGGCAGGGAATCTCCAAAGGTCACCTGATAACAATTCTATGTAGCTCAGCAAGAAAGGGGAATGATTGAACTTGGAAGTGTTTTGTTTGTTTATGATGTTTTATGGTAAAAAAGTCCTGCTAAACAGAATCAAAAGACCTATATCCAAATCTTGGCCAGATTGCTTACTAGACTGGTGACCTTGAGCAAATCACTGACCTCCCTAGGCATGTTTCCTCTTTGATAAAATAAGGATAATCATATTCCATTCCCTGATGCAGACAGCATGTCATAGTAAGAAAAAAAGGCAACCTCAAAACCAGAAAGACATAGGTTCAAGACCTAAATCTGACTCATGTTATTGACCTCATCCTTGGCAAGTTATTTAAAGTCTCAGTGAATAGAGCAGCAGCCTCGGAATAAGGAGGACTTGAGTTCAAACCTGGCCTCAGACACTTGACACTACTAGTTGTGTGACCTTGGGCAAGTCACTTCCAATTGCCTTGCCTTCCACCCTCAAACTACAACAACAAAAAACTCAATATTCTAGGCAGCTTTGTAAGTAAATTTCAGAAAAAGGTGCTGATCTGCATTTGCAGAGGATGTTTCCCCCTCTGGGAGTTCTCTATATTGATAAAATCACAGGTATAGTCCTACATAACTTATAGGGTGGTTGTTAGAAAAAGTATTTTATAAAATGTACTGTTACTGCTAAGAGTAAAGGAAGTCAACCCTTTATGTTATGGGTTGTTTTGTTATGTTATGGGTACAAATGGGTACCAACTACATTGGTAGAGGCATGTTAGAAAATTCCTACATTTCCTACTGCTGGGATTTAATGAGCTTGAGCTCTGGAGTTCTGGACTGCAGTAGGCTAAACTTGAGCAAGTGTTCACAATAAGTTTGGCTTACCAGTATGATAAGCTTGGGGTGGTGGGTACAGTGCAACACCACTACCTAGCCTACCTAGGGAGGGAAAATTTGGTGGTCCAAATATGAAAAGGTCAAAGCCCCCATGCCAGTCCATAGTGAGATCTATTACCAGTTCCAAGATGGATGAGATGGGGAATACATAAATACAAGAAGTTTCCTAACTAGGAAATCCCTATATCAATTAAATTGCAGTTCTAATATTCTAACACTTCTAGCACACTCAATTTTGGACCACAATAATAAAGGTGATATGGTATAAGGGAAATAGTAGCAGAGTTGTGCCTGGCAAAGCTGGGTTTGGATTTTGAATCTGATGGCAAACTTCTGTGTATACTTAGAGCAAGACGCTTCACCTCTCTGAAATTCAGTTCTCTCTGTTACCAAATTCTATGCTCCCTTCTCTCATAAAGTTATTATGTGGGAAGTATTTTGAAAATAGTCGATGTTTATAATGAGCCTTAAAGCTGGTGAAGTGTTTTATGTAAATTGTCTCATTTGGACATCTCAATAAACCAGTGAAGTAGACATCATTTTGGTATCAAAGGGGAGGATTTGAACCCAGGACCACTCTCCCCATAGACCACTCTGCCATGTTGCCTCTTAAAGAAATGAAATAAGTTATTGTGGTGAGGAAAAATCATAAAGTCCTGCTTTCCTCCATTAAGGTGTAGGATTGGATTCTCCCTTGGTCCCCAACACTGAGTGCTTCCCCTAGTCCCCAAGGGTCATTGGCAGGCAGAAACATTTGAGGCAGATTCAGGGGGAATGAGCAATTGTGATTTTCCTGTCTCCAAACCCACTTCTCAGAACTGAGAAAGGCAGCAGAGCATGACATGAAGACAGAGGAACAACCAGAGCCCTCTTTCCCCATGACCAGAACAGATGGCATGAAGCTGTCCAAGGCCTACAGAGGCAGGAGGCAGAGCGAAGCTCAGCCTTCTGGGGCTTCTCCAGAGGCAAGTGAGGACACAGTGTTCTCCTGAGGCCCTAGAGAGCAGGAACAGAGAATATGGCTGGACACGTTCTCCCTCTCTCTCTTTGTCTCTCTTTTCCCCTTTGCCTCTGTCCCTTTTTCTCTCTTTCCCTCCCCCCCTTTCTCTCTCCTCCCCTCCTCTCTTCTCCTCTCCTCTCCTGGTCTCTCTCTCTCTCTCTCTCTCTCTCTCTCTCTCTCTCTCTCTCTCTCTCTCTCTCTCTCTCTCTCTCTCTCTCTCTCTCTCTCTCTCTTCCGCTCTCTCTCTCCTTTCCTCTCCTATCAGGAAAGGATTGGATTCTCTGAGCAATACTGAGAATTAGCCTTCTCTGTCAAGTGCATTGATCCTTCACTACTCTCCCCGACTCTGTGATCCAGGGGGTCTTTGTCCTATGCAGCAGCCTTTCTCCTTCTCTTTATCCAGTGCAGACCTTTGATTCATCCTCCTAATGACCAATTCTGATCATGTCACTTAAGAAACCACTGACTATTCCCTATGACCCAGGTCCTCAGAACCTGACTCTTCTGTTTGACCTTCAGTGCCATGCACAATCTGACCACATCAGAATTAATATAACTACCTTTTTGATAAACCTCCTCCCTGTCAGCCAGGTGAATTATGGTACCCTCTCTTCATACCATGCTCACTGTGACCTCCATGATATTTCATTGGCACCTTTAAAACTATGAAAGCTCAATCTAGCCAGACCCAACTGGATTCTTCCCTTGAGTGCTACAATCTTAGACCTGACCTGACATTAGTAAATTGAGGTCACTCCTCTCTGGTTCCAGCAACCAATGCATAGTCAGGATCCAGGAAGACAGAAGCTAATGTGGGTCCTGATTTTGTCATGTCTCATCTGTAACTGATGGGACCACGGTCAGACCACCAGAGCAGTAGAAAAACTACTGGATATGGGTGCAGAGTCTGTGTCCAAGACCCAGCCCTGCCAATTATGAGGTACATACAATAAAAACAACATTTACTCAGTGCCTAGGAAGGAAGGCTATTAATTGCTGAGCAAATCAGTCAATTAGCACTTATTAAGCACCTACTGTGTGTAAGCAATATGCCAAGCATAGATGAATCAAATCAAGGGAAGTTTCTTGGAAACATCATTGAGTTTGGAAGAATTAGGAGTAATGGGCAGATATGATAGGGAAGCCAATTTCAATTTATTACAGGGAAGAGCTTGACATAAGAACTGTCTGAAAGGGAACTGGACCATCCTTATGAGCAACATAGAGAATAGCTACTCAGATATCATTTGGAATAGATGATTTCTGAGGTAGGTCTCTTTCAACTCTAAGAATCTGTCATTCTATCTCTTTTCCTGAGGCAAACAGGTCACTCTGTTTGGTCAGTAAATGACACCCTCTATTCCCACTACTATGGGATAGAGAGCTTCCCTGCAGACAAGGCTGTGCTGGTAAATGTTTAACAATTGACTTTCAAAATACATATATAATTTGCATGCATGTAGCCATAGTACTTTTAAGTTAAACCTGCATTTTTAACCTTTTTTCCATCACTTTCTTAAGTCTAGAAAATTTACAGACCAATAACTGGAACCCTGATTGAGTACCATTCGCCAATTTCAGAGGTGTAAATGCTCACACTGAAAGTTTAACAACTGGCTCTTGGGAATCAGTAGGAGCTGACTCAAGCACAATATTGCCTGCAGAGCAGCTAGCCTCCTTCTATCTCTCAGTCACAGCATGGGACCACACACTTAGAGGTGGAAAGGACCTTAAAAATAATCTGGTTCAACCTCCTCATTTTACAGATGAGGAAATGAAAGGCCAAAGATTAAGTGGCTGCCTCAATATCATACAGATAATTCAATGGCAGAGCTAGGGTTTGAACCTAGGGCTTCTGACTCCAAAGAACTGTCTGAGCACAGGAAGAACCAGCCTGGCAGAGTTCACATTCAAGTCTATCTCTTATAAAATGACATCTCCCAAATTTCAAACTCTCTGAGTTTTTTTCCAAGTTCAAAGTCCTGCCTTGATCCTAAACACCAAATCTAATTTATGTAAATGTACCTTAATTTATGTAGATTAAACTGACATTTTCTTTCTGTGGTTTATCCCCAGAATTCCCCCCCAAAATGATCCGATTATGATTGTAAATAGGCAAAATGCTCTTCCTTTTTGGCTACACGCTGCGTTTGTTTGTTCAGTTGCCTGTCCGAGCAATTTAATTATCAATTCCCGGGGCTAATAGAGCGTATCAGCCAATTATGCTACTTTGTGTCGCTCTCACATAATAAGATTGCACATGATTAATGGTTTAATTTCGTGCTTGTTTCTGAGTTTTAGGGGATTCTGGCATCAACTTCTAAAGAAAGAACCCTGATCTAAGAACCAAGAGATGTAGGTTCTAGTCTGGGATCAGGCATTAAATCACTGTGTGACCATAGGTAAGTCTCTTTCCCCATTCTGAGCCTCAGCATACTCCCCTTTAAAGTGAAGGGTTTGGACAAGATGATCTGTCTCTAAGATTCCCTTCCATCCAGAGTCTACGGTCCTGAAGCACTCATGTATCATTGTCTTCAACCTGTCTTTGTGTATTCCTATAATCAACATAGCCAAACTAAGATAGAACAGACTATATATATATTGAAGGATTTCAAAGGTGAAAGTCAATACTTATAATCAGTAATGATATTTGATATTTATAGTATGCTTTGCAATTTATAAAGTATTTTCCATGACCTCTGTTGAAGAACTCATGATTTCTCCCATAGGCTATATCTTCTAAAAGACTTTGGGACAGAAGAGGATGAAAGTCAGAAAAGTGACTTTCCAGGGTCCAGTGCAAGGGGAAGTGGATTCATAACTAGGCATGCAGGATTGAAACAGACTAATTGCTTGATATCAGGAATGTAGTAGGACTAAACCCAATTAGGTGTCTGCACTAAATCTGTCACCAATGTGGTGGGCTCCTAGGAAAAAGAGTGGGGACATGTTGCCAAAGGAGGGGTGAACTGGTCCATGTAAGAAATGGTACAAATTAAACCTTCCTTTTCAATGAGCGTCAGCCAGTAAGTGGCCATAAATGACCACTCCACTTACAGTCTGGACAAAATATGGAGACTCAGTCCAAAGAGAAGGGAGGGAAAGAGAAAGAATAAATGTGAATACAGAAAGAAGGTCACTGCCATGTGCACGATATTTTCTTAGGAGCTGGGGTAGTGCAATAAGTAGATCCTCCTGTACTTGTAGGTATGAGTGGGTATTAATTGGACCATGACAAAAAGAACCTTGGTTCCCACAGGATGAGCAACCTGCTGTTCAACTGAATGGCTGAGGAAGCAGCACAGTGAGCCATCCGGCACAGGATTAAATTTTCTGTGGCCCTTCGAGCCTAAAGGAGAATTCTACTTCTCAGGTTGTGCTATGGTTGTGATGGAACCACTGTTGTATCCTGCAGAAGAGGGTCTGAGTGAGCGAGTTTGGAGGTTTACATTCAACTTGGGAATTGTTTGCTTCACCACATAGCAGAAGGCCATGAGAGTGGGCTTCCACTCTATAGGGTGGGGAAAATGGACATGTTTGCAGCTCCTAACTACAGGTAGATCACTTGTATTTTATTACACTTTTATCTAATCCAATTGAACTATTATTAACCATGACTCTGACCTTGAATTGGGGCTACTGAAATACAACTACCCTCACTTAGTAAAGATTAGAGGCTAGGGGCAAAAGCTATTTAATTAAGTGCATCACATGCCTGGATATGAGAGGGGTAGAGGGGCGCATCAGATTGGGTGGGTTGTTGCATTATTTGGAAGCTACCCCTATCCATGGTCCTGACCACAGGCACTCTGTGACCACACACTTTAATTATTTCATTTGATTCTCATAACCATACTTCAACCAAATATTATTGTATCCACTTTATAGATTAAGAAACTGAGGCCCAGAGAAGTGAATAAAGTTAATAAACATTTATTTCAGTGCCTATCCTGTGTATGGCAGTATTGGATTTTGAGTATGTGTAAAATTTAGATGAGACACATTCCCTGACCTCACAGAGCTTAAAGTCCAGTATAGACAGAGATAAGATACAAATAGACATGGATATGTATCTGAATAATAAACTTTAGTTATATAAATAAACACAAACACAATAATGCCTAAATTAACTTGAAGAACAAAGCACCATGTTAAAGCCAAGGTGTGGGGAGGAAAGTCAATATTCATCAAAGGGATAAGGAAAGGTTAAATATAAGATGATGCAAATGATTTGGATTTTAAGCATAAGTAAAACTTCATCCCTTAAAAGGGAGGTGGGAAATCATTCAAAGGTCCCCAGAACTGGAAAAAAATAGTAACTAAGGTGGACATGGAGAATAGCCATATGATTACAACTTCAAACAGTGTGTGGTGCTAGAAATTACTTCCTCAAGGTCACACAGTGAATTAAGTAGACATGGTGGGTATAACACCTGGGAATGTTGCCTCAAATTACAACTCTGCTGTCACTTACTTAGTCAATGTTACCTTGGATAAGCTTCTGAGTCTCTATTTCTTCCTCCATAAAATTAAGGTTTTGAATTAGATGCTCTCTAAGGGCCATTCTAACTTTGACATTCTATGTTTTAAGGTTGTTTCTAGCTATAAAGTCCATGAAATTCAGTGCCTTTCCCATTATACCTTGCTTCCCTTCCATTTGAAAGAATAGGTTTGTTGTGATTGTGTTTTCAGGGGAGAGGATGCTGTTTGTATGTTGTGAGTTTCTCTAAGTTTTTATATAAGACCTTGCATTTGAAAGTTCCAAGGTCAAAAGAAAACTAATCCACCTTCCCCTCATCACTCCTAATATTGTTTCATTGACCACAAGTGGTCTCGTTCTGCCTCCCTAGCCCAGGAAGCCCTTTGGGCAGGGAAAGCAGGTCGACCAGGGAATCAGGCAGTAGGCAAAGGTTGTTCATCAGGATGCTTCCCTAAGGACAGTATACTTAAACTCATTTTGTTTTTATTTTCCCATTCCAGGATGGAAGGCTGATGTTTCAGGAGCCACCAGGCTGAGAAAGAGAGGGTGGAGTGATGGAAGGGCCCAGAGAGAATGCATTTGCAAAGAGAATGCTCCTCTGCTTGTATTAATAATTAGCCCCTTCTAATTGGGATGAGAACCACTTCTGGTCCCTTGCCAAGCCATTTGCAATCATAAAAGGGAAATGTGCACTAATTTCACATATTGGGCGGGATGGGGAAATTTCCTCTTCTACCCATTTGCAGAACCACAGCAGTGGTCTGAGAAAGTTTCTCCAGGCTGTGTGGTCCATAGACCGTGAGCTCATACTTGGAAATGAGGCCATGAGCAAATCAAAGCTAAAAGCAACAAGGAGACCCACAGAGCCTCAGGGGCCATTGATCAGGCCTGGTGCAGTACGAACAGGAACCATCAAGCTGTCTTCCTACAGGAGACTGAGGGTAGGAATGGACCACAGGAGTCCCAGGGAGGCTGCCACCCTCTCATAAATAAAGATCAATGGATTCAGTAAGCAGAAAAATGAAATAGGATTCATTTATGAAAACAGGCTTAGCATAATGCTAATCCATTTCTTCTGGCATTCAGAGCCTTCTGAAAGAGGGTAGGCAGTCACTGTCCACAAAGCACTGTTCTTTGAAGTGATGTCCCTAAAACGAAGACTATACATTTCTTAGGTGTCCATCTGGGTGACTAGATCCTATCATATATAAATGAAAAGAGGAGGCTACAAGGTACAATGGATAGAGTGCTGGATCTAGATTCAGGAAGACCTGAGTTCAAATCTGGCTTCAGAACCGGTCACACTAGCTGTGTGACCATGGTCAAATCACTTAACCTCTGCTTGCCTCAGTTGCATCATCTGACATATATAGACCCTCTCAAGGTTGTTTGCAAGGACGAAATAAGATAATAATTGTAAAACATTTAGCTCGGAGCCTGGCACGTGGTAATTGCTTTTTAATTGATAGTTATTATAAGTACTATTATCGGGGGGAAAATACAGATTTCAAATCAGAGGACCTCGATTTGAGTTTCAGTTTTGCTAGCTGATAGTTATGTGACTTTGTGTGAGCCATTTAATTTCTCTGGGTCACTCTCCTCATCTATGAAATGAGACAATTAAACTAGGTGATTTCTGATGTCACTTCCAGCTCAAAAATCCTGTGATCCATTATTATATAAACTTAAGAGCATCAGCTGGCTTTGCTTTTGCTTTGCATCCCCAGCACTTAGCCTGCCATGTAATAAATTCTTAACAAATGCTTACCATAATAAGGCATCATGGTGTAGTGGATACAGAGCCAGCCTCGAAGACAAGAAGACCTTGGTTTCAGCTCCTCCTCTGACCCATATTGTCAATCTGGCCTTGGGCAAGACATGTAACCTTTTATCACCCTAACACTCTAAGCCTTCAAGTTGCAGAAAAGGGTTTCTTCACTGGGGTTTCTTCGCTAGACCAGTGAAATCAGAGTTCCAGTCCCTGCCCCCAAAAAGGCCTCTGACCTCATGATTGATCTTATGAAGTAGCAGATCATATGATGTATGAAATTGAATGTGAGAAACTATGAGAAAACTCTCCCATCTCTCACTTCTGCCTCATTATGGTGACTTTAATTCCCTCATTAACATTTCACTACCTTAAATTTCAATGGAACAACTTTGGTGGTACAGTGGTTAGAGCACTGGGTCTAAAATCAGAAACATCTGAGTTCAGGTTTGACCTCATATACTTACTAGCTGTGTGACCCTGGACAAGTCACTTACTCCCTGTTTGTCTCCATCTCCCATCTGTAAAATGAGGACACACAAGCAAACAACAACCAGTGAATTTATCATAGACCTTTCCAGGCTCTGCTTTCAGAATACAAAGTCCCTGAGAAGATGAAATTTCAGGATCTTGTATGGCCTTGCTGGGGAAATATTCATAAAATCCTATCCTAGTTATTTAGAGCTAAGCAGGACCTTAGTCAAACCCCCTCATTTTATGGTTGAGAAAACTGAGAAAATCTAAGGGACAGAAACAAGAAGCAAAGAGAGGATTTGAACCTGTCCTCTGGCTCTAAATCCTAGGCTCTTTTCATATATGATGGGAACATTTCAGACACCTCTAAGATCCTATCATCTCTTTCACCTATATCTCAACTAAAGAGGACGTCTAGTGCATGTAAAAGGATAAAGGTCACAGGACCCGAATCTGAGTCTCATTTCTGCCACATTACAGTCATATGGCATTGAGAAAATAACTGCCTCTTTGAAACTCAGCCTCCTTATCTGCAAAAAGGAGGAAATAATACTTACCTCAAGGGCTCTGTTGTGAGGAACAGATAAGGTCATGGACAAGACCAAAGAAGAAACCTCGTAGAGTTCCCAATCCACCCCAAACTCATTTAACAGCTGAGACTAGACCCAGAGGGGTTAAGCCGCATAGCTCAGACGAATTTTACGTTGCAGTTGCTGTGTTGGCAAAGCAGTGATTGGCTATTCAAATCTAGGCTGGCCCTAACTTACTAACCCCATAGCTAAGAAAGAATGATGTAAGCCTCCAAGTCTGATGGTACCAAGTTTAGGACAAAGGACCAGGGGAAAAATATACAAGCTTTTAACTCTAGCTCAGAGTGGATGAAGTTGCTTTATTAAAAAAGGAACATTGTCAACCCAGTACATCAGGCCAATCTGTGGCATTATTAGATTTATTTTTGTTTACTTATTTGCTGAATTAATTTTGTTGATTTATTCGTTTGTATATTTGCTTGTTTACTTATTTTCTGATTTTATTAAATTTCCAGCTTTGTTTTCTGAATTGGGACTTGATATTATGACCAGGCTCTTGTTGTTGTGTTTGTCCTTCATTTCTGAAGAGGACCAAGTCATCAACATGACTTGCCATTGACTTTGATTTGAGTGAGGAAGGGCTGTGCAACCTCACTTTCTTCTCCTGAGCCATCTGGGTCCAGTGGCCTGATATTCATCAGAACGACTGGAGATGGCCCAGGATGCAACGGGAGATCCTGGCCCTTTCAGGCCAAGGTAATATCATATTCTCACTTTCAGTGAAATACACTCATTCAATGAATAGACTTCTTTAAGTTACTCAAAGGATGGTCTCTTTAATTAAAAAAAAAAAATCAAACTGGGAGGGATTTACCCAGGAGAGTTTCTGGGTAAAAGAGAATGTTGGAGTCTTGTACGGTCCTGTTGTGTTTTATTTGGAGTCCTGATGCTGTGTTATCCAGGTATTGAGCATTGTTTTCTTCAAAGATCCCAGGGACAGCTTGAGTTATAGCACTACAATATTTTAGTGGCCCCCAGATGATTTGGCACCATCTGATTATTGTCCACTGGTATGAATTTTGCAGGTTCTAGACTCAGGTTTTGGTATGAGTAATATCACTACTTGTCTGCCCTCATTAGATCTCCAGGAGACAGTTTCTGGGTACAGCCCCTATCAGGTAACTGGACTGCTCCCTGCAGTGGTCACTTTCCAGTGATATAAATGATGCTCCAAGATCAAAGAGAAAGTACTGACCACCTTCTGCTGACCTATGACAGCAGAGGGAATACTTGATCTCATTCTATGGCATGGTGACAGTGCAAAAAGCACCACCCCTGCTCCATAGTTCCTATCCTCATTGCTTGCCTATGAACCGAGTTCCTGATCTCACACTGAAAAGATGACACACTGTGGCTTCTTTTTTGCATTTTCCAGTCGCTATTCAGTCCAGTGCTCTTCCTATATCTTTGCTGGAGTAGTTGCAGGAGAGACATAAGATATATAGCTATCTCCTTCCATTCTGCCATCTTTACTATGCCTGGTTTTAGCTATTTTCTGTGTGTCAGGCTTGTCCTTCCAAACACTCTGTGAACTGCCTGAGGGAAGAACCTGGGTCTGTTTCTCTTATTTTGTACCTCTTGTCCCCCAGCAACCACCCCAGATTGTAAGCCAAAGAGTCTTGTGTAGGGGAGGGGGGGAAGGAAGCAGCAAAAAGGAAAGGAGAAAAGAAGGAATGGAGGGAAAAAACAACCTATTGAAATATGTCCATTCTGGGAAATTGGTTAGAAAAAAATCAATCCCATTATCAAGTTACCACATAACACATCATCAGCAACTGAAGATGATTGCAGGTATAGAGGGAGTTGGAAGTAGGACGTGGTGCACCAAAAAGCAAATGAAACTGAGGCTGCATTCATAGAAGACTGTTATCCAGAATAAGAAAAGTTGTGTTCAGGTCCTGAGTCACATTTTAGGAACAAAGATGGTAAACGAGTGTGACTTCAGAGGTGAGCATGAGAACCAGTATGGGAAAGGATCTCAAAACCATGCAGTCACATGAGGACAGTTTGAAGGAATGAGGCGTGCTTAATCTGGGAAATGAGAAGACTTGATTCAGCAAGGGGACCACATCTATTAATCAGTTATATTCATGCTTAAAAAATTCAAAAATAAAAGTATATACATTTGCTAACTGTATTAGTTTTAATCTCAGAAGCATAAAGAAGCCTGGAAAAATCATGGCAGAACTTGAGTCATGAACTTCCCTTGGCAACACTGTACATAATGCAGAGGAATGAATTCCAGTGGGAAAGTCGGGTTCTATTCTCAATTCTGCCACAAAAATGTCTATAATGCCTTCTGACTTCTTGGCCTCAGTTTAAACATCAGAGAAATGTGGACATTGTTACCAGCAGGTCTGGATATCAGCTGTATTTGTGGGACTGGACTCCATTATGCACAGGGTTCCTTCTTCCCCAGCCTCCTTTCCCCTCCCTTATTAGCTTCTTTTCATCTGTTATCTCCCCCGTTAAACTGTAAGCTCCCTGAGGGCAGAGACTTTCTTTTTCTCATTTGTATTTCCAGTGCCTGCACATAGTGGATCCTTTATCAATATGTATTGACTGACTCACCATTTCTTCTATCATTAAAATCATTAAATTCTAAGGTACCTTTTCATATCAACATTCTCCAAGTCAATACATCTGTAAATGCTTTGGAAAACAAAACAAAATAATGCCTGACTAGTTCCAGAAAGGAACAGGGGACAATCAGTGTGAATTCTGAACACTGGACAACTGATATTGATTATGTGTGGGCTATAGCAGATGAGATGATTGGACTGTGGACTGAGAGGATGGAGAAAGAGAAACAGGATAGAATAAAGAAGAAAAAGGTAATGGAGGTGGAGGACAGGAAGATGGAAAATTTCCCCCCAGATCTCATTTCAATGGCTTATCATGGTGTGGGAAGACCAAGACCTCTCAAAGGTTAGTCCAGAATCTGTGGAATTCAAGTCATGGCATGTCCTAACAAATTTAAGGGCCCCATGTATTAACTGGGTGGTGGATGGAATATCTGTTGTCTGAAAACCAGCCCAGCTAGGTTTAGGGAGGTTTAATACTAGGTGGCTTGCAGGGTGATGTATTTGGGGACCATAACTCACAAAGATTAGCCACTAAGCAATAGAAAGGGTTTCTGACTACACTGGGGGAGAGAGTAACTACACAATGAAATCACAGATTGTTGAAGTATTAAACCACAGGGCTTTATAAGGGGAATTCACATCTGTTATTTCATCTGAGTCTCACAATACCTCTGCGAAATAGGAAGGACAGGGGTTGTTATTTCCACTGTACAAATAAGGAAAAATGATTCCTGGAGAGGAGGGGTGCACTGCCCCAATAAATCACTGGAAGAGATGATTCATAAAGTATGTAAGAAGAAATGGAATGGCATTGTATTTATTTGGTGAATAAATTTTGTTCAGCATTTGGGGTTTGTTCATTTTTCTCCTCCAGGTTTCTTCAAGGAGCTAATTCTCTGCCTAGTTCTGATCCCCAGAGCAGCATTTTAATTACTATTCTAGGCCTTTCCTTCCTAATCACTGTGTACAGCAAGGTCAGAGCCTTTCAGAACTTAGAGGATCTTCACCACTGGTGAAAATTAAATGCCAGTCAAAGAAGATGAAACCGTAACACTGACCCGGGCGGATTTCAAATTGGCTGAAAGAAGAAATGGTATGGTGTTAATGTGGAGGAGTGCAAGGGGAAAAGGGAATGAGAGAAATGTATGGTCTTTTCTACCTACTGAAGCTATGCTCTGGGTTTTTAATTGATTTTGTCACATAAAACAAATACAATAATAGATCATTTAAATAATTTTATATAGGACCCTCCAGAATTCTTCCTTAAGATGACTCATTTGCTTGATTGAGCCATGTATGTTTCTGGCTCAGAATTGAAAGAGTTGGCACTTTGGGATGACAACAATAATCCCTTGGCTCCCATGACAGAAGTACTGGAAGGGGGCCACATTACAAGGGATTAGCCACTGAAGCAGGAAGAGCTATCCTGCTCAGCAGACCTTAGAAAGAGTGACTCTGTCATCTCATGCTCTCTTTTTGGTCCCTTTACGGAACATGTGGCATGGAAAATGTCTTGGGACTTCTTCTTAACAGTTATGGTGTCTTCACACACATGGACTGCCAAGGCAAACCTTAACCCAGGTCTTGGGCCTCTGGTTCCCTCCTCTATTTTGTGTTTCTTTCCCTCAGCATATTTTCTTGAACAACAATTCTACGAGATAGACTTTTGGGGAATGGTTTCTTCAGTTGATGCTGGTTGCAATGTAGGATGCAGAAACCTTCAATAGGTTCCCCAAGAACCTCACAACTAAATGGGGGAAGAGTCCAACCCTTGACTGGGCTTCCCAGAAGATATTTTCCTTTAGGCAGTTATTCAGGCAGTAAAGAAAAAGTGGAATGCCAACTCAACAGTCACACAAAATACTGTCTGTTTTGATGTTCTAAGTATCAATCTTCCAGGAGACTGGAATAAAAAATTTTGTTTAATATTTGTCTTTGCCAGCCTACATTTGTGATTCTTAAATGTTTTTAGCACTTCTTTTCTGTGGAGGAAATATATAACTGTCCTCTATCTGATCTACACTGTACATCAAGCAACTTTGTACTTTTTAGGAGGAAGACCCTAGATATAAACCAAACTTAACCTTTAAGTGATTCTCCCTAAGGTCCTGGAATGGCGGTATAAAGAATAAGAAAGTTTGAGAAAATAGCAATAATAGTGATAAATAGCTAAAATTTATATAACATTTACTATGTGTTAGGTTCTGGGCTAAGGGCTTCACAATTGTTATCTCATTTGTTCCTCACAGTAACCCTGGGAAGCATAAAAATAATAAACATATTAATATGTTAATAACAACATGATAATATTATCCTCATTTTATAGATATGGAAACTGAGACAAACAGAGGTGAACGAATTTGCCCAGAGTCACACAACTTATATGTATTAGAGGTCAGATTTGAACTCATGTCTTCTTGACTCTAGCTCTAACACTCTATGTACTGAGTCAGTTCTCTCTTTAGAAGTGTGGCTCCCCCAGAGGTCCTCACACAAGGGATCACTTTAGAGGGAGACCAGAATCATGGGTCCAACCACACATACATATGTACATACAAACACAATGCATACATTTATATATATCTGTACAGATGGATAGATATGTATGTATGTACATGTGTATATACATATCCATATAAGTATGTATACATATGAGTATATATTTTATGTGTGCATACATACATATATGTGCAAATGTCTATTGTATATAAAATATATAGGTCTATACTATATACATATATACATATATGTGCAAATGTATATTGTATATAAAATATATAGTTGTATGCTATATACATACACACACACACACATATATATATGCAACATGTGCTTTTGTGTATGGAATTGTACTAGATGGGCCTGTCAATGTGTACCTTAATCCGACTGAGGAACTACTCAAATTGAAGTGAAAAACATCAACTGTCTTTTTAGCTCTTTCTATAACATGAATCATCACAAACTGGGTTGGAATTCAAACTCTTATACTTACTAATTATATGACAGCGGATAGATCATCTTTCTTCTCTGTGCCTCCTTTTTCCCTTTGTATACCATAAGGGTATTAACATGTCTTCCATCAGCTGCCTCACAGAGTTCTATAGAGGGAAAAAAGTATATATATATATATATATATTATATATATATATATTATATATTATATATAATACATATATACATATATGTGTATAGATATATAGATAGATATATTTTTAAGTTAACATGTCAGATTTGGAAAAAATCTCAGAGATCATTTCATGCAGTTGTCCTCCCCCTCATCATTTATTGAGAAGGAAAATGAGGCCCAGAAAGGGAAAGTAATTTGTTCAGTTCTTATACCTAGTATTATTCAGTAGAGACAACATTAGAACCTAGACATCCCGTCTCCACACTTCATCGTTCTCTCCAACTCATTATGCTGTCCTGTTATTCCAAACTTCTAATGACGCCCTACACAATGTCACATCACACTGAAGTCTTTGCTTGGCATTCAAGGTCATTAACATTTGACCTCACCCTAGTCATCAGATGTGATGATCTGTCCTTCTACACAATCCTCTACTCTCCATCCACTTACTCTCCCCAATCATATTGTGATTTTCCCCATGTTTTAGTCCCTGTTTATGTTGTTCCCATCATTTAGTATCTAGTGTTATATATTTATATATATATACACACTTATTCATTCACTCCTTCATTTATCTATTTGTTTATTCATTCATTTATTTATTTATTTGTTTGTTCATTTATCTATTTGTTTATTCATTCATTCATCTATTTGTTTATTCATTTATCTATTCATTTATTTAATTCATTCATTTCTTTATTCATTTGGCTGCTTATTTATTTATCTATTGATTGATTGCTGGATCTCCCTCTCTCATTCAGACTGGAAGTTCAGAGATTGATCACTAACTGAATCCCACAACTGATCAATATGGAAGTTCTGACCCACTCCATTTATAACCTGGGTCAATTTACCCCCTCTTTGGAAACCTGATAATCTCTGCTCCTGGGACCTCAATGCCAGGCTTAGTATGGTCATTAGATTGGCTTTAGCTCAACAGCACCTTCACACTTTCAAGTTCAAACTATTTACCATCTTCAGTCTACCCTGGAGGCAAAGATTCCAGGCCTGTGTCATGAAGCCCACTAGCTTCTTAAATGGAAATAGCTTGATAATTCTTTATAAGTTTTAAAATGTTTTCACCTTAGCAACCCTGTGGCATGACTTAGGAAAGTATAATTGCTGACAAACAAGGAAAATGATAAATTTTGGAGAAGATGTGGGGAAAATCGGAACACTAATGCATTGATGGTGGAGTTGTGAACTGATCCAATCATTCTGGAGAGTAATTTGGAACTCTGCCCAAAGGGCTATAAAACTACACATACTTTTTGATCTAGCAATACCACTATGAGGTCTGTATTCAAGAGTTCCCAAGAATAGGAGAAATGACCTACATGAACAAAACATATTTATAGTGGTTCTTTTTATGGTGACAAAAAGCTGGAAAATTTTGGGGATGCTCATCAACTGAGGAATGACTGAATAAGTTGCAGTATATGAATGTAATGAAATACTATTAAGATGCCATAGGAAAAACCTGGAAACCAGACTAATATAAACTGATGCTGAGTGAAGTGAGCAGAACCAGGAGAACATTGTACTCAATAACAGCAACATTGAGTGATGATCAATGATGATAGACTTAACTCTTCTCAGGAATACAATGCTCCAAGACAATCCCAAAAGACTCATGATGAAAATGCTATCCACATCCAGAGAAAGAACTAAAAAGTCTGAATGGAGATCAAAGCATATGATTTTCCCTTTCTTCTTATTTTTTTCTTTCTCATGTTTTTCCCTTTTGTCCTAATTCTTCTTTTACAACATGATAAATGTGGAAATACATTTAACATGATTATACATGTGTAACATAAATCAGATTGGTTGTTATCTTGGAGAGGGGAGGGAAGGAAGGGTAGGAGAAAAATATAGAACCCAAAATTTTGTTTAAAAAATGAATGTTGACAAATATCTTTATATGTAACTGAAAAAAATTAAGTGCAAAAAAAAGTCCCAGATAATTATTGCTGAAAAGTTTCACCTTACACCCTATTAGGTCTACCTCATGTAAGCAACTGATGCTACAGAATGATGAATTTAGAGTCCAAGGACCTGAATTCAAATTCTTACTTTGTTATGTTCTGGTTTTTGATACTTGTGTGGCCTTGGTAGCTCCAGTTCTCTGAGTCTAGGCAAAATAAAACAACTATTTTGCAATAAGAAAAAGAAAAAAGGTATTATTATTCTATCTTACAGACAAAGAAACTGAGGCTCAATAACTTACCCATGGCTGCTAAAAGCTAGAGTTGGGATATGAACTCAGTGCCTAATATTCCAAGTCTAGTACTATTTCTTCCAGACCAAGCTTTTCAAGGCCAAGTGCAAGTCCCACTTATTCTGTGAAGCCTATGTCATCCTTCATTGATACTTTTTTTCCCTCTGGTATTTCATAGGATTTCTAGCCTGCAACATAACTCAATGATACCCTATCTCTAGAGTTCTCAGGGTATTTCATAGGAATGAATCTTTCCTCCACCATTCTCCTGCCTTCCTCTCACACTTTCCCACACACTTAGACTCAAAGCTCCTTCAGGTGGGGATCAGGTTTTATTTTTTCTGGTCTCCTCCAAGGACACTTGAAATGACTAGGACCATAGTAGGCCCTCAGTACACATTGTTTAACATATTAATTGTCAGCTATCATTTCTAGAAGTCAATTTCTTACCCAAGCCTAAAAGAGTATCTCTACTCTCCACTTCTTTTTAAAAAAGTTAAAGGTGAAGACAGCTGCTCACTGTAACCCCTGGGAAGCCTCTGTGACAGTAGGATTTCTTCCCCTAGGGCACATCCCAGCCCTCAGAATACACTCAGGGACCACATCTCCTCCCACCCACACACCACCTCTGGCATCTCCGATTTCAGAAACAGCTGAAAATGTTCCAAGATAACAGTGGAAAAAGGTACCAGGCCTACCAGCTGGCTAGGCTCATCACCACCCAACTTGGAGCATGGTCAGTAGTATCTGGAACTGATACATGGGCAAAAATCTGAGACCTCACTCTGTATGTTTCTCCTGGGCGTGCAGAATGCCCTAAAATTTTAAAGCACCACTGTAGATCCACTCCCTCAGAACCATGTAGAAACAATGGAAATAGTGTTAGACTTGATAGAAGACCTGGGTTCAAGTCTGAATTCTACCACTTATCATTCGTGCTATATCGGGCAAGGCATTTAACTGCTCTGGTTGTCACTTTCTTAATCTGTAAAATGAGAGGTCTATACTAGAAGACTTCTGAGGTCTCTTCCAGATGGAAAACTGCTACCCTCTAACACTGCCCTGCCCTATCTCCTCTCTTCAGATTCTAGACACCTTCTTCTCACATACCATGCCCTTTCTGTGTCCAACTGGTTCATAAGATAGAAGCCTGAGCTGGAGACTAGTTCAGATTCTTCACTCTTTACTTCTGTCATTGTTAAGTTGTTTTTTTTCCCTTTCAAGGCCTTAGTCTCTCCGCATTCAATAAAAGAGAGAAGCAGATTATTTTTGACATTCTTTCCAGCTCTGGTATTTCGTAAATCTATGACCACCGGTGTGGAGCCAAGATGGTGGAGTATAGGCAGCAGCAACCCAGATGAACTCTCCATACGTTCCCTTCAAAACAACTCTAAAGTAACTCCTAAAATCAAATTCTGGAGTGGCAGAGTCAAGAAAAAATTAGAGTGAGACCTTTTTCTAACATAAGACCATTTAGGAGGCTGGCAGGAGAGGTGTGTAACACTGGGGTGGGTGCTGGCCCAGTGCACATGCAGCAGCAGTACCAGTGCATCTTGGAGGTGGTCATGACAGTGGTGGTAGCAATGGTTAGGGGATAATTGGTCAGAAAAATTTAGAAGGAGATGTTGTGCTGGCATGGGGTGCAGCTGGTGCTGATTGACAACTCTGTTGCTTAGAATCAGTTCCGGGTCATGGTTCCAGAGTGGAGAAGAGAGCTAGAGATCAGTCACAAGGAAGCAGGGAACCTGGTCACAGTTCCAGGGCCAGGAAGAGCACTAGTTCTTGTAGCTGCAGGAGAGTAGGGACCATTTTGGGGAAAGACCAGAACATGGACTGGGAGAGCAGTGACCATACCCCTCCACAAGTCACAACACTTTGGAAGCACCAAAAACTTGCAGACTCCCAGAACTAGCTCTGAAAACAGCAGGACAAAAAATGCAGAAGCCTGGGACAGTATCTCTCCATTCCCATGTGAGCAGAAGCTAACTTGAACATAAAGTTCAAAGTAAAAAAAAAAAAATAGACTTAAAAATGAGAAGGCAGCAAAAAATAATTTGTCCACAGAAAGCTACTATGGGGGCAGAGAGGATCAAAACATAAGCTCAGAATAAAACCATGTGAAAATGGCCATGAAGTCTCAAAATAAAGCAACTGGAATGAATCTTAATCCTAATCCTGAAAGAGTTAAAGAAAAAGATAGGAAGAGTAGAAGAAAATTTGGGAGAAGAAATGAGAGTTATGCAAGAAAATTATGAAGAGATAATTAACAACTTAGAAAAAGAGTCCTCCTAAAACAATGAAGAAAATAACACCTTAAAAAGCAGAATTGACCAAATGGAAAAAGAGGTTAAAAATCTCAATGAAGAACATAATTCCTAATTATTAGAATTGGGCAAGTAGAAGCTAATAACTTTACGAGACATCAAGAAATGATAAAACAAAGTCAAGATAATGAAAAAAATAGAAAATGTGAAATATCCAATTGGAAAGATAACTGACCTAGAAAATAGATTAAGGAGAAATAATTTAAGAAATTTTGGATTACCTGAAAGTCATGATCAAAAAAAAGAGCCTAGATATTATATTTCCTTTTTTAGATATTATATTTCAAGAAATTATTAAGGAAAACTGCCTCAGTATTTTAAATGCAAGGAGTGCAATAGAAATTGAAAAAATCCACCTATCACCTCCTGAAAGAGATCACAAAGTGAAAACATTTAAAAATATTATAGTCAAATTATAGTCAAATTCCAAAAATATTATAGTCAATATTATAGTCAAGTTCCCAGGTCAAGGAGAAAATGCTTCAGGCATCCAGAAAGAAACATTTCCATTATTGTGGAGCCACAGTCAGGATCACATAAGATTTAGCAGCTTCCATGTTAAGGGATCAGAGAGCTTGGAATATGATATTCCAAAAGGCAAAGAAGCTGGAACTACAACCAAGAATGATCTACCCAGCAATGTTGAGTATAATCCTTCAGGGTCAAAAATGGATATTTAGTGAAATAAAGGACTTTCAAGCATTCCTGATGTAAAGACCAGAGCTGAATAGAAAATTTGATATTCAAACTCAAGACTCCAAAGGAGCACAAAAAGAAAAACATGACAGAGTAATCAAAAGAGGTAAGGAATAACATAAGCTAAGGCCCAGAAGTAGGAAATGAGCCTGGAATGTACTGCAAACAGGAAGGGGACCCATCTACCGGGAAGTGGGTCTTGAAGGAACAAGGTGCTAAGGAGGATGAAAAAAAGGGTGATTTTCTGATTCTTTGGGTTTTCCTGGGACTGAGTCATCCTGAGAAGGTTTTCTAGAGAAAGCATAAAGGCCCCCAATCTCATGATCATGAGATTGGGAGTCAAGTGACCTGTTCTATCTAGGAACCAATTTATAGTTGATTCTTCTCAGCTCAGAAACTATAATGGGGAAAGGTTGACATTGAAGGACTTCCTGCTTCTCTCTTGGCCTAATGGTCTTTCCAGAGTTGCCCAGTTGGGTTGTACCATCCACAGTCAACTGTACTAGAGATTTAATTGATCAATCATTTAAATACCAGCTGTTCTTCAAGCATCTGTCAGTCAAACATCATCTCCTATAAATTTTACTTGCTTTACTTTTATAAGCATAATTTACTTTAATTTACACACAATTTACTTTCATAAGCATAAAATACAAAATAACAATGCCCCTCCCCCATGCCTGCCATGTATGTTAGATACAATGCTAGTTGTCAATTACTCAAAGACAAAAGTGGGAGACAGCTTGCCCTCTCAGAACTTTGGGAATACATATTTTGAATATCATTTTAAAGTTTTCCATGTATGATTCTCAACTCTCAAGGCATATGATGAATTCATTAAGGGCAAGGCTTATATGACTGCCATCAAAACCTCTCAAAAAAGGGTGAAATTTTTGAGGGCCAGGCTTAGATCTTGATACTCTTCTGATTCTCCTTGACTGAGGGCAAAGCCTGTTTCTTCTTCTCCAGGGCAGGGCTGTGTTTTCTTTTCTGACTCCTCCACAGTCCAACTGATCATAGTTCAGAACACAGAGGTGGAGTTCAAGAATTGACTAGTTGTGGAGAGACTAAGTAAGAAAAGTGCTAAGGTTTGTGCAGAGGCGAAAACTCTGCTCTCCCAAAGTACTAATGTCAATGTTGAATTTTATTTCACCAAGTTTTTAATTTTATTCATTCATTCATTCATTTGTTTGGCTTTTTTGGCTCTTACCAATTACAACTTTAAAAAGAGATTGTCAAGAAGGCAGTAACTGCATTCTAAGAAGTAGCCAAATGGCAAGCAAGGTACAGAACCACATAAGTAAACAGCAAGCTTCAGACCACGTTAGCAAAACCAGAATATTGTTAAGTCATTTCAGTGATGTCTCACCCTTCACAACCACATTTGCGGTTTTCTTGGCCAAGATACTGGAGTGGTCTGCCATTTCCTTCTCCAGCTCATTTTACAGATGAGGAAATTGAGGCAAACAGGGTTAAGTGACTTGCCCAGGGTCACATGATCAATAAGAGTCTGAAGCCAGATTTAGAACTCAGAAAGATGAGTCTTCCTCACTCATAGCCTGGCACTCTATTCATTGTGCTACCTAGCTTCCCCAAAAACCAGGGTAGTGGGCATGGCAAGACCAGTAGATCTGGGTTAGGCAGGCTCTTTTCTGACTTTTGGCTGTGTTATTTACTGTGTAACCCTGAATGAGCCATTTATAATCTCTCCAAACCTCATCTGTGAAATAGAAATAACAATACTGATGTCAGCCACCTCACAGAATTCTTAGGGGCAATTGATCTGTAAGCTTCAACATGCCATAGAAATGGGAGGTCTTCATAATTAGAAAGTTCTCTGCATCGTGAAGGACAAAGAGCTTTAATCATTGAATTGGGAGGGAGGGGAATGGGAAGGAATTAACCGTTTTTCATGGAATTTCTTCTTTTTGCAACCTGTAATGCAGAATGTCAGAGCTGGAAGGGACCTTAGAGATCATTTATCACCTTCTAATTTTACAAGAGAGAAAACTTCTAACCCTAGAGGAGAAATAATTTGTTCAAGGTCATATAGCAAAGAGCAGAGGCTACATGAGAAATATGGTAACCTGACTCTTTGTCAGTTTGCTCTTTTCAGAGAAGAGGAGATGGGAGCCACAGAGTGAGGCATACCTAGACAAACCTTGACCTTCTGTCTGACTCTGATCTTCTCTTTCACCAAATCTATCTGCCAAAGCCTGAGCCAGACTCAAGAGAGCATCTGAATTCTTGCCATTACATGGTGGTATGCTTCTCTCTCCATAACTCTTTCTTGGGTTCAAGTTGTTATCATTTGCTTGCACAGGCTCCACTCTGGCCTAGGAGAGAGGCAACCAAATGGAAACTACCAAGACATTTCCTTATTTTCAACTTCTACCATACTTAGTACTGAGTTTTCTGCAAAGATATTAGGGGGCAAAAAATATGGATAACACTAGTGTGGGGTTCAAATCTCAGGTCTCCCACCAGCCTATTTTGTGATGTTAGCATAATGAAGATATTAGACTAGATAACTAGTAAATTCCCTCCTGTTACTAACATCCAAAGGCCAAAATGGCCATTTTCAAAGGATTTTCTGTTTTTTGAAAAGGACTATGGGATTAAAAATCTAAATCTAGAAAGGATGGTAGAGACCATCTAGGTCAAATTTCTCATTTTACTGATAAGGAAACTGAGAACCAAGAACTAGAAGAGTTAGGACAGAATGTTCTGAGGATCTTTGATTCCCATGTTTCCTCAATGGAGATTATGGAGGAGGCTCATAATCCATAATCAGAGACTTTTCCTCTCTCTAACGTCTTCCTGGGCAGCTACATGGAGCAGTGGAGAGATCCAGGCCTGGAGTCAAGAAGACTCATCTTCCTGAGTTCAAATCCAGTCTCTGAAACTTACTATTTATATGACCCTGGGCAAGTCACTTAACCCTGTTTGTCTCAGTTTACTCATCTGTAAAAATGAGCTGGGGAAGGAAATGGCACACTACTCCAGCATCTTTGCCAATAAGTCTCAAATGGGATCATGAAGAATCAAACACAACTGAAATGACTGAGTAACAACCACCTCCTTGAGCTCCCTGCTCTTGATACCTGCCTGCCTAATCCCACCCTCCAGCCCTCTCCAACCCCTCTCATCTAAATCTGTTCTCAGATTCCTCAATGACACCAGGGAAAGAGGCCAAAAACTGTCCAGAGCGAGACCTTCTCTCTCCCATGGCCTGAGTTCTTTAAGGAATCTTCCCCCCTGTCCTTTTGATTTAGTAAAAATTGCTTGTGTCTAATGGAAATGAGGACCTTGAGAGTCAGATGACCTGTTTCTAGTTTCAACTCTGCCACTAAGGTGTTGTGTGACTTTGGATATATCACTACACCTCACTGAACCTTCTTCAACTGTCAAAATTGAGAAAATGACCTCCATTCTTCTTCCCTTCTGGAATTATTATGATTACAAAAAAAACCAAAACTCCAGTCTATGAAGTGCTTTATATCCGTAAAGTGCCATGTAAATTCAAGATTTTTATTCTTATTATTTCTGCAAGTGCTTCTACAGCCAAGGTTTCTTGTGATGCTCACAAGACCTCCAGGGAAATTAGAGGGGGGCATTTATAATCCCCATTTTACAGAGAGAGAAAGTGAGGCCCAGAGAAAGAAAGGAATTTGCCCAAGGTTGTATAAGTAAGTCAGAGAGATGAGACTTGAACCTTTGTTTCCTGATTCCCAACCTGGGGCCCTGTGACCCTACTCACACTTCCCCAGTCTTAATGGAGAGAGCTCTGGTTCTGTCCCAGCTAATCTAGAGGGTCCTGAGATCCCACAAGCATGGCAAGCCCAAATTCCCCAGCAGATACACAGCTGAGCCTCTCAGATTCTAGGAGAATTGTTGCCCTCCTGAAACATCCTGGCAGTGAAGGGAGGTCTAAGCTACAATTCCATTACCTATTTAGGTAAAAGGAAAGGAGATCTCCTGGGTGAGATCCCAGGCAGGAAGTCAGAGCACCTTCCCAGCTTCAGATGGGGCCCCCTATCTCACTTTCCCCTTACCCCAATGCATGAAATAAAGACTACTCCTTATTTTCAGGCCTCATTTGCATCCCTAATCAGGAAGGTCCTGAAGGGCACACAAACCATAGAGGCAAATGTCTACATTCATTAGAGTGGTTTTGTAGATCACGTTTTAAGAAATGCAAATAGAAATTGTCCATTACTTGCTTTAAATTAACACTCCACCTGCTAACTTTCCCTTGACTTCAGGTTTCCTTCCTCTAGTTCTTCTGTTCTACAGGAAACAGGAATGGAAAGAATTCACATTTTGGATATTTAATGGATTTTTCATTTAAAACAAATTAACACAGTGATGGCTAAGTGAGAATGTATCACTAGGGAAGCAGTTAATCAAAGCTGTATGAAAATGACCAAATCATCCCCCATCCACCCATCCAGAGCCTCAGTTGTTCCATCTGTAAAAGTGAAAGGGCTAAACTCCATTGCCAGCTACCAAATCATTTATATACCTTCACACTTCCTATTATCTGGCACCCCTGAGAAATCAGGCAGGAATATTAGGGACATCAGTCACTCCTCTACTCCCAAGACTTAGAGCTGCCAAGTTCCATTTCTCTCTGCTCTGGAAAGATCAACATCTGGGTTCCATCTCTGCCTCCCAGGCTTTCTATGGCCCAATCTCCTAACATCTCTGACCTACTAAAGAAACCAGAGGAAGGCCTCTCAGAGTGTTGGGTAGAGTCCCTATGGTGGGGCTTTGGAAAAACAGGGGCAATGGCCACATGGAGGGGGAGGTGGTAGAAGAGGCTTACAGTCTATAGCAGGAGATACACACCATTGAAATTACAGCTCCAACAAAGCAGTCTTCATTCATTCAACCATTCAACAAATACTCATTTATTACCTACATTGGCAGAGGCACTGGACTAGTCACTGAAGTTGGACAGATAGACCTTTCTGTCAAGAACCTCAAAACTCAGTTTGGCTTTTCTTTGCTTTTTGGTCCAGATTTGTGGTTTCATTGGGGGATAGTGGGACCACTTCTATCAAGGACAACTTTCCTGCTATTTAGAGCATTAGAAAACTTCCTGGGGGCACATTGACGAGGACAGTCCACTATCTACTCTACCAGGGCACCTCTCTTAATCCAATAATACTCACACTTTATTCCTGAGTTTTAAGGTTTACAAAGTAAACCTTATACACAAGCTGTATATATACATAGATGTATGTATATGCATATACATGAACACAAAGTGTACTTTATACATATTCAGCTGTTTGATTCTCACAACGGCTCTATAAAGTAAGCATTGCAGATACTATAACTGACCTTTTAGTGAAGAAACTGGGCTCAGAGTACTTAAGTTAACTTGCCTATGGTCTTGGTTAGCATGACTGAATGGCATGTAGTAGGCACTCAGTTCTGTGGTTTTGGTCCCATCCAACTCTGTGACCCCATTTGAGTTTTTCTTGGCAAAGATGCTGGAGTAGTTTGCCATTCCTTCTCCAGCTCACTTTACAGATGGGGAAACTGAAGCAAGCTGAGTTGTCACTTGCCCAGGGTCACATAGGTAGTAAGAGTTTGAGGTTGAATTTGAACTCAAGAGGAAGAGTCTTCCTGATTCCAGGCCTGCCACACTGCAAACACCTAGCCTGCCCTATAGTAGGCACTACCTCCCCTATCCCTAAATATGCAAAGAAGAGGTCTAATGCTGTAAAAATCAATAGATCATTTTTATCTGGGAGGAGGAATCAATGAGACAGAAGCAGCACCTTAACTGGAACTTAAAAGGAAGGAATTTAATAGATGGTAACAGAGGAAGCAGGGTCTATTGCAGGCCTGGGGGATGGCATGATCAGAGGCATCTGAGAAGGGTCCAGTCTGTAATATCATTAAAGGCCTGGTTTGATAGGATTGTAAGATTTTGAGATGTAAGAGACCTCAAAGATCCTCTAGTCTGACCTCTCTTTTCCCTGAGCTAGCCCGTTAATATTTCCAGGCCTTCATTTTCTCCTCTGTAGAATTAAGGGGTTCAACAAGATGTTCCCTAAGACCTCATTCTGTTCTAAGTCTATGATCACTCCTTTTACTGAGGATGAAACTGAGACATATGCAGAGAAAGAGACTCTAATCAATCAATAATTATTAAGTCTTTCTTAAACACCTACTATGGTCCAGGCTCTGTACTAGGCACTGAGGATATAAGTACAAAAAAATAAAACAATCCCAACTGCCCAAGGTCCCATGATTCCTTTGGGGCAGAGCCAAGACCCAGCCCTGGGCCTTGACTCTTATTCAACCATAGCTGAAGCTAAATGTTTCTAGGCAGTGCTCCTTTTCCCACTACATTTTTGGGTTTTTCATAGGCACTGGCCTGACATATGTGTGAGAACAAACTGTAACTCTTCCCTTCTTGGCCCTTAACCCTTGTACCCATGGGCTGTTAAGTTTTATGGGCAGATGTAGCCTTCTAGAAAAGGAGTCCCTGAATCTATGTTTCTAATCGCAATTAGCCTGTAATTGAATGTTCATCTAATAATTAATACTCATGTGAAGTATTTTCCTTCCAAAGCCCTCAGACAAGATGATTATCTGGTTCCTTCTCCTATAAGCCAAAAGAGAAGTCAAGAAAAAGGAAACTTAGTGAGGCAGACAAAACAGAAGCCTGCTTGAGGGGAAATGATAATAGCCCTGAATCTGGACTAAAAAGGTCATGCATTTAAATCCAAACTGCGCTTACAACCTGTATGGTTTTTGGGAAAGTTTCTTCTCTTTGGGACTCAGTTTTCTCATCCTTAAAATGAGTAGGTTGAACTAGATGATCCCTAGCAAGGGGACAGCCCCCAACTCTCTCTCCCCTTATAAACTAATCAACATATAGTTAACAAATTTCATACCCATTCTATCTGATTCACCCTACTATAGAGTGTTCTTTCATCCTTTAATAGGGGTGTCTTTCCACCAAGCCCAGTAGACCTTGTTCCAAGACTTGAATTTTTTGCCTTGAGCATCCCTCCAGACTGGGGAGATGGTTTTGGTGACCACAGTTTGTAAGCCAAGGTAAATGAAGTGGAGCTCTTTTGACAGAGGGAAGGTGCACCTAAGGAAAAGGTTCAGTGGGAGAGCAGGGCTGATTGTTGCCTTTTTGTCTCATTTTTGTCTTTTGCTCTGGGGGGCAGAATAGAGCTAGAATTATGAATATTTTCATCTGAGGTAAAAACAGCTGAGTAATTTGGAATTGGAGGAGGGGAATTGGTGAAGGCAGATGATGACAGTCTTGTGAGGAGTACAGGAGAGGCAATTACTATGAATCTTGTGTTCCCGTAAGAGAGGGAGGATCTGATAAAAAACATTCATGATTAATTGATTAATTAAGGCACACCTAATTAACTGATTAATTTGGGTACACCCTTCCACATTTATACACGGTCTCACTGGAAAGAGTGGGCTGTCCCCATAAGAGAGGGAGGAGTTGATAAAAACATCCATGATTAATTAAGGCACACTTAATTAACTTATTAATTTTGGTATACCCTTCCACATCTATACACAGTCTTAGTAGGAAGAGCAGGTACATATAGAGTACACCAGTAGAAAGGCACAACCATAGGGAAAGCCAATGGTCACAGCAATTGACAGTTTTGGCCCTTCAGGATCTTGATGTCCTTTCTCTTCTTACAGGGCTTACAACGCTGCTTTCACTAGGCATAATGTCTGCTAGGAAGTTCCCTGAGATGAAATCCATAGGCCTCTTCCCCTTCATAGTTTAAATCTAGACAGCTAACAATGGTCTGCTTCTTGATAGCCAGAAGCCCCCCTCCTCATAATCCTATCCTGCCTTAATTGATTCTCTGCTGGGATTGGTGATCCCTCTACAAGATACCACAACTAATGGGAGTTACAGAGGACATAAACCCTCTCCCCAGACCAGAGGGAAGAATAAATTCTCTCTAAAGATCTGAATTATTTTTTCCATAACTGGCTCTCTTCTCCACTGCCAGGGTTCACTCTTACCAGAGTTGTTTTCCCACCTGAACTCAATCCTTAGAATGTTTCTAAATTTTTAAAGGGACATTCAGCAACACAGGCAATCTTTAACAAAACAAATGGCAAATTGTCCTCTAATTCCATCAAGTTTGATTAAATATCTTTATACAACATGAAAAACTTTAAAAAAATTAAGCACGATGGTGTGTAGACCCAGCCCAATGTGCAGCATTGCAGACAAGCCCAGCATGCAATGCACAGACCAGCACCATGCAGGAGGGATAGGACCCAGAGCAAGTTTCAGGGCCCCATCAGCAGGAGTTCCCAAATTGCTCAACCCACAAATGCTACAGATTGCTTAAAAAGGCCAGTGGGAGGGCTCCTTCACCCAGGAGAGGGTAGCATGGTCTGGACTTCTGGCAGCAGGCACTGCAGATGCAACTACCATTTTTGGAGCCCTCCACATAGGATTCCTAGGGGAATTGAGCCACTGATCTGATTTTCAGCTTTGAGTTCCATCCAGGGTTGAG
Organism: Bettongia penicillata ogilbyi; assembly: GCA_023548195.1. Classification (NCBI taxonomy): domain Eukaryota; kingdom Metazoa; phylum Chordata; class Mammalia; order Diprotodontia; family Potoroidae; genus Bettongia; species Bettongia penicillata. The sequence continues at coordinate 10,936,410 of JAJHZJ010000612.1, read as the reverse complement.
GAGATTTTCAGCCCTGACCTCCATGAAAGGATGAGGAGGGGCACTGGTGGTGGAGATGGAAGCAATCATGGTGAAGGAATTCCAATTGCAGATTCTGGCTGCCAGACCAGTGTGAAGGCCAGGAGAGGAGGAAACTCCTCTCCTCTAATTGGGGCCACGTTGGAGGAACTGAGAACTTACAGGTAGCCAGAGTATATCCTTCTCTTGACAAAGGACTCAAAAGTCAAGTAACTGGCTGGGGAAATGCCAAAAAAAAAGGGTGAAAAATAAGATTATAGAAGGTTACTTTCTTGGTGAACAGGTATTTTCTCCCATTCTTTCAGATGAGGAAAAAACAAAAACATATTATCAGAGGAAGTCAAGGCTTTCACATCCAAAATCTCCAAAATAAATATGAAATGGTCCTAGACCAGAAGAGCTGAAAAAGGACTTGGAAAATCAAGTAAAGAGGTGGAGGGAAAAATTGGGAAAGAGAAATGAGAGTGATGCAAGAAAATCATGAAAAGTAAGTCAATAGCTTGCTAAACGAGACCCAAAAAGATGCTGAAGAAAATAACACCTTTAAAAATAGGCTAACTCAATTGGCAAAAGAGGTCCAAAAAGTCAATGAAGAGAAGAATGCTTTAAAAAGCAGAATTAGCCAAATAGAAAAGGAGACTCAAAAGCTCACTGAAGAAAATAGCTCTTTAAAAATTAGCATGGAGCAGACCAAAAAATTACAAAACAAAACTGAAAGAATGAAAAAATAGAAAATAATGTGAAATATCTCATTGAAAAACAACTGACCTGGAAAATAAATCCAGGAGAGACAATTTAAAAATTATGGGACTACCTGAAAGCCATGATCAAAAAAAGAGCCTAGACATAATCTTTAATGAAATTATGAGGAATATTGCCCTGATATATTAGAATCAGAGGGCAAAATAAATATTGAAAGAATCCATGGGATCACCTCCTGAAAGAGATCTAAAAAGAGAAACTCCTAGGAATATTGTAGCCAAATTCCAGAGTTCCCCAGGTCAAGGAGAAAAATATGGCAAGCAGCTAGAAAGAAGCAATTTGAGTATTGTGGAGATACAATCAGGATAATGGAGGAGCTGGCAACTTCTGCATTAAGGGATCAAAGGGTTTGGAATATGATATTCTAGAAGTCAAAGGAACTAGGATTAAAACCAAGAATCACCTACCAGCAAAAACTGAGTATAATACTTCAAGGGAAAAAAAAATGCTAATTCAATGAAATAGAGGACTTTCAAGCATCCTTGATGAAAAGACCAGAACTGAATAGAAAATCTGAATTTCAAACACAAGAATCAAGAGAAACCCAAAAATGTAAACAGGAAAGAGAAATCATAAAGGACTTTCTAAAGTTGAACTGTTTGCCTTCCTACATGGAAAGATAATATTTGTAACTCTTGAGACTTTTCTCAGTATTTGGATAGTTGGAGGGATAATACACAGGCACACACACACACGCATGCACGCACACCACACATAGAGAGTAACAGGGTGGGTTTAATAAGAAGGAATGATACTTAAAAAAAATAAATAAAATTGAGGAGTAAGAGGAATATACTGGGAGGAGAAAGGGAGAAATAGAATGGGGCAAATTATCACTCATGAAGGAGGCAAGAAAAAGCTTTTCCAATGGAGTGGAAAAAAGGGAAGGTGAGAGAGAAAAAGTGAAACTTATCCCCCATCATATTTGGCTTAAGGAGGGAATAGCATGCACACTCATTTTGGTATGAAACTCTATCTTACACTACAGGAAAGTAGGGGAGAAGGGGAATAAGTGGGGTGTGAGGGGGGATGATAGAAAGGAGGGCAAATGAGATGGGGGGGTAATTAGGAGTAAACATTTTTGGGGAGGGATAAGGTCAAAAGAGAGAATAGGATAAATGGGGACAGGACAGGATGGAGGAAACTACAGTTAGTCTTTCACAACCTGACTATTATATAAGTCTTTAGCAAAACTACACATATATAACCTATATTGAATTGCTTGCCTTCTTAGTGGGAATGGATGGGGAGGGAGGAAGGGAGAGAACTTGAGGCTCAAAGTTTTAGGAATGAATGTTGAAAATTGTTTTTGCATGTAACTGGGAAGTAAGAAGTACAGGTAATGTGATGTAGAAATCTATCTTGCCCTACAAGAAAAGAGAGAGGATGGGGGATAAGGGAAGGGAGGGGTGTGATCGAAGGGAGGATAGATTGGGGAAGGGGGTAATCAGAATGCATGATGTTTTGGGGTGGGGGAGGGGGATTGATGCGAAGAAAATTTGGAACTCAAAATTTTGTGGAAATGATGTTGAAAACTAAAAATAAATAAATAAACAATTAAAATAAATTAAGCACTTCTTTAACATTCTGACTCTGTTACTTGCCCTTATATTCTGTAATTTTCATCAACTGGCTGAGGGGAAAAATCAATTAATCAAGGATATTCTGCTGTCAGATAAGTCAGATGAGCTTGATTCACATGATGGCTCTGTCACTTACTAGCCAGCAAGTCACTTGATTTTTTTAAATCTTAGTCTTTCCATATGTAAAAATGGGAAACAGTTGCTTACCTTCCCTGTGTGTTGTGGGAGAAAGTATTATCATAGGATAATAGGTTTAGAGCTAGAAGAGACCTCCCTGGTTATTTATTTCCAACCCCCTAGTTTTTATAAATAAGAACACTGAGGCCCAGAGAAGTTAAACAACCATAATTTGAACCCAGGTCTTCTATTCCAAGTCAACTACTCTTTTCATGGGACCATACTGTCTCTCAATTAACAGAGCCCTATGACATAAGAGTCATTTGGGGAAAAGATGGAATGATGATATAATTCTGGAAAGTAAATAGAGTGTTATGCCTAGCCAAACCAGAGTTCTCAGGTTAATGAATGCAATCAAGGAAATAAATCCATAATACCATATTTATAAAGGCTTGCCAATGCATAAGACTAACTAAGTGTCATGAAGGAATTCGTAGGCCTCATTAAAAGCTAAAATACCATAAAGAGAAAACATTAAGAAGGAACAGCCATAGATTTTATGTTAAACATAGGCTGTCTCATACAATTGCTTGACCCCCACCTTTCTTTTTTATGATAGTGATAGCCTAGACATACATACTCCTTCCCATTCCAACTCCAACACCTCCTCAGTGTCATTCCTGGCCTAGACAGTTTTCCCCCCACAAGGCATATTTGCACTCACTAGGATCTCTGGATGATGAACAGCCTTTGGAATCCCACCAAATATAATGGTGGGAATTTTTTGGATGGAGGAAGATCATTTGGGAAATTGTTTGATGGGACAGGGCAGGGCCTTCATTGTACCCCTTCATATTTTTATCTTACCTTGTCACCACTGTAGGTTGTTTGATTTTTAGACTCAACACCCCAGTTGAGCTAGAGGTAAAGGAGCAGAAATTCCTGATATAGAATTAACAGTAAGACAAATTTGCATGGAAACTTCTCCCAGGAAGCCAGTGACTAAAGCATTCAGAGGCTTAGAGTACATGGAAAGTTATGGCCCAAAGGGACTTTAGAAACTTTCTGGTCCAACTCTTCTATTTACTGTAAAGAGTAGAGCCCAGAGTGAGCAAAAGATTTTTTCAAGTTCACACACCCTTAGCTCAGACACCTCTTGTCTGCCCCAAATATAGTCAAATAGGGCAGAATCAAACCCCAAAGAGAAGCAATCTTTCCTATCATCCTTACTTTGTTCTGAGGGAGGGGTTGAGGTATGAAGTCAGGTGAAGCCCAGCAGCTTGGTGTACCCTGACAACTCTCAACCAATCAGCATGGATTTTACTTTTTTCTTCATTGTCTTATTGTATTCATCATACTAGACTTTCTCAAGGCTTAGATTGAGTCTGGAAGGAGGAGAAAAGGGGGTAGAAAATGTAACAATTTCATTATGAAAAATTAGAGACTGAGTACAGTGCCTGACATATGGTAAACACTTAATAAAATGTTTTCTAATGTATATATTTTATGGGAATGGATGTTAAAGCCTGGAGGAGGTGGTACGTTTTTTGCCTTTCGTGGAATCATAGATATCCCTGGGTTGAGTAAGTCATTGGATCACAAAATAATTCAAATTATGGTTGCTTAACTGCTATGATCCACTCATGATCAGATAACTAAATGTTGAGTGGAAGAAAAATTTTCTTGGAATCAGAAGTAATAGTTTTCAAATTTCAACTCTTCCACTTACTATTAAGGTGCTTTTGGCTCTCCAAGTCTGTTTCTTTCATCTGTAAGGTATTGACATTTATACTAAGATGTGGTTTTTTTTTTGCGGGGGGAGGCAACAACTTTGCAAACAATTAGGTGCTCTGGAGTAAAGTGAGGCCCAGAGAAGGGAAGGAAGTTGTCCAAGAGTGCATAGTGAATGAAGAGCAGAGAGTGGTACCCAGTTCTCCTGACTCCCAGCCCAGTGTTCTGATGTTGCCTAAGCCCAAAGAGCCACTGCCTTAACTTCTGGTTGAAATATTACTCCTACAGATTTCCCAAGAATAATCAGACATCCAATTGGCCCTCCCCCTTCACTGACTGAGTCAGTATTTTGATAGCTTAGATAAGATCCAGACAATCCATGAAAATAATGTGCCCCAGACTTAGTGGCCGGAGAAATAACACTTCAATCAAATCCACAGGCCTTTCTTCAGGATGCTCCCTGCTCTATTCAAACCACGCCATTCTTCATTTTCAGACATCCCAGGGAAAGCTTACCCTCCCATTACAAAGCTATTTATTGAGTCCTGACTAGGTGACAGGCATTCCTCCTCCTTTAGCCTTCTAGAGGTTTGTAGAATTCAGGCAGCATGGCAGAGCCGACAGGGTCTCTAGATACCTTAGCTAACCTCCCCCATCTAGCCTAATCCTCATTTTAAAGCACTCTATCCCCTACCTTAGCTCATACTGCTCATCTTCCCTGCAATGCTTGCTGCGCCTATACAAACATGGGTTCTAATCCTGGCCCTATCATAAACTGAGCGATCCTGAACAAGTCACTTAACTTCTCTGAAACTCAGTTTCAGCATCTGTGGAACAAGGTGGTTGTTCTACAGTTCTCTTCTCCCTTGTAGCTCTGACATGATATGGTTCATGATTCAAATTCTACTCATAGTCTTCAAGATTCCAGTCATGCCCTGTCTCCACCTACCTCCTCCAGGGTTCACCTGATCACTCTGATTTTTCTCCCTCTCCTAAAACTTTTCAGTTCTTAATTGTCATCATGTGATTCAGCATTTGATTATGTGGTTTTTTCAAGGGTTAATATTGCTGCAGTTATTTTTAATGTGTGTCATGCCCTCTTCATCTACACTAGGAGGTCCCTAAGGGCAGAACCCCAACATGTTCTTCCTCTGTAACTGTCCAGACTGTAAGCTCCCTAAAGTCATGGCCTGAGCTTCCTCCTTTACTGTGTTCCCCAAGGCTATAAAAGCCTTGTTCAGGTCAGGGCTTGGATCTGCTTCTTCTCCGGAGGCAGGCACAGAGCTTGGCACAGAGCAACTTCTTAATAAAGTCTTTTTTATTTTTAAGATTTACTTCCTACCTTCAGAAGGACTTGAAGCAGCTCACATATGAAAACACAATATGAATTAAGGCCTATTCTTAGTACATCCTCAGTGACATCTGCAGAGTCCCGCTTTTACCAGACTGACCATGCTGCCTGAATTCTACACTGAATGGATCAGAAAAACCTCTAGGAAGCTAAAGGAGGAGGAATGCCTGTCACCTAGTCAGGACTCAATAAATAGCTTTGTAATGGGAGGGTAAGCTCAGACTGACTTGGTCAGTGAGGTAAGAATACTCCCCGAATCCTCTTGGGAAGACTGTCCTGGTGGAGAGGGCCCCTAGATAACACAGCCTACTTCTCCACCGCAGAAACTGAGTAGTAAAGCCCAGTGCATTGTCTTCAACTGTTGCTGCTAATGAGACACTTGAGGCTGTTTTCCTGGAGGGGTCAGCAGGGCAGAGGGAAACAGGAACATGATGGATGTATAACCAAGGGTGGCTCGAGATAGATCCCACTAATGTGAACATAGGATGGTGTATGGACAAGAGCACTGGCGCTGGAGCTGGAAGATATAGCATGAAATTCTGATGCTGCTACTTGCTGCTGGCTTGACCTTGGCAAGGGCCTTCCCTTTTCTGGTCTTCCCTTTCCTTATAGGTAAGGAATGGATTGGCCTTAAACCTCTGTGATCTTTGAAATACTCAACACTATTTCAAACCCAAACTTCACAAATTCCTAGAAAGCTACATTCGTCTTATGTATTTATATTGTAAACTACATTATATTTATTTATGTACATATCTTATCCCTTGTACTAGAAAGTAGACCTCCAAAGTAACCTCCAAAGCTCTAAACAGAGTCTTGTAAAGACTAGGTACCAAGTAAATTAAGGTTGAATGAATGTTTTACAGAGGGGGGTAAATATTGTTTTTAGTCTTTTAAAAAAAATTAATTTTATTTTTAGTTCCAAATTCTCTCCCTCCCCCTCTCTTCCTATGAATTGAAAAGACAAGAAAAACAAAACCACTACAAATATGTATAGTCATGCGAAATATATTTCTGCATTAGCCATGTCAGAAAGAAAAAGGAAGGAAGGGAGGAAGGAAGGAAGGAAGGAAGGAAGGAAGGAAGGAAGGAAGGAAGGAAGGAAGGAAGGAAGGAAGGAAGGAAGGAAGGAAGGAAGGAAGGAAAAAAGAAAGAATGCTTCAATCTGCACTGAGTCCTGCCTGGAGATGAATAATATGCTTTATCATGAGTCCTTTGGAACTGTAATTGATCATAGTAATGATCAGAATCTTTGGAAGTTGATTATCTTTACAATATTGCTGTGACTATGTAGACTATTCTCCTGGTTCTGCTGACTTTATCTTGCATCAGTTCATACAAGCCTTCCCAGGTTTTCAGAAACTGTTGAGAGAGGCAAATATAAATGAGACAAATATAAATTTTAAATTCTTATAGAAATGCTGTTTGATAATTCTCAAATATAGGAACATTCATCAAGGAGATCCTTGACATGTGAAAATAGACATGTCTTCAATCAGCTGTTTTTTCCCCATAATAGCAATGTCCATTGGCAATTATAAGACTAGGGCATTACAGAAGTGTTCTTTCATCCCACATCTATTCATTGTCATTTTTTTTAGCTTCATAGGCTCATTAATTTACGATTGGAAAGGATGTCAGGAGTGATCTACTCCAGCCTCTGCATTTTGCGCATGAGGAAACTGGAACCCAATGACATACTAAAGATCGCACTTATAAGAAATATCAGAGTTGTGTTTTGAATCTAAATGCCATGCTTTTAAATGTTCTAAGATTGATCTGGCTTAGTTGGATCTTCTCCCAAACTGTGTAGACTTGTTTTCTTCTTTGTTGATTAAATACATTGTTGTTACTATAGAGTTGTGTCCAACTTTTTGCAACCCCATTTGGGGTTTACTTGGCAAAGATACTGGAGTGGCTTGCTATTTCTTTCTCTAGCTTATTTTACAGATAAGGAAACTGAGGCAAACAGATTTAAGTGACTTGCCTCGAATCACACAGATAGTAAGTATCTGAGGCCAGATTTGATCTCTGGAAGATGACTCTTCTTGACTCCAAGTCCATACTCTATCTATTGTGCCACCCAGCTGCCCATTGTAAAAACATACTACTCACAATCCTTTTGTCATCATTTTCTATAGTTAATTCAAAAGGAAGAAAGCAAAGTCTTTCATAGGTGATTCTCGGTGAAGCAAACCATGTTTTCCTCCATATACCAAGAGGAATATGGTAATAGACTGAGAGACAGAATACATATTATTTATAAATTATCCCTCTGCAAAAAAATAGATAAATACTCGACTTGGTAGAACAACATACAATCTTGAAGGCTTTTCTCCAACAAGAATCTAAAATTCATACTGGATGACAAAATTCCTTGTATTCAGTGATTATTAGACATAGCAATTAGTTCAACAACCATATGATGGTCAATATCTATGATGAAAAAGAGAAAGACATTTGATCCCCAGAGGTATACCACCAAGATGGAAAAGGACCTGTGCAAAATTCAAACTGAAGAGTGATCTTACAAGTAGATACATGTAACACAATGGAGTTTTTACAAAGAAGAATACTAACTTCAAAAGATAATCACAAATATCCAAGCACATCAGGGAGACTACCCTTATTCACTTAGTAGAAGACACAGAAAGCTTTATGTTAGACAAACTGAGGATGCATAAAGGCCAAGTTTTAAACACACATATACACACACATGCACACACATATACACACATTATATTAATATTAATCTATAATAAATTATTAACATTTATATCATTTGCTATAATATATTTATTAACATTTATCTATAATATATTATACATTCCTACATGTATATAAATACACAGATACCTATACATATGTGTGCATATATACTTTATATATATAAATATATATATACATGTACATATATAGACAGATTATAGATATAAAAATCAATGACATTCATGTATAAGAGTAGCATTTAGCATTAAGCCTGGCACATAGTAAGGGCTTATTAAATGCTTATTGACATGACTTGAATGAGCTTTTGGACATCCTTTTCCATTTGGCCAATCTTGCTTTTTAAGGCATTCTTCTCCTTATTGACTTTTTGGACCTCTTTTGCCATTTGGGTTAGTCTATTTTTTAAAATGTTATTTTCTTCAGTATTTTGGGGGTTCTCTTTTAGGAACTTTTGACTCATTTCTCATGATTTTCTTGCATCACTCTATTTCTCTTCCCAATTTTTTCTTCTACTTCTCTTACTTGATTTTCAAAATCCTTTTTGAACTCTTCTATGACCTGTGACCAATTCATATTTTTCTTGGAGGCTTTGGATGGAAGAATTTTGAATTTTGTCTTCTAGTTGTATGTTTTCATCTTCTTTGTCACCAAAGTAAGATTCTATAGTCTGACTATTTTTCCCTCTGTTTGCTCATGTTCCCAGGCAAATACTTGACTCTCTAACTCTTTGTCAAGGTAGGACTGTGTTTCCAGTGGGGATGGGGATGGGGGTGGGTGTTAGTGTACTGTCCCAGGCTTCAGGGGTTTTGTATCAGCTTCTCAATCCCCCATAGTCTGTGGGTCCAGAGTTCCAGGAAGCTGCTGCTACTGCTGCTTCCAGTGCTGCCAGAGCTGCATCCTCCTCCACCCCAGAGCTGAGGACTCACCCCAGTTGGATTGTGTCCCTCTCCCACTGAGGTCCAACAGAGTTTTCCCCACTGACATTTGTGGGGTACTGACACACAGTGCTCAGCTCTGCTCAGCTCCCAGTACAGCGCCACAGATACTTCCTGTCAACCTTCCAGGCTGAAGATTTACTTCATTCCATCACTATGGGTTCTGCAGCTCTAGAATTTGGGTAGAGTTATTTTTTATGACTCTATTTATTTGGTATTTGCAGGGTGTTGGGGGAAGAGCTCAAACAGGTCCCTGCTTTTACTCTGCCATCTTTCAGTTCTGCATTTTAGGAAGCTTATTATCATGACTTGAAAAGAAGGTGAGGAATAGACAGCAACGTTGAAGGGTTCTAGATGGACAGCCTGAGGATTGTGCTGATAGCCACAGAACATTATGTAGCCCCTGATTTGAATGCTTGCTACCCAGAAGCGAATCATTCGATTGAGTAGATTCTCATGGCCAAGAATGAGAAGGTGTGGGTAGGTTACAATTTGAACTTATGGAGAGAGTACCCACACTAAAGGATCACAGATCTATGGAAGTCTATGTGGCAATGAGTACATCAGTTTGGTGTAGTAGAAAGAACACTGGACCTGGATTTCTGTCTTTGTTCTATTGTATTTAAGAACTGTAGATCCTTAGGCAAGTGATCTTGTCAACATCTGTTGACAACTGTTTTCTCTTCTTTAAAATGACAATAATATTTATGGTGGCTATCTCATGGTCTTGTTTTTTTAAACAAAACTGAAAACATTATAGAAATATGGATTATTGTTATTTTTACCATTAATAATAACAAAATGTGCCTTAGGATGCTGTACATTATAGATGGCTCCATAAATATCTGCTGACAATATGATTGGTCCTAATTAGATTAGAATTGTTTGTAACTTGAATACCAATTATCTTTAAATCTCCCTCATACTATTAATTGGTCTGCAAACCCTTTATTCAGGAACGGCACAAAGAAAAGCTTCCCTTGGCCTATATTCCAAATTGGGATTTCTCTATGAATGAGAAGTGGCTCTATTCCTCTCCCTTGCCCTCAGTTTCCTGTTCTGTAGATAAGTGTCACTAAGGTCTAATTTTACTCCTGCAGTTCTGTGTCCTATGATACACATGGGTAAGTCATCTAGGGTAAATTTATGTTTGTTCATTCATTCATGAGGAAAGAAAGGAAAAAACCTCTTTCTTTGCACACCTATTATACACAGAGTCTCTTAATAGGCTATGCTTCAGGGGAGACAAAGATAAGTAAGGCACAATGCCTGACTTGGAAGAATCAAGAATATAAACAGGAAAAACTGACCTAGATCTAGCCCTGGGGAGAGACAAGGAATGGGCATAGATGACTAGAATTTGGAAGGCTAAATGTGAAAATTCAGACACTTTCTTCCTCAGAGAACAGGAAACAAAGGGCTAAGTGATATTAGTGGAGGGGGGAGTGAGGTCTGCCTGGGAATATCAGGGCAGACTTCATGGGTGAGGAAATATTTGAACTGGGTCCCAAAGGGCAAAACAGATGTCAATAGGGAAAGTTTGAAAGCAAAAAAATTGCAAGTAAAAGGAAGAGGATAAGGACAAGTGTGGAGACAAGAGAATGTAGGTTGTATTTGACATACAGAAAAGTCTAGAAAAACTATTGCAAAAGATGCAAAATATACTTGTTAGGGACCATCTGAAGAGTTCACCTGAATCATGAGGGGGATGAATTTAATGTTTCAAGATCTGATATGGAAAGCATGAAGAAGTAATGATCTCTTACCATATAATCCATCATCAGAAAACCACTAAGCAAAATACAAGACCAAGAGCCATTCCAGCATGGAGCAGTGATCGAAGTGATTGAAGGAAATGAACAAGCAGTTGTAAAGCGTAATTGCAAACTATTAACCACCACAGGAAAGATTGCCCTAAATTATAAATAAGAGAAATGTGAATCGAAAGAATTTTGACTTTTACCCAGCAAATGGCAAAGATGACAAAAGACAGGGAAAGTCAATGTTGGAGAGTTTGTAGAAAGACAGACTAATACATTATTGATGGAGCAGTGAATTGATCTAACCATTCTGGAAAGCAATTTGAAATTATACTTAAAAAGGTAACTAAAATGTTCATACCCTTTGATCCAGAGATCCCACTGTTAGGCATATATGCCAATGAGGTCAAAAGCTGAAAGAAATGTCCCATATACACCAAATTATTCATAGCAATGATTTGTGGTATCATATTACTAGAAACTAAGTAGCTAGCCATTGATTAGGGAATGTCTAAATAAATTATGGTGTGATGGAACATTAATGTCCATAAGTAATGATGAATATGAAGAATTCAGGGAAGTATGGGAGACAGAGTGAAGAAAGCAGAACTAAGAAGAAAATCTGGATTAACAGAGCATTTATCAAGTGCTTACTGTATGAGAGGTGCATAGATACAGCGACTACAATGTTCTAAATAGAAGAATAAAAATCTGAATGATCTGCATTTATAAAGAACGAATTAGATCTTGGAGAGATGGCATGAAGGTGTATCTTCTTCCCATCTTTGCAGAGGTAAGAGACTGTAGGTGTGGAAGATTGCATATAGTCATTAGACTCAATCAATTTGCTGATTAGATTTGATGAATTGGTTCTTTTTCTCTTATGATTTTTTAAATTTTTTTTCAACTCAAGTCAACAAGCATTTATTAAGCACCATATTATGTGTCAGGCACTGGACTAAGTGCTAGGGATACAAAGAAAGGCAAAAGCAACAATAAGAAAAAACCAAACATGGCCTAGCTCACAGTCTAACAGGGAGCCAGCATGAAACAAATATGTACAATCAACATATATAAGGAATAAATTGGAGATATTCTCAGAGGAAGGCACCAGGGGGAAAGTCAGAAAAGTCTTCATGCAGAAGGTAGGATTTTAGATGACATTTGAAGGAAGACAGGAGGTGGAGATGAGGAGGGAGAACATTCTAGGCTTGAGAGTTAGTCAATGAAAATGCCCAGAGGCAGGAAATGAAGTGTTTCATTCAACAAAAAGGAGAAAAGAACCACTGGATTATAAAGTATGCAGAGGGGTACAAAAAGACTAGAAAGATAGGAAGGGGTCAGGTTATGAAGGATTTTGAAAGTCACAGATTTTTATGTTTGATGTGAGAGTTAATAGGGAATCACTGGAGTTAGGTGGCACAGTAGATAGAGTGCTGGGCTCAAATTCAGGAAGACTCATCTTCCTGAGTTCAAATCCAGCCTCAGACACTTACTAGCTGTGTGACCTGGGGCAAGCCACTTAACTCCATTTCCTTATTTTCTTCATCTAAAATGAACTAAAGAAGGAAATGCCAAACCATTCTAATATCTTTGCCAAGAAAGCCCCAAATGGGGTCACAAAGTCAGACATGACTGGAAAATGACTAAACATCAAGGAATCATTGAATAGTTTATCATAAGGAATGGATGGTGGAAGAATATATTTCAAAATGGTGACATAAAAATTTAAAAAATTAAAATAGAGAAATCCCCACTCAGAGCCAATTCCCTAAGAAGGCTTACAGAAAGTCCTACCTCTTTGTGGGGAAGGAAAAGAAGACACTATGTCTGATGTCAAGATGAGTGATTCCTAATCCAAAGATGCAGGTCATATCATCATCACTCAGCTGGGTTTGAAGTGGAATTTGAGCCCCAAATCCTTGTTGTACTTCCCTTAATCTGAGAGGCTAATATCTGAATTACAGAGGAATTAAAAGCTCTATTTTTTAATCCTATAGTGAAAGCTAATCACTTGTTAGCCTTATTAATAGCTCTTGTTTATGAAAATAGTGACAACCTTGAATCACAGCTTGAAACTCAAGACACCTGAAAACCCTTGTGGAATTCAAATGTATTCTCACTCATTGATGAGTGTCAAGAACACTAGCGAACTGAGCAGGGAAAAGGTTAGGGTGGTCACAGTACCTATCAAGAGCAAACAACAGAAGGGGGAAACAGAGTCAAGATTCTATATGCTAGAGTCAGTCCACTGCCGTGGGTGGGTCATTGTGGACAGTAGCTGAACAAATTGGGGATCTGTCTGTCTTCGAAACTGAGTCAAGGAGTTTAGTGCATTCATGGAACCCTGAGTGCTTCATATGGGTTGGCTGTGTCCTTCCTCCACCCCGCAAGCCCAAATTTGGAACTCCTTTTAGGAAAGACATGAGTCTGTTCATCCTGTCTCTCCCCTAAGTAAGAACTCCCTAAAAACAGAGTCTGTGTCTGCTTCCTTCTCTGTCTGCCATGGGAGGAGGAGTCTGCTATAGACCAGACAAGAACATCACACTCGCTGTTCTGGGTAGTCACTGGCAATCCCCCCAGACACATTTAGCTTTCTTTTGTGCATTGTTTTTCCCCATTAGATTGTAAGTTCTTTGAGGATAAGAACTTTTTGTCAAATAGTAGGAGCTTAATAAATGTTTCTTGACTATTGATAAGGTTTATTCCTCTGTTCTTCCTCTGAGTCAAGCAGTCCATGAGCATTTATTACACTTACTACGTGCCAGCCTCTGTGCTATAGGATACCAAGAAGAAAAGTCAAAGCACTTCTATTGCTGTGACACTTCCTTGTCTTCAAAGAGCTTGCATTCTAATGAGGGAGACAACTTGCAAATCACTACGTGCTACAAAATATAGAAAGCACAGGTGAAAGGTGGTTTCAGAGGGAAGTCATTAGCATCTGAGGAGCCTTGGAGAAGCCTCCCATAAAAGTTGGGCTTTGAGTCTTGAAGGGAAACAAAGAGGCTAGGTAAAGTGAGGGAGTGCTCCAGGCATGAGGAACAGCCAGCATGATGACAGAGAGTTGGGACATGGAGCATCCTATATGTGGAACAGCAACTAGGCAAGGGAGGTACATTGACTCTGAGCTCCATAAGGGCCAAGCCTAGAGATTCCTGCAGACTGTCTAGATCTATCTTCTATCACCTTTAAGGAAGGAAGGAGGGAAAGGAGGGAGAGAGGGAAAGAAGGAAGGAAGGAAGAAAGGAAGGAAGAAAGGAAGGAAGGAAGGAAGGAAGGAAGGAAGGAAGGAAGGAAGGAAGGAAGGAAGGAAGGAAGGAAAGGAGGGAGAGAAGGAAAGAAGGAAGGAAGGAGGGAAGGAAGGAAGAAAAGGAAGGAAGGAAAGAAGGAAGGAAGGAAGGAAGGAAGGAAGGAAAGGTGGGAGAGAGGGAAGGAAAGGAAAGGATAGAGGGAAGGAAGGAGAAAGGAAATAAGTATTTATTAATTGCCTGCCATGTACCAGGCACTGCCACCTAATTGTCTCTATAAAATCCTTAAGGGAATTTCTCTTCTATCTCCCCCAGAATACAAGCTTCCCAAAGCAGGGATGTGTCTACTCTTTGCCTCCTACTTCATTCCTTCCTCCTACCCCCACCCCAAGCTCTAAACTTTGAAGTTAGAATCAAGAGACTCACGTTCTTGCCTTGGCTACACCACACTAACCAACTGTGGAACATTGGCTAAAGGGAGATAGTATGTGTAAAATGCTTGGCAAACGTTAAAGTGCTTTATAAATGCTCATTATTATTGGGCAAGATTTTTCCCCTTTCTGTGCCTCTAATTCTCCACCTACATGTTGAGGCTAAATGAGCCCTTAGATCCCTTCCAGATGGTCCATAGTCATGGTGCCCAAAGCTGAAACATGGGCCCAAGTGTTTGCTGAAGGGATTGCTAAGAGGCCTCCCATGAACATGGCTAACCCAGAGCCAGAACTCTCTATGTACCTATACTTCATTTATCTGATGCATTCCTGAAAACTTATTTGTAAATAAAGTCCTTGTCAGGAAAGTCCTTTTCCATTATTGACTGACTAATGGCAGGCAAATAAGGAAATGACTGACAAGTTGAATCTGAAGACACTTCAGCTTCCTTTCAATTGATCTTTAATATTATAGAAGGGATTTCTCCTTCAAGCAAGATTGCATGGGGACTTCCAGTTAAGATAGAAATATGAAAGGTGATGGAGGACCCCAATTCTCCTATATTTACTTCAGCAAATGTCTACATTAAAAAGAATACCAGATTAAATAATGAACAAGAAATCCAAAGAGAAACAACAGTAAGAAAAACCCACCAGTAAGGAAGGAGAAGAAGGTGAAATGAGGTCCCTTCCAGCTCTAAATCTGTGATCCTTTGAGATGATATCATCTTTGAAGGGGTAGGGGTTTCTGGGTATGGGACATTGCACACATTGTCAGACTAGGCTGCTCTATGTGTCTTAATAGCCTTTTCCTTTTTTATTTCTTATTCTGTTACTGTGGATGGCTCATTAGGAAAGGAAAGAGGAGAGAGAAGTGTCCTAAAATGAAAGTGAAATAAAATAAAAATTATCCATTCTTCAATAAGAATAAATAAAAGGAACATTATGATTAAAACTTTGCAAAATGAATCTCTTAATTTATTTTTACTTTTTCTGAATACACTCATGTACACACACACACACACACACACACACACACACACACACACACACACACTTTTCTCTTGCATTTTCATAAATTGGTTTTTCTTAATGAGGGACATCTCCTCCCTTACCCTGATCATTGCTGTGTGAGGAAAACCACAATTTCCCCAAGCGGCCAATCAGGCGGTTTCAGTTTCTGGCCAAGGCATCACATGCAGGTAAGCCTTTTTTTCCATAGCTGAGGGTAAGACATAATCCAGAAATTCAGTAATTCCGTTCTCTCTCTCTCTGTCTCTCTCTCTCTCTCTGTCTCTCTCTTTCTCTCTGTCTCTGTCTCTCTCTCTCTGTCTCTCTCTCTCTCTCTGTCTCTCTCTGTCTCTCTCTCTCTGTCTCTCTCGTTTTCTTTTGTAATGCTATGTATTTTATTGTCCACATTTTAAAAGATTTTTCTGAGATGGGGTCTATCAGCTTCACTAGATTCCTAGAGGGTCCATGACACACACATAAACACTTTGAGAACCTCTGATCTAACCCCAAGCTCACCAGGAATCTCCTCTGCTTCAGTTAAATTAACTTATGATTATTTAATATGTATTTCTGTATAATTATATGTGTTCCTATTGTCTCTTCTAATAGAAGGTAGTCTCCCTGAGGGAAGGGAGGTGCTTCATTTTTGTTTCTGTATCTCAGTGCCTGACACACATTAATCACTTAATGAATACGTGTTGATATATTATGACAGCTGACTCATGTATTTCTAATGAAGGAAAACTCATGACCTCTTCAAACAACCTGTTTTGCTTCTGTACACCTCCAATTTAAGACCTCATTGGAGACAGAGAGAAAGGGAGAGAAGGAAGAGAAAGACAGTGAGAGAGAGAGAGAAAGAGAGAGAGAGAGAGAGAGAGAGAGAGAGAGAGAGAGAGAGAGAGAGAGAGAGTCAATCTGCAACCCCCTACGTTAGGTTTTGTTTTTCTTTGTTTTTGATTTGTTTCTTAGTAGAGAACACATTTTGTGGAGCTTAGAACTCTACAGAAATGTGAGGTGGTGTTATTGTTGATATATGAGTAGCAGAATATAAGAAAACCGCATTGCTCAAAGTCTCACTGATTTATAACTTCCCATGATCAGTAGCCCATAGAACAGGGGAGCATATGCTTACAGTCACCCATTAAGAAACCAAGGGGGAGGGACGTGGGATGGGATTTCAGAAAGCAACCAGATGTTATTTTGTGCTTGTGTCTATAATGACAAACATCAAGGGATAGGGGAAGTGTCATTTCTAAACTCCTTATTTCAACATTCTCCTGAGGCTCTAAAGTGGTTTAGTAGAATGAACACTGGATTTGGAGTAAGAAGAACTTAACACTCTGGGATTTCACTTAGATGCAGTGCTTCCCAGATCAGCGCTGAATTCCTGCTTAGTTATTTCCATCCTTGTGACTCTTGTTTCCACAATTGGGCCATAATTCCCTCAAATGCAAGAGCCAAGTCAAGTCAGCAAATGAAGAATACAAGAAGCACTGATTAAACACCTACTACGTGCCAGTCACTAGGTTAAGTGCTGAGAATACAAAGAAAGGAAAAATAAATAAACAAAATGCCCAGTCCCTGCTCCCAAAGAACTCATAGTTGAGAGGAATGATTATTAATAATCAATGATCTGGGGAGATCCAGAGTTTTCCCGTTTTCTACAGTTCTCATCTCTGGTTATCCTGATCCACATCTGGTCACTGGTCCCCAGCAGCTCTGGAGGGGAAAGTGAGGCTGGTGACTTTGCATAGCCTTCCCTCACTTATATCTAATTTATTTTCATGTCATGGCATCGCCATTGTCATGGTCCTCTTGGAGAATGAAGGACACACAGCAACCTCTGTGAACAGAGATCTTCCAGTTGGACAACATGGCTTTTCTTTCTTTCTTTCTTTCTTTCTTTCTTTCTTTCTTTCTTTCTTTCTTTCTTTCTTTCTTTTTCTTCCTTCCTTCACTCCTTCCTTCCTTTCCTCCTTCCTTCCTCCCTCCCTTCCTTTCTTCCTTTCCTTGTTTCTTTCTTTCTTTCTTTTTCTTTCTTTCTTTCTTTCTTTCTTTCTTTCTTTTTCTTCCTTCCTTCCCTCCTTCCTTCCTTTCCTCCTTCCTTCCTCCCTTCCTTTCTTCCTTTCCTTGTTTCTTTCTTTCTTTTTTTTTCTTCCTTCCTTCCCTCCTTCCTTTCCTCCTTCCTTCCTTCCTCCCTTCCTTTCTTCCTTTCCTTGTTTCTTTCTTTCTTTCTTTTTCTTCCTTCCTTCCCTCCTTCCTTCCTTTCCTCCTTCCTTCCTTCCTCCCTTCCTTTCTTCCTTTCCTTGTTTCTTTCTTTCTTTTTCTTTCTTTCTTTCTTTCTTTTTCTTCCTTCCTTCCCTCCTTCCTTCCTTTCCTCCTTCCTTCCTTCCTCCCTTCCTTTCTTCCTTTCCTTGTTTCTTTCTTTCTTTCTTCCTTCCTTCCTTTCTTCCCTCCTTCCCTCCTTCCTTCCTTCCCTCCTTCCTTCCTTCCTTCCTTCCTTCCTTCCTTCCTTCCTCACTTCATCCAGTTCACTTCCATGTCATGGCATCACCTCCCTGATGTCATGATCCTCTTTGACAGTAAAGGACAGGCAGCAAGTAGCATTTCAAAGTTCAGTCTCTTGAAGGACATTACTGATAATGGGACTGGATTAACTCTCCTAATAATCTTGTCCCACCCAAGTTGGGAAGACATTTTGCTCTACCCAGGTGTAGGTAGGGATAAATTCTTTGTTTAGATTGCCCAAGGCTGGGGGTCACTTAAAGTAAAAAAAAAAAAGTCACTTAGAAGACACAACCAAAGTTAACTAGAATAGGCCCAGGCCCTCACTGTAATATTCATTCATTCTCATCACTTGTTAACCAGTCATAGTTGATTGACAACTTCCAGAACACCCATTTTTCTGAGGCCACATAAACCCTGGGCCTGCCCCATGAATGTCTTTGGCATTTGAGAGTATCACTGGCATTTTTTATTAAAATGCTAGTATCATTAATGAAATTACTAATTACTCAGAAATTATATCTCTCAAACTTTTTTAAAAAGTCTCAATAGTCTAATGTACAATATACAACTACGTACACACAAGGTATTTACAGGATAAACTGGAGATAAATAGAAAGGGAAGATACTAGCATTAAGGAAGATTGTGAAAGGCTTCTTGTAGAAATGGGCCTTAATTCTCTGGACTTCTTTCCCTTCTTTTATTTCCCTGAATGAATCTAGGAACCAAGCAGGTACTGGCTAATCCTTCAAGGCCCAGTCCACTTCTCACCTCTTCTATGAAATTTTGGGTTTCTGGACCTTGCTGAGTCCCCTGGTACCCAAGACACCCTGTACCACACTTAGAAGGCAGTGTTTTACTGTCAGAAGCTCTAGAGTCAGAAGCATGGATTCAAATCCCACCTCTGATACCAAATAGAACTGAGAAGAGGAACAGTTTCAGCATCTGTTCTATGAGGGGTCATTCATGATGGCCTCAGACTATGTGTCCAGCTCTAAGGCTACGATCCCTCTCTCCCCCAAGCAATGAGTCATGTCTTAACAGCAACAGCAAAAATCAACAAGAACCACCTTCTAAGACTCTAAGATTTGCACAGTGTTCTACACACACTGTAACATTTGATTCCACAAAAACCCACACAAGGGAGGGTTGTTTGAATTTTTTGTTTGGCTTTGCTTTTTGGTTTGGGCCAATAATTGCAATCCTGATCAGCTTCACGAGAAAGCACAAAAGTCACTTAAGGCAACAAAGATGGGAAGATAAATCAGACTAGTCCAAAGGTACACACAGCAGGTGTGTGCTGGAGACAACACTAATGGTCAAGAGATCTTGAAAGAATGCTGGGTACCAAATACTGGACAAAAAAAATCGCAGATGTCATTGCAATTTTTCAAAAAAAAAAGACAACTAAAAAAATAATTACTAATCTATACCCCAATTTGCATTTCTACAAAATATTTATGAAAATAACCTATACATATTTTGAGGGCATCCTTCCGGAAGGTATAGGAAAAGAAAGAGAAGTCTTTGCAATCAGTTTTCTGTAGAAGACCACATCTTTACAATCACACAGTTTACAGAAAGGAGCAGAGTAGATAATATTTACTTTTCATTATTTGTTAACTAAAAACAGGATTTGATCCATCAGAATATAATGCCATCTTATACATTCTCCTCTAGTAACAGGCATCCCTTATGCATATGCTAAAATCATAAAAGATTAAAATTCTACCTTCTATATCCTTCCTTAATTCTAGTGCCTTCCTTCCATCGATTACTTCTAATTTATCGTATGTATATATAGCTTCTTTGTATATAGTTGTTTGCATGTTATTTTCGTCATTAGATTATGTTTCCTTGAAAGTAAGGACTGTCTTTTCCCCTTTTTTCCCCCAGTGCTTAGTACAATGCCTGACAAGTCTAGCAGGTGTCTAATAAACATTTATTGACTGAAGGACTGAAAATTCTCAGAAAGATGGAACAATAAAAATAACTTTGTTCAAGTCTTCCTATTATTAATATCTAGTGAGACACAAACAGGGAGATACATATTTAACAAAATGTTTGACATTCTCATGGAAGATGTGTGGAGGCTAAATGGAAGTAGGATTCCTATTGCTGCTAATTCCCCTGTGTTCAAAGAACCAAATGCTCAGAACAAAAATAAATTAGCTCCTGCCCTCAAGGAGCTTCTGGTCTACTAGCCATCATACAATAGAGATGCAAAAAAAATCTAAATGTATGCAAAGTGCAAGAGGAAGATAATGCTAATTACTGAGGGGATCAGGAAATACCTTAATTGGGAAGCAGCCTCTGAGCTGTGCTTGGAAGTAGATGAGATTATAGAATCCAAACACAAATGGGTGTTTAATTATTAGTGCTTGTAAACAGAAAATATTAAGGATTTCTTGGGAAGAATACATATTAGCACAAGTAATTCCTTATGTAATTAAACAATTTTGCCTGAATTTACTTACTGTGGGTCTTGAAGCAAATATCTTCTCTTGGCTTCAGCCTTCTCCTCTATAGGAGAAGAGGGTTAGACT
The DNA here is from genome assembly GCA_023548195.1 of Bettongia penicillata ogilbyi. Lineage (NCBI taxonomy): Eukaryota > Metazoa > Chordata > Mammalia > Diprotodontia > Potoroidae > Bettongia > Bettongia penicillata. Next base: position 10,915,678 of record JAJHZJ010000612.1, on the reverse strand, counting down.
CAGTTGCTTTAATTTTTTGCACAAATTCTTTGATCCAAAAATCCTGAAGATCATCCCTAAATTCCCTTTCACCTACAGTGTCTTGTGTTTTTGTCAATTATCTGACAAATATATGGCATTTTAAACTTACAGATGAATTGTGCTCCAAAAATATGTTTATAACTCAGTGTGATTTCAAACTTGGAGCATGTTACCCAGTAGGGGAAAAAGAAGTTAAATGATTAGACTCCCAGGAGAGGCTTCAAAAGTCTATGTAGATTTTCCTATCCCTAGGTTCCATCAAGGCTCAGTTCAAGCACTACATGGAGTGGAATGGGGGAGAGGTGTTAACCTACGGTCTGCAAACTTGCTGTTTTTCATTTTAATATTTTGATAATTGCATTTCATTATCATTGGCTTCCTTTCTAATCCACTCAGGAACATTATTCTGAGAAGAGGTTCAAAGCCTTCACCAGACTGCCAAAGGGATATATAACACATAAAGGCTAAGATCTCCTGTTTTATACTAAACCTTTCTTGACCCTCTCCCCAGATCCCAGCCTTCCAATGCCCTCCCCAGCAAATGACTTGGTATCTATTTGCATATCCTTGTACAGGTAAATGTTGTCTACTCCAGCTAAACGATAATCTCCTTGAGGACAGGGACTATTTTATTGCTGTCTTTGTATCCCCAGCACTTAGCACAAGTAGGTCCTTAACAGATTTGTCTATTATGTTGTATGAAATGTTCCTCAATATTTCAAAAGACCCATGATTTTCTTAATAATAATAGAGCTAGCATTTATATAACTCATTAAGGTTTATCATGCACATCATATACACTGTCTTACTTGATCTTCATAGCACATGAGGTAGAGCTGTTATCGCCATTTTACAGATGAGAAAACTAAGTCTCAAAGAGGTCAAATGATATGCTCAAAGTCACACTGCTAGGGCCTGAAGCAGGATTCAAATTTAAGTCTTCCTGTGTCTGGGTCCTGTACTCTATCCCCTGTACCACCTTGATTAATGTAGGGTCTTCCTCTATTGTTGAGTATAGATTGCCACCCCACTATGACTTAGTAAGTGATTTTATTAGGTGCTGTGGCCAAAAAATTCATGCTCTCAGCCAACTTGGTAATGACTAGACTTTCCTTACTTGGCTGTGCTTGACCTTGAGCCACAGATCTAAAGTTTATCGCCAAGCCTTTAATCAAAGTCATTCCAGTTTGCTAGGACCTACCGGAGTTAACACACTATTATCATGAGTGAAGCATAATGCTGGGTTGATAAAGACATTGTAGTGAAAAGGACAGGATGAGAGATCAACAACCTTGGATTTCTGCTTGACCATGAATCAACTGACTCAGTGACAAATCATTCCCATGCTCTAGACTTCAGTTTCTCCATCTGTAAAATTAGAGGGTTTGTCATAAATAACCTCCTATCTGGGGCCACTCCTGGCAAACCTTTTCTGGGGATGAATCAGGGGAGCAAGTTCAGCTGGCATAATTCACATGGCCAATAGTAGATTGAATCTTATTTCACTTTTTCCACTAACACTCCCTATCCTGATCACAGAAAAATATAGACAATATATCCTCACCCAGGAGTCCTCACTCTTCTGGAAATACAAATCCCCCAGATGCAGACCCAGACCCAGACCCTACACCTGGTTGCTAAAGGTTCTGAGGCAAGACCTAAGAATCCACACAACCAGACACAACCTTGAAGGCAGGACATTCCCGATCCCTGTGGTCTTACAAGTGGTTCAAATGAGAAAACTCAGTGTTCTGCACATATTAGCAATCACTTGCCTCATGCAAATGAAAGGGAGTGGTTAGAATTAGATCACCAGTGTCAAAACACAGGAACAGCCCTGAGACAAGCTTCCAGACTAAGGAAGCTTTTTAAGGGACCTGGCTGCAAGTGATGGTAAGCATTTGCTGTGGCTGATTGATAAAATGGGTAATCAGCATGCAGATAATGGAAAGCTGACTGTGCTTGTCTAGCTGCCTGTCTGATTTTCAGAGCTGTGTTACCTAATATTCAGACCTTGTTGTGAGATGGAACCTGATGGTGAGATGAATTGAAAGGATGATCAGAAACCATTTGGACTTGTAAACATGGGCTTCTCACTATGACCCAGGGGCAGAGGAATCCAATCCTAGATCTAGAGTTGTAGGGGATCTGAGAGGCTGGCTAGTCAAAACCTCTCATTTTACAGATGAAGAAACTGAGACAAGCCCAGGGAAGCAAAATAAATTGGTCAAAGTCACAAGATAGTAAGTATCGGAGGTGGTCATTGAATCCAAGTTCCCTGACTCCATAGTTAGTATTCTTTTCCCCTGTTCTGTTCTTCTTGCCCAAGTGGACACCATTCTAGATTAAGTGGATGAACCATCCTCCTCAAGATTCCCTGGACAACAGCAGCCCTGGCAGCCCTGGCTTATGGAATAGATATCCTGCCAGCAACACTCCTCCCCATAATTCATTCCATGACGTTGTAACACTACTGCCTAACCCAGAGCAGAAGATAGGCAAGAGCCAGCTAGGATCCAGCCCACCCCAGTCCAGGGAGCTCAGTTGCTCTATATCTCACCTCTGTCAGTGCTCCACAGTTTACATGCTCCCTTCCCATCCATTATTTAACTTGGTCCTCATAGCAGTCCCTTGAACTTTATAAAACAAATGGTTTCATCACCATTTTGCCACTGAGGAAACCAAGAGCCACATACCAAAATTTATTTAGCAAGTTAGTGACAGAGTTGAGATACAACATCCAATGTGTTAGTATAACATGGTTTCTTAATCTGTGTGTGTGTGTGTGAGTATGTGTGTGTGTCATGAATCCTTTGGCAATCTGCTGAAGGCTAGACACTTTTCTCAGAATAATGATTTTAAATGCATAAAATAAAATGATAAAATGTGTAGGATTACAAAGGAAATCAATCCTATTGACATTCAGGACTCAAAATATCTTTTTAAAGTTCATGAACACCAGCTTAAGAAACCCTGAGGTCCACTGATTTAGAAGGGAGTTTGCTGGTAGGGTCAGACTAAAATTAAAGTTCCAACAAACACCAGGTGTCCCAAAAATCTTAATACAGTTTTAAATTGGAATAGTTTATTTATTTGGAGTGAGGAGGCTAGGCAATCAGGGTTAAGTGACTTGCCCAAGGTCACACAAGTTTGAATAGTTTAAACCTGTACCAAGATTTTTGGGATAACCTATATTAGATGAATACAAGAATATGGCACCAATACCTCTTACTGCTGTATATTACATATGTACATGCACCAATACCTACTTGTTCTGTGTTAGTTTGCTCTGGGTGATACTCTGACACTGAGGGAGGATGACAGACCTGGTTACTGGCTCTGAAAAGCATTGCTTCAAACCTCAGCTTGAAATGAGTGCCAAGGTAATTGGATAAGTTTTGTACTGAGCTCCAAAGGAATTGTCGATTTGTTGTGGGAGAAGGGAAACGTAATGTGGAAATAAGTTCTCCCCAACTGATGTGTCCCAGAATTTCTTCTTATGTATTATGTTTACAGGGTTTTATTGCCTGTGAATAATCAAATGTACAATTAGCAGAGAAAAGAGGCTGGCAGGGTTCTCAGCTGGAAGGCAATCACAACTCTTTCCCTGCCTTTCACTTTCTCTCAGGTACATCTCAGGGGAATGACTCCTGGGAAAGCGATGACAGAATATCTTTACCATCTTCCTGGTCAGAGGACAGCATTTGCTGCTGTGAAAGGCTCAGTCACACCCAGTGGGGGAAGGGTGCACAAAACTACAGAAGATCCCCACAATCAAAGCAGCCTATAGGGCCCATCATCCTCCACACCCAATCACCTGAGGCTCTCATGTCGTCAGTGACTGCCACCCAGAAGGTAACTGCTGATGAACCACTTCCACTGTGACCTTTCTCTGAGCTTCAGAATTGCATCTCTATTTGACTAGGGGACATCTCTACCCAGATATCCCACTAGTATTTCCTATTTAACATGACCTCACCATGTATCCCTGCTCTTCCAATGGCTTCCTGGCTTCTGCAACCCTTATCCATAACCCAGTCAAGAAAGCTCAATCATCTTTAACTTTTTCCTTTCACCTCCTGCCTCAACCCTTACAGAGAGATAGAGAGAGAAGGAAAGAGAGACAGAGACAGAGACAGAGACAGAGACAGAGACAGAGAGAGAGGAATGTATTCAATGAAAAGAGAATTGAAATCATTGACTTTCAGCACCAAAGGACAGCTGTCATCCAACAAAGTCATCCAACAAAATGATGGCCAAACTGACTTCTTTTGATTCTACCTCCACAAATGATAAAATATGTAGGATTACAAAGGCAATCTTATTGACAATCAGGAATTAAAATATCTTTTTAAAGTTTACGATCACCAGGTTAAGACACTCCAAGGTTTGTAGGGTCAGACTAAAAATAAAGGTCTACCTTCTCCTCTTTGTTCACATGACTGCCTCTTTAGCAAGGCCCTCATCACCTCTCGTGCAGAGTATTGGAATAAGTTTTACACTGTTCTCCCTGACTTCATTCTCTCTCTTTAAATTCATTGTTTGCACAATGCCAAAATAATCTTCCCAAAGAACAGACTTAGTCATGTTCTCCTTGGTTCAAAAGCTTTCAGTAACTCCCTATTACCCATAGGATTTAAAAACGAAATAAAATTCTGACACTTAGCCCCTATATAAAGTGACTTCAACCTTTTCATCCTCTTCAAACTCTCCCCCTTCATGTATTCTACACTTCTAAGTTCACAATTTGCTACTCCCCAGCCTCATCCTCTACCCTCCTGTCTTTATGTATTTGTAAAACCATTCCTCATTATCCAGAAAGGACTGTCTCCATATCTCTGCTTATTGAAATCTCCTTCTTGCAAGATCCAGCTAGATATGTGGTAGGGTGGGGAAAGTACGAGATTTGTAGAACCCCAGCTCTAATTCTAGCTTTGGCACTTGCCAGGTGTGTGATCCTGGGCAAGCAACTGGACCTCCACTGAACTCAGCTTTCTCATCTATAAATAAAGGCGTTAGACCAGATCAGCAGTTGTCAGACTCAAATAGAAACAAAACACTAAACCATACATAAGGCTCCCTGGGCACTGCCTATTGACTTAGTTTTAAGATGTAAATTATTTATGTTTTGTTGTATTTTTGTTGTGCAGTTGTGGCCCCATTTGTGATTTTCTTGGCAAAGATACTGGAGTACTTTACCATTTCCTTCTCTAGATCATTTTACAGATAAGGAAATGGAGACAAACAGGGTTAAGTGGCTTGTCCACAGCTAGAAAAAGTCAGATTTGAATTCAGAAAAAAGAGTCTTCCCGACTTTGATACTCTATCCAATGCACCACCTACCTGTTAAATATAGCTCAATTCCATTTTAATCTAGGTCAGGTCAGTCTCAGGAGTGTTGGGAAGACTGTGGGGGGCATATATTTGACACCTCTGGAGTCGATGACCCTGCTTAATCTATAATCCTGCTCCCTCCTCTAGAGAGCCTCTCTCTTAGCTGAAATAAACGTTTTCTTCTCCTCCCCACACTTCTAAGACCACTTCGCTCATAACTCTCTTTTGTCATTATCACAGTCTTCCTTCCATCCCTTACTTGTATGGATGCCATGTCTCTCAGGTGACTTAGCCTGCAGTGTGGTGTAGCAGGGAGCAGAAAGAATAATGAACTTGAGTCAGAAGACCTGATTGTTGTGTGACGTCTTAGTAGTGTGACTTGGGTCAAGAAGACTTGAGTTCAAATCCAGTCTCAAATATTTCCCAGCTGTTTGACCCTGGGCACGTATACATGAAAGGTCACGCATACACCAAAATATTCATAACAACATGTTTCATGGTGACAAAGCAGTGGAAATAAAGTGGGCATCCACTGTTTGGGAGAATGTCCAAACAAACTACAGTTTGTGAATATTAAAAACTATTCTTCTGAAATAACAGATTGCAAATATAGAGAATTTAGAAAAATATGGGGAGTAAGCAAAATCATGAAAAAAATGAAAACAAATACTGTATATAATAGGTATCATAACAGTAGCAGAAGTTCACCTCAGAATAGTTATCATGACCTATCTTGGTTCTAGAAAATAGAGGAAGAAATATCTTTCTTTCCTCTTGGCAGAGAGATGGTAGACTATGGGGACAGAGTGCTGCATATGGTGCCTGATACCACCACTGTATTGAATACTTTTGCTTAACTTTTTCTTTACTATAAAGAAGGATTCAGTGCTGGGGCAGGATTGATACACAGTAAATGAATTCTCAATAAATGAATATGAGGTAACAAGAGAAGGTAATAATAAAATTTCTGGGGAAAAATAAAGGAAGTTAAAAACTTGTCCAGAAGAGTCCAAATACCGACTTTTGTCATTTCCTTGCCAGGTGACCTTAAGTAGAGAGTTCTGGACTTAGAGCCAAAAAGATCTGGATGCGATTTTGCCCCTGACACAAGTTATTGGACCACACACAACTCACTTTAAGCTCTCTGTACTACAGATCCCTCGTCTGTAAAATGGGTATAACAATGTCTGCAGTACCTAGCTCACAAAGTAATTGAGAGGCTCAAATGATGCATTGTGTATACAGTACTTTATCATACTATCTAAATGTCAGCTATTGGGATCATCTTGTTCTCTTTTTCAATTGTGCTCAGATAGAAATGGCACTAGGAAAAATTTGCTATTGTGATACTGTTTTTATTTAATTTTCTATAGACTATTGCACAGATGGATAAAGCAACTGCTTTTTGTAATTGAATAAAATTATTGGGAGGAAAGTTCATTTTCTACAGGTTCACTGAAGGCATCATCAGAAAAAAAAAAGACATGTGCTTCATCCTGTCATCATCATCATTATATGCTATTCCATGAATGGAATATATGCCTCCATTGATAGGTAGTGAGCCCCTCGTGACTGGAGATGTCCAAAGAGAGACTAGATGACCATTTGTCAGGGTTACTATAGAGAGAGAGAGAATTCACATAGTTAGACCAAAAGTGGTTTTGGGGCTCCTTCTAAATTTCACATGCTATATTTAAATAAGAGTATCCCTCCTTTGGCTCTTAAGTTATCTCACTGCCATGTTTAGAGATCTGTGGAAGAAGAAAGATAAGCACAGAACAACATCTTTAGAAGTAGATCTCTTGGTAAGAGTTACAGTTGTGTTTAATCTTCACAGCCAGCTAAGACCATGGATCATACAGAAATGTTTCACTCACTAGTCACTTTCAACTTGAAAGAAGGCAAAATGATGGTTAATTAACAGCTTTACATAGTAGTTTAAAGTCAACTTCACAGTGACAAATGGAGATATGCAAGCATCCAATTATCTGTGAAAATAAACTATCTATGGATAATGACAAGTGTCCCTTTAACAGGAGATGGCCTCTCTATGTTCCAAGCTTGGTTTCTGTCACTTGATAAGAAGAGCTGCTATAGCCTGGGGACACAGGAAGGTGATACAAGGTCGACCAAAGACAATGCTAATGTATTCTCTATGAAACATTCAGGGTATCAGAGCTGGAAATAGCCTTAGAAATCAACAAGCCCGGGGGAGGAGCCAAGATAGTAGAGTAGAAAGATTCATGTATGCTAGCTCCGAACCCACAGTCCATAAATTTCCTGTACAAAGAACTCCCCACAAATTCTGGAGCAGTGGAACCCACACAATAACACAGTGGAAGAGATTTCTGTTCCAGAGAGCCCTGGAAAGCTGTCCCTAAGGGTCCGTCCCTAAGGGTCCGTCACTCACCGGACGGGGAGCCCACCCCTGCGCTGCCTGGCCACATGGCCCCAGAGGCGCAGATCTGAGCAGGCTTCGGGGAGGGAATCTCCAGTGGCCGCAAAGGTGTCTCCGCCCACAGGTGCTCCAGGTCAGTGAGAGAGAAGTCTGGGCTGGCCGAGAGGGGAGCAGGGTATCTCCATGACTCGGGCCCCCTCGGGAGGCAGCAGCAGAGGCAGTGGCAGAGGCAGCAGCGGCCAGGGGCTCCCCAAGCAGACAGGACCTCCATTGTTGAAGGTCTCCACATAAACCGCCTGAGGGAACTGAGCCTGGGAGGCAGCCCTGACCCCACCTGAGAACCAGAACTTAAACTCACATTAAATAGCAGCCACGTCCACGCCTGAAAGCCCTGAGGCTGGGGAGCAGCATTTGAATCTCAGACCCCAAGCACTAGCTGGGCAAATCTAGGTGGGGGTGGAGAGGAATCTCAGAAGTCAAGTAACTGGCTGGGAAAATGCCCAGAAAAGAGAAGAAAAACAAGACGAGAGAAAGCTACTTTCTTGGGGAACAGATGTTCCCACCTTTCATTTCTGATGAGGAAGTACAATGCTTGCCATTAGGGAAAGACATGGAGGTCGGGGCCTCTGTATCTCAGACATCCAAGGTGGATGTCTGGTAGACTCAGGCCATGGAAGAGCTCAAAAAGGATTTTCACAATCAAGTTAGACAGGTGGAGGAAAAACTGGGAAGAGAAATGAGAGAGATGCAAGAAAAGCATGAAAAAAACGGGTCAATACCTTGCTAAAAAAGACCCAAAAAATGCTGAAGAAAATAACACCTTTAAAAATAGGCTAACTCTATTGGCAAAAGAGCTTCAAAAAGCCAATGAGGAGAAGAATGCTTTCAAAAGCAGAATCAGCCAAATGGAAAAAGAGGTGCAAAAGCTCAGTGAAGAAAATAGTTCCCTCAAAATTAGAATGGAACTGATGGAGGCTAATGACATTATGAGAAACCAAGAAACCACCAAACAAAACCAAAAGAATAAAAAATGGAAGAGAATGTGAAATATCTCATGGGAAAAACAACTGACCTGGAAAATAGATCCAGGAGAGACAATTTAAAAATTATGGGACTACCTGAAAGCCATGATCAAAAAAAGAGTCTAGACATCATCTTTCATGAAATTGTCAAGGAAAACTTCCCTGAGATTCTAGAACCAGAGGGCAAAATAAGTATTGAAGGAATCCATCGATCACCACCTGAAAGAGATCCAAAAAGAGAAACTCCTAGGAACATTGTGGCCAAATTCCAGAATTCCCAGGTCAAGGAGAAAATCTTGCAAGCAGCTAGAAAGAAACAATTCCAGTATTGTGGAAATACAATCAGGATAACACAAGATCTAGCAGCTTCTACATTAAGGGATCGAAGGGAATGGAATAGGATATTCCAGAAGTCAAAGGAACTAGGACTCAAACCAAGAATCACCTACCCAGTAAAACTGAGTATAATACTTCAGGGGAAAATGTAGTCTTTCAAGGAAATTGAGGACTTTCAAGCACTCTTGATGAAAAGAGCAGAGCTGTAAAGAAAATTTGACTTTTAAACACAAGAATGAGAAGAAGCATGAAAAAGTAAACAGCAAAGAGAAGTCATAAGGGACTTACCAAAAGTGAACTGTTTACATTCCTACATGGAAAGACAATATTTGTAACTCTTAAAACTTTTCAGTATCTGGGTAGTTGGTGAGACCACACACACACATACACACACGCACAAACACACACATACACGTGTGCTCACACACACACATACACACATGCACGCACATACAGAGACAGAGAGCACAGAGTGAATTGAATAGGATGGGACCATATCTTAAAAGAAATTAAGGTAAATGGTGAGAGAGAAATGTAGTGGGAGGAAAGAGGGTGAAATGGAATGGGGTAAATTATATCTCATTCAAGAGGCAAGCAGGAGACTTTTTAGTGGAGGGAAAAAGAGGAGAGCTGAGAAAAAAACATGAAGTTTACCCTCATCACATTCGACTAAAGGAAGGAATAAAATGCACACTCATTTTGGTATGAAGACCTATCTTACAATACAGGAAAGTGGGGGAGAAGGAGATAAGCAGGTTGGGGGGGATGATGGAAAGGAGGGCAATGGGAGGAGGGAGCAATTTGAAGTCAACACTTGGGGAGGGACAGGATCAAAAGACAGAATAGAAACAATGGGGGGCAGGATAGGATGGAGGGAAATACAGTTAGTCTTACACAACACGACTATTATGGAAGTCATTTGCAAAACTACACAGATATGGCCTATATTGAATTGCCTGCCGTACCAAAGGGAATGGGTGGGGAGGGAGGGATGGGGAGAATTTGGAACTCAAAGTTTTAGGAACAACTGTTTAGTATTGTTGTTGCTACTAGGAAATAAGAAATACAGTTAATGGGGAATAGAAAGTCATCTGGCCCTACAGGACAAAAGAGAAGATGGGGACAAGAGAAGGGAGAGATGATAGAAGAGAGGGCAGATTGGTGATAGGGAAAATTAGAATGCTCGGTGTATTGGGGTGGGGGGAGGGGACAAATGGGGAGAAAATTTGGAACCCAAAATTTTGTGAAAATGAATGTAAAAAGTTTAAATTTATATATAAATTTAAATATAATAAATTTATATATAAAAAAAAGAAATCATCTAGCCCAACCCCTTGGTTTATAGAGGCAGAATTGAGCAATTTCAAAGGGATTGAAGAAAGGCTTTGATGCATTCCCAGTGGTTATTCTTTTTTTTTTCTATTTATTTATTTATTTATTTAATTTTTTACATTCATTTTCACAAATTTTTGGGTTCCCAGTTTTTTCCCCTTTTATCCCCTCCCCCCACCCCAATACCCCAAGTAATCTAATTTTCCCTATCTCCAATCTGCCCCTCTCTTCTGTCATCCCTCCCTTCTCTTGTCTCCATCTTCTCTTTTCTCCTGTAGGGCCAGATGACTTTCTATTCCTCATTAACTGTATGTCTTCTTTCTTAGTTACAACAACAATACTCAACAGTTGTTCCTAAAACTTTGAGTTCCAAATTCTCCCCATCCCTCCCTCCCCACCCATTCCCTTTGGGACGGCAGGCAATTCAATTTAGGCCCTATCTGTGTAGTTTTGCAAATGACTTCCCTGATAGTCGTGTTGTGTAAGACTAACTGGATTACCATCCCTCCTAACCTGCCCCTCATTGTTTCTCTTCTGTCTCTTGATCCTGTCCCTCCCCAAGTGTTGACTTCAAATTGCTCCCTCCTCCCTTTGCCCTCCCCCCCATCATCCCCTCCCTTGCAATATCTCCTTCTCCCCCACTTTCTTATACTGTAAGATAGGATTTCATACCAAAATGAGTGTGCATTTCACTCCTTCGTTTAGTCATATGTGATGAGGGTAAACTTCTTGTTTTTGTTTTTTTTTTTCTCAGCTCTCCTCTTTTTCCCTCCACTAAGAAAAACTCCTACCTGCCTCTTAAATGACATATAGTTACCCCCTTCCCTTTCCCTCTCTTTCCTCCCCCTACATTTCTCTCTCACCATTTACCTTAGTTTCTTTTAAGGTATGGTCCCATCCTATTCAGTTCAATCTGTGCTCTCTATCTCTGTATGTGTGTGCATCTGTGTATGTGTGTGCATGCGTGTACATGTGTATGTGTGGTCCCACCAACTACCCAGATACTGAAAAGTTTTAAGAGTTAGAAATATTGTCTTTCCCTGTATGAATATAAACAGTTCACTTCTGGTTAAGTCCCTTAAGACTTCTCTTTGCTGTTTCCTTTTTCATACTTCTTCTCATTCTTGTGTTTGAAAGTCAAATTTTCTTTTCAGCTCTGGTTTTTTCCTTAAGAATGATTGAAAGTCCTCTGTTTCATTGAAAAACCATATTTTCCCTTGAAGTATTATACTCAGTTTAGCTGGGTAGGTGATTCTTGGTTTCAGTCCTAGTTCCTTTGCCTTCTGGAATATCCTATTCCACGCCCTTCGATCCCTTGATGTAGAAGCTGCTAGATCTTGGGTTATCCTGATTGTATTTCCACAGTACTGGAATTGTTTCTTTCTAGCTGCTTGTAAGATTTTTTCCTTGAGCTGGGAGTTCTGGAATTTGGCCACAATGTTCCTAGGAGTTTCTCTTTTTGGATCTCTTTCAGGTGGTGATCGATGGATTCCTTCAATACTTATTTTGCCCTCTGCTTCTAGAATGTCAGGGCAGTTTTTCCTTGATAATTTCATGGAAGATGATGTCTAGGCTCTTTTTTTGATCATGAGTTTCAGGTAGTCCCCATAATTTTTAAATTGTCTCTCCTGGATCTATTTTCCAGGTCAGTTGTTTTTCCATGAGATATTTCACATTCTCTTCCATTTTTTCGTTCTTTTGGTTTTGTTTGGTGATTTCTTGCTTTCTCGTAAAGTCATTAGACTCCATCTGTTCCATTCTAATTTTGAGAGAACTATTAAATTCAGTGAGCTTTTGAGCCTCTTTTTCCATTTGGCTCATTCTGCTTTTGAAAGCATTCTTCTCCTCATTGGCTTTTTGAACCTCCTTTGCCAATTGAGTGAGCCTATTTTTCAAGGTGTTAATTTCCTCAGCATTTTTTTGGGTCTCCTTTACCAAGGTATTGACCCGATTTTCATACTTTTTTTGTATCTCTCTCATTTCTCTTCCCAGTTTTTCCTCCACCTGTCTAACTTGCTTTTCAAAATCCTTTTTGAGCTGTTCCAGGGTCTGAGCCCACCCGCCACCCCCCCTGGGGTGTCTGGGGTACTGAGGCCCCGCCCTCCACGTTTTTCCCTGATGGCAAGGATACGTCCTCGTCATCAGATCCGAAGGTCGGGATCATTTGCATTTGTTGGAAAAAACTCTCTATAGTCTTATTTTTCTTCCCTTTTCTAGGCATTTTCCCAGCCAGTTACTTGACTTCTGGGATTCCTTTCCACCCCCCGCCTGGATCCGCCCAGCTAGTGCTTGGCCTCTGAGATTTAAATGGGCTTTCCTCCTGCCGGCTGTCAATCAGTGAGCTTTAGTTCAGGTGCTGGAGTGGGGGCAGGGCTGCCTCCCAGACTCTGATCCCTCAGGGGCTTTATGCAGAGACTTTCAGGAATGGAGCGGGTGGGGGCGGGGTGGGGGGCCTGCCTCCCAATCTCAGTTCCCTTGGGGGTTTTGAGCAGAAGCCTTCAGTAATAGAGCGGGGTGGGGGCAGGGCCGTCTCCCAGGCTCAACTCCGTCAGGTTTTATGCGGGAATCTTCCGTAATGAAGATCCTGCCTGCTGTTGGGGGATTCCTGAGTCCTGGGCTGCTGCTGCCTCAGCCGCAGCCCACACCTCTGCCACCGCCGCTTCCTGCCCCCGTCTCTGCCGCCGCTGCTTCCTCCCGAGGGGGCCCGAGTCACGGAGACGTTCCGCTCCCCTCCTCCAGCCCGGCCTTCTCTCTCACTGACCTGTAGCTTCTGTGGGCGGAGGGACTTTCCCGGCTGCCGTAGCTTCTGTCTCTGAAGCCTGCTCGGATCAGCTTCTCTGGGGCCACGGCCAGGGCAGCGCTGGGGGTGGGGTCCACTTTCCGGGGCGCGCCGGACCCTGGGGATGGGTCTTCAGGGCTCCCTGGAACGGAAATCTCTTCCACTCTGCTTCTGCACACCTTGTATTGACCCAGAAGTTATGGGGGACTCTTTTTACATTAATTCTATGGGCTTTTGGTTTTGGAGCTTGTAAACGTGCGTCCTTCTACTCCGCCATCTTGGCTCCGCCCCCCCCAGTGGTTATTCTTACAGACTGTGTCCTTGGGCATGGATACTCATCTTTATCCAAGTCTCAATTTCCACATCTATAAGTGAGGGATATCATACTTCAACCTCAGTATGTTGTGACCAAAAGCTGTGCAACCTATCAACACTATATGGAGCTGTTCGGGGGTATAATAATAGTAGTAGTAAAAGACTGTAGGTTCTTTTTAGCAGAAAACATATTACCCCCTAGATAATGCTTCCACAATCTGCTATACCCCATAGCAGTGATGCCCAGACATCTTTGAACAAATGTCATATACCTTTTTCTATTCTCCTCACCTCTCCATCTCAGGATTCCTATTTTCTTCCATAGTTCACATCAAAGCACTACCTTCTACATGAAACTTTTCTGGTGCTCCCCTCTCCCCTCACCACCTGTTAGAGGCCCCCCTTCCAAATTGCCTTGTATCTATTTTGCATGTAGGTGATAACTTTCTAGGCTAGACTAGAATCTCCTTGAGGGTAAGCATCAATAAACTTTTGTGTTTCTGTCTCATGAACCTAGGACATTGCCTGACAATAGTAGAAACTTAATAAATACCTGTTGATTGTATGATATCCACCTCTCCTATCTGTTATTCAGTTACAGTCAGGTATAGTCTCCACAGCAAGCTAACACTTCATAGAGGAATGCTTCACTGGCTAGCTGCTTTCTTTTACAATAAAGGCAAAATTATCACTTGTTAATGATGGTTTTAGTTCACTGTGGAGTTTGCACATGACTATAACTGACTAAGAGATCTGCTTCTGAAAATACTCATCTGAAGTATTCATCTCTCTTCTTCCAAGGGTCTCTAAAGCTCTGTATACTGGCTAATCCATATATGCTCCAAAATGAAATTCAACTCAATTTGACAAGTATTCATAAAGCACCTACTATATGAACAGAGGCAGCTAGGTGGTACAGTGGATAGAGAGCACCAGTGCAGCAGTCAGGAGGATCTGAGTTCAAATCTCACCTCAGGCTCTTGACACTCACTAGTTGTGTGACCTTAGGAAAGTCACAACCCCAATTACCTCATCCTGGGTCATCTCCAGTCATCCTGATGAATATCTGGTCACTGGATTCAGATGGCTCTGGAGGAGAAGTGAGACTGGTGACCTGCACAGCCCTCTCTCACTCAAAAACAACAAAGTCAAGTGCAAGTCATGTCATTATTTCTCTGATGGCATGGTCCTCTTCAGCAATGAAGGACAAACACATATACGGTATGAATGAATGAATGAATGAATAGCAGGCACTATAGTGGCACTGGAGATTTACAGACAAAAATATGAACTGGTCTCTATCTTTAAAGAATTTTCATCTTATTAAAGGAATTTACATTCTACCAGAGCATTAATTGAAATTTCCCCCCTAGTTTGACATCCATTTCCTATTGTATGCACCTCTGTTGAATTCCAAACTATCCTGCCATCTTTCCAATGAAACTTCCCTTTTCTCCCTCATCTCATCCCTGCAAGGACTTCACATAACACTTGTTTATACTTCTCCAATTTACTTATCATGTCTTATAGTTATACATGTTAAAGATAACTTCTTATTGGATTGTGAGTTCCATGAAAGCAGGGACCCTAAACCTGTGTTCCATCCTGGCTCTGCTACTGCTACTTACCTTTTATGTGACTCTGAAGCAAGTCATCTTCCCTCTGCATTCCCAAATGCCACATAGGGGTAGGGGAATGGGGAGAAAGAGAGGGCATGTAGATGATCATAAAGGTTTTATCCAGCTTTAAATCATGTAATTCTCATGCCTTCCCAAGCATTCAGTAGAGTACACAGATCAAGAACATGTGATTTCATCAATTATACTCCATCTATTAACTTAAAGTCTTTGGGAATTGCCAATGGCTCAGAGGAGTTTAGTGACAGAGACAAAATTAGAATCCAAGTCTAAGACTACCCTATGACACTCTCTATAGAGCACAGAGTAGGTGTCTTATAAATACCTATCAAGCTGAATTAAAAATCAGTTCCAACCTCAACACATTAAGTATCCCTTTCCTATGTCAGATAAATAGTATGGAGTTGTGAGAAAGAGTGAATTTGGAACCCAAAGATCTAGATTTGAATCTAGGCTACTTGTGACCTGAGCGACCATCAGCACACTTTATTTGACTATGCCTTGGTTTCTTCAAATGCAAAAATGAGAGGATTGGATGAGATAACCTCTAAGATCTTGTCCAGCTCTCAATCTATGATCCTTAACAGAATTTGACATGAAGGGAGCTTAGTTGGCATCTAGTTCCTTTTACAAAGAAGAAACCTAGGCTCAGCAAAAGGAAAAGATTTGCCCAAGGCTATATGGTGACTCAGTGGCATATCTCAAACTTCTAATTAATACTCTACCACAGCAGTAAGTATTGTAGTTGTTTGGTTAGGAGTCTTATCTCTCTACTGGAATGTAAGCACCAGGAAAACAGGAGTTAGGACTATCTCTAATTTATTCTGTCTACATCTTGTATGTACATAGTTTTTTTTGCATGTTGTCTTTCTCATTAGACTATAAAATCCTTTAGAGTAGAGATTGATTTTAGTTTGTTTTGAACTATATATGGTGCCTGAAACTTAGTAGGTGCTTACTTAAGCTCAACAATCTCAATAAATTCTGATTGGCTGACTTTTAGCATTTTGCACACAGTAGGTGCTTAATCAATGTTTATAAAATGAAATGGAATCTTTTTGATGGGACCAAACTGGTCACATGGAGCTTAATTCCACTTGTGACTCTGGTTTCACAAAAGAGAGAGAACTTTCCACATTTAAGCTGCTCTGATCCACTGATGACCAGATAAGAAATAGCTAAAACTCACAGAAAGAAGGAAGATGGGGCCCCTGGCTTTTGTTGAACATTGGAAATCTTGAATAAGTATTTTAAGTTAGAGAAGTTACAGGGTAGAGCTGAGAAATTTCCATGGATTGATTGTGTTCATGCATTCAAGAAGGTCGATTTCTAGCAGAATAATGAGGCCAGACAAGCCAGACATCCTCTTCAATTGGTGCAATAAATAGTAGAAATGTGCAGCAAAAATACCTAATAAGCATAATAAATATCTTAAAGTATACAGTTGCAGAAAATTGCAATAACTTTTTGTTTTGTTTAACTGCAATGAGGAATTATATTTTTTTGCTTAAGTAAAAGAGACTTTATGTTTATAGAGGGGGAAAAAAGCAAGATCATGAGAATTCTATAAACAACAAAAGGATGAAAGGGAAGGGTATCCCTCCTAGATCTTAGATACAGATATCATAGAATCATCTTTCCAAGGGGGAATCTGGGACCCAGAGAAAGAAAGTGACTATCCCAAGAAAAGGCTCACTCCTTTGTTCTTTTCCCACCTCCCCTCTTGGCTCTCTGGACTTCTCCAGGTTTCAGCAGCATTTTCATCCTAGTAGATCTCTCCACCTCTGACCCCTTCCTCAAATTGTTAAGCTCTTCCTAGAATGTCCATTTTGAAAAAAGTTCTGCTCTCAGCTATGCTCATTATTTCATTCCTGGCTTAGCTCTATTTCTGATACTTCAGACTTCTCCACCATTCCCTCCTCATGGGTTCCTTCTCCCAATTCTCTTTTCAGATCCTTTTAAATATTGTCTTTCCATATTAGAATGTAAGCTTCTCTAGGGCAGGAAATGTCCTTCTTTTTGCTTTTATTTATATTTCCATGATTATCACAATGCCTGGAATATGATGAGTTTTTAATAAATGCTTGTTAAATTGCCTTGAATAGAAGATTAAAAACTAGATAGATATTTTGACTCCATATTTAGTGGTTTTTCCACAACAGCACACCACCTTCTTGACTTCTTTGAAGTTGGAAAGAGGTTGATTTAGAACAAATCATAAGCCATCCTAATTAACACAGAGAATGAACTGAAGGAACCTGTTACCCCAAGATCCAAGAAATAGAACCTTGTGGTATGCTAGAATGTACCCTGGACTGGAAACTAGGGAACCTGTACTTTATTTAGGTCTGCCTTCTCTTTATAGCGTGACCTTGAGCAGTTGGTTTTCCATTCTCATTCCCAGTTTTCTCAGCTGTAAAATGAAGTATATTCTTTGATTCGGGGTGCCCGAATCACAAGATTGCCGCAAACTTCCGGGAAGATAGAGGTTTAAATAAATGTAATTTTCTGTTAGTAATCTGGGAAAGATATATGGGGTATCCAAGATTAAAATGGGTTAGATTGGATCATGCCTAGAATTCCTTCTAGCTCCAACAGTCCATGCTCAGTCTTTTTAGATTCCTTCTAGCTCTGAGGTTTAATGTTCTAAGTAAGGTGGCTTCTAGCATAAATGTACTATAGGATGAAAATGATATCTCCCCGTGCTGCTCAACTCTGAATTCATAGAGACTTGAGTTCAGTGTGGTGATATTTTAGATGATTATAATTATATCTTCTTACTCTACACTCATCTAAATTAAAACCCAGAAATTCTAAAGTTAACATTCAGTGTTAGCTATTCACTGGCCACCATACTGACATTTCAGTTCAGCTGTTTATCAGTCATGTCTGATTCTTCTTGACCCCATTTGGGGTTTTCTTGGCAAAGATACTCTAGTGGTTTCCTATTTCCTTCATCACCTCATTTTACGGATGAGGAACTGAGGCAAAGAGGGATAAGTCCAGGGTCACACAACTAGTAAGTGTCTGAGGCCAGATTTGAACTCATGAAGATAAATCTTCCTGATTCTAAGCCCAGTGCTCTATCCACTGTCCCACCTAGCTGCCTTGGTACCATATTGATAGACTAGGCAGGAATCAAGCATTTAAGTAGTAAAATATACAGTCAGAACATAACATATATGGGACAGGATGGTAAAGCCAAGTTATATCTATATCTATACATCTATATGCATATAGGTGTATATGTATAAGTTTAAATAAGTATATTTAATAATAATAATAAATATGCATATGTAAATATGTATATATTTCATTACTATTCATTACAGTCTTTCTTTTCTTTCTTCCCCACAGTAATATTTCCCAACCACTCATGCATGTGTGCACGTGTGTGTATGTGTTTTGAGGGCAAGAGGAAGAGACTTAGGCTTCTGAAAATCAACTCTGTGGAAGAATGTGATGTAGCTGTTTGTACCATTATTCAGTGAAGACTGTACCAGCTATCCTCAACAACTCCACTAAAACTGGACATCTTTTTCCCTCGTTCTATGAGATTTCAGGAAGATACCAGAACTCCTAGTTTATTTGATTGTCCAATCATGGTACCAGATGCCATGCCTCATTTATACATTCATCTTCCTCTTCTAGGAATCTCTGCTGCCCTCATAACATAATCTCCTTGCATCAAAATACACAGTTTCACAGGAATTGAAATCCTTGGAATTTCAATCAAGTCTGCCCATGAAGCCTAGGGACTCATGGTATATGTAATCCTACCTGTAGTTGTGGAAACAATCCTTTTCTCTTTCACCAAGTCCTATGCACAAATAGTAATGAGAGAGACACCTAAGGTAGAACAACTTATATACTGTAATGAATTTCAATGAAATTCTTTGGTCCTTTTTCCAATTATCCCTTAGCCCTTTGTGTAAATGGAGACCAAAACACTTATGCATCTGGAACTGGCCTATAGAAAGAACATTTGGATCTTAGAAAATAGAAGTGAAGACTCATGGGTTTAGAGGAAGAAACCAAGATGTATTTGGAACCAGAGAACTTCTGTTTGAATCAGGGTCTTACTGCGTATTGCCTGGGTGGCCTTGAGCAAGTATCTTTTCCTCTGTTATTCTGTTTCCTCATCTTTAAAATGTGGGGGTTGGACTGGATTATCTGTAAAGTTCTTTCCACCTCTAAATCCTATGAACAATTATTTCCACATAAGGAGCATCAGTCAGTGGATAAAATTTTTCATTTGAGTGGGAATTGAATTGAAGTCTCTATGCCAGGCAAGAAATCAGCATTTTCTCGAATCAGGATGTGGACATGGGAAATAAATGCAAAATAAGGCTCAAAATAACAATTCCAGCAGCTCAGAAGAGAAAATATTCAGAAGCAAAAACATTATAGAATCACAGAATGTCAAAGCAGAAAAGGACTTTCGAGACCATCTAATTGAACCCCTCTTGCTCACTGATAAGGGAACTGAGACCTCAGAAAGTGAAGGAGCTTACTCAATGTCATGAAGCAAGGTCATGGCAGGGGGTGAGGTTAGAGCCCAGCTCTCCTGATACCTGACCCAGGATACTTTCCTTTACTTAGTGATGCCCTTTCTTCCAGCCTCATACTATATATGCTTTGTCTGGAGGGGGCTGTGTATATGGCCTTGGGGGATGAAGCAAAAGCAAACAGAACCCTGGGAGGGAAAAATAGATAAAAACCCTAACCTGAAGCAAAACCCTATCCTGAAGCATATCACTATAGCCTCTGGGAATAACTAGAGAAAAGCCTATAAAAAAGTCCATTAGGCATGTGCATGTGCCCACACCAACATGGGCACAATATCCTGATTGTCTATCTCTCCTGCCTGTTAGACACAACCCAGAAGACATATTTATCAGTAAAGAAGATACTGAATTCTGAACTGAATCCTCTGAAAGTTGTCCTGAAAAAACTAAGCATGGTGTGGTAGAAAGAGACCTGACTACTAGTTTCAGCTATTTCCCTACCTCACAGCATGACCTTGGGACTCTTTGCCCTTCTGTAGGCTTACTTTTTTTTTTCATTTTTCATATGGGTCAGGGGAAACTCGGTTATCACTAAGCCCTCTTCCAGCTCTGACAATAATTAACTAAAGTCCCTTCTCTCTGAACCTCAGTTTCCCTCCTCTTAAATTTAGGATCAGAATAAGGAGAGGGAAAGAATAAAATGATTCCTAAAGTCCCTTCCAGCTCTCACATCTGGCTCTACAGACTCTTACATTGATAGGATCCAGGGCTGTTCTTTCTTGTCTGAGACTCGTTAACCAAAGCCATGCAGATCATATTCCCTTCAAGGCCAAGGTGCCACTGTGGCTGGGAAGGGGTCTTCTCTGCCACCGGCACCATAACTCATCTCTGTGACAGAAGCTGTGAAGCCTTAGCTGCAGGAAAAGAGCTTATTTTTAGCTGATGCATTCACTGGGGCTTTGTGATCCAAGCAAGTGGAACCAAACCAGGCCTCCTGTCTCACCGAGCAGGGAGGCAAAGAGGGAAAGGACTCTGTCTTTTGATAGTTGAATGTGGAAAATAACCAGGAGATGTGGGTTCTAATTTGGGGCCTGCCACTGACTCACGCTGAAACCTTGGGCAGATCTGTGAACTTCAGTCTCCATCTATATAAAATAAAGAGGTTGCTCTCCAAGGTCTTTTGCAGTTTCAACATTTCAGGTACCTCCTTCTCTGAAAACTAGTTTTCTGTATTCTACAATCCACTTTCTCAGACCTTCCAGCTCTGCCACTATATTCTATATTTTAAAGTTTTTTTTACCTCTAACATTCTGAAAGTTTCTAGGACTATAGAAGGGAATGAAATCTTGATGAATTACAATGAAATCCTTTGGTTCCTTCATTTTCTGTTTTGTTTTTTGCCTTTCCAGGCAGGTATTCCTCAATAGGTCTCAGTAATAGCTCCTATCCCCATTCATCTTCTAGCATCATCCCCTCAGGACTTACAGAGCATCTGACTGTGGTACTGCCTGCCTTGATCCAAGATCTGCAAATATTTTATGCTGTGACTCTGGGCAAAATGTTTAGTCTCGCTGAGCTTCGAGGTCCCCGTCAGGAATGTGGAGAATTAGAATCCTAACTTGCTTCACTGGGTCCTCACAAAGAGCAAACACTAGAAACAATCCCAGGAAATAAACCTTCCCACCCTTATCCCCATTACAATATCCACTGGAGAACTCCCATCCAGCCAGGCATTTCTAAAGAAAGTTATGAAAGCCTAGGCCAATACTGAGAGAGTATGGTTAACTGCTCAATATACTCATGTATAGTCACTTATATATCCTGTGTTTTACCCATGATCCCTAAGGACCATTACCATTTTCAAAGAATTATTGAAATGTACAGCTCAAAGAGACCTTAGAGAATATCTAGTTGAATTCCATTATCTTAGAAAAGAAAAAATGGCCCTGAGTAGGGATAAATAATAGCAAACATTTACAGAAAATTTTGAAATTTAGAAAATGCTTTATATGTGTTATCTCATGTGATTCTTATGACCACCTTGTGAGGTAAGCAATATTGGTATTATCCCCCTCCCAATATACAGATTGGGAAATTGAGGTTAAGTGGTTTGGTTCATGGTCACATATCTAGTAAGCGCTGGAGAAAGGATTTGAATCGGTTCTCTCCTGAGTCCATGTATAACTTTCTCTCCCCTACATTACATTGCCTCTGTTGGAAGGGCCTAGATTTAGATCATCTAGCTCATTTGTCACAGAGTAAGGATGAGAACTCAAACTCCTAATTTCCAGTGAAGTGCTCTCTGTACTATCATGAGTGGTAGTATCATATAATAGATAGGGCACTGGATTTGGAATCTGGAAGACCTGAGTTCAATCTGTCCTCAGATACTTACCAGCTCAACCTCTATTTGCCTTAATCCAAAAAGAAAATGGAGAAAGAAATGACAAATCACTCTAGTATCTTTGCCAGTAAACCCCCCTGGACTGTATTGGTGTGATATGGTCCAAAGGCTCAAGAAAATTGAATAACAATGGGTTCCATCTTTTGAAAATTGATGTATGTTCATCTTCCTCTGGCATACTACCCACATGGCATTTCCCCTTCCTCCGCATTTTTCCTGATTTCTTAGGATGATTGACATAGAGCTGGAAAGGATCTCAGAGTCCAGTCCTCTCATTTTACAGATGCAGTGGAGGCCAAGGGAGGTTCAGTGACTTACCTGGGGTAATAAGCATTAGCAGTAGGATTTGACTCCAGAACCAGGGATATTTTCACTATCCTATCCTACCTCCCTCCTTGTCTTCTTTCTGCAGCCTCCCTGACCCATCTTTACTTTCCCCTCAGTCCCTGCCTGGGAGGTGGAGGTGGGGAACAGAGAAATCTGTGGAATAAGGCAGAAGTGAGAGGCAGCAGCAAATAATGTTCTTGTCCACCCTCCTCAAAGTCTTTTAGAGACCCTAGGGAACATTTTACACAGAAACATTGGTCAATCAAGCTGATAATATTTTTCTCTCAACAATTGCATTGTGGCCTGCTGGCACAAGATAAGGAATTGAAAAGAGGTCATTTAGAGGTCGGGCATAAAAAAAAGAGAGAAAAGAAAAGAAGAAAAGTTTTGAAATTCCTACCTCCAATTGTGGATTCTAATCTTAAACAGCCTTCCAGTTCCCTTACTGACTTGTTAATCCCTGAAGAGGATAGGATGAGGAGAAGAATTTCAATAGCAAAATGGCTATGTGAGTTTAAGGGGGGTGGGGGAGCAGAGATACTGGATTTGGAATCTGAACCAATCAACAAGCAATTATTAAGTACCTACTATGTACCAGGTACTGTGATAAAGCGCTAGGAATACAAAAAAGAGGCAAAAGAAAGTTCCTGTCCTCAAGGAGTTTACGATTGAGTGAAGGAGACAACTTAAAACAAAATAAGCCATATACAGAAAAAATGGAAATAATTAACAGAAGGAAGGCTCTGGAATTAGGAGGGGTTGAGAAAGGTTTCCCATAGAAGGCGGTGTTTTAACTGAGACTTAAAGGAAGCCAGGGAGGTCAGTAGTCAGAACAGAAGAGAGAGAGCATTCCAGGCACAGTGGACAGTCAGAGATACTGCCTGAAGCCAGAGACAGAGTATCTGGTTCATGGAACAGCCAGGAGGCCAGTGTCACTGGTTCAAAGAGTAAATATGATGGAGTAAGATATAAAAAGACTGAAAGTGGGGCTATAGGATGATGGCTTTGGGAAGTCAGCAAAGGAGACAGAGGAGTGGTCAGAAAGGTAGAAGGAGAATCAGAGAGGAGTGTCCTAAAAACCTAGAGAGAAAAGAATATCCAGGAGAAGAGAGTGATCGACAGTATCGAAGGCTGCAGAGAGGTCAAGGAGAATGAGTAAGAAAAGACCATTGGATTTGGCAACTAAGAGATCATTTTCAACTTTGGACACAGCAATTTTGGTAGAACAATAAGTTTGGAATCTAGATTTATAAGAGAGTGGGAGGAAGTGAAAGCATTGGTTCAAATACTGACCCTTGATTATCACCTGTGTCCTCTTAGGCAAGTCAGTTCACCTCTGGGGAGCTCCGACTCCTTCCTTATCAAAGAAGGAAATTGGACTCAATGACCTCTCAGGTCACCCCCAATTCTAAAATCCTACAAAACTAAACACTTCTTAAGAATAGCACTACCAGCACATATCAAGTTATTATTTTTCCCACAACCTGTCCTCCTTTCTGATTTGATTAGGTCTTTTAACACTACTATTATTCACCCAGGGTTCCATATCTGAAACCTTTCCTTCACCATTAATATCAGATCAGTTACAAAAAGTCTGGTCAGTTCTGCCTCCACAGTGTCTCTTACATCCATGTGCTTTCCAAGTATTCGAAGTTTTAGCCAAACTTGGCTTCTTTCTGCTACTTATCCACAAAATCTCACCAACATCCTCATCTCTGTGCCTATGAACTGGTTGTCCTCCATGCATGTCATTTTCTCCATTCTCACCCATTTCTCTTAGAATCCCTGGTTTCTTTCAAGACTCAGACCAAGTATACGCTTTTCATGAAATCTTGAAATCCAACAAGCTGCTAGTGCATTATCTTCAGAATTCCTTCCTGTCTGCTTTTTATATGATCTGTATATATCTATATATGTAAATACTGACTTCTCCATTAGAATGTAAGTTCTTTAAGTTCAGGTGAACTATTTCGCTTTTGTCTTTGTAAACCAAGTGCTTAGCATAGTGCCAAGGACATAGATGATTAACTCCTGACCCCAAGATCAGCCCACTATCCACTTGGGCTTCTTGCCTTTTGACTCCTTACTGAATAAAAACAGGACTCCTTTACCTGGAGACCCTCCACTACCTGGTAACCTCCTATTTTCCCAGATCCACTACATGTTACTTGCCTACAGATCTTCTAGGATCTTAGTCTGAAGGATCCTTAGAGGCAATCTAATCTAGTCCACTAACTAACAGATGGGAGATTTGAGATAGAGACTAGGCAAATAGGTGGTACAGTGAATAGAAAGCTGAATCTAGAGACAGGAAGACCTGAGGTTAAATCTGTCCTAAGACATTTATTAACTGTGTGACTCTAGGCAGGTCACTTAACCCTTGTTTGCCTCAGTTCTCTCATCTGTAAAAATGTTGATAATATTAGCACCTACTTCTCAGAGGATCAAGTGAGCTAATCATTGTAAAGCACTTAGTATGTTGTCTGGTATACAATAAGCACTCCATATATGTTAGTGATGATGATGATGAAGATGTGACTTGCTCAAAGTTGTGAATAACATAAGTATGATTCAAATCCAGGTGTTTTGATGCCAAATTCATAGATATTTCCATTATTGCTTCTTAATTCCATATCATATTGGACAAACCATTCTTAGTCCGCAGTCCTCTCATCCATATGCTTCTCTCTTCAAGTACCCTATGGTCTGGCCAGAGTGTTCTTCTGCTTTCCTGACCCCATGTCCTTTCTCATGCTGTTTTCTATGCCTGGAAAGTCATCCATCCCCCTCTCCAGCTATTGAATTCCTACCTTGCTTTTAAAACCCGTCCTAGGTGCCACCTCTACACAGAAGCCTTCCCTGATTCCTCCTGTCCTTGCTACATTTCCCACCTGACTTCAAGTAGCACTGTTCTCTGAATCTTTCTAATGATCTTATCAGGTAATATTATGTATCATAGGTGTCTTTATATGCATCATATCTCTCATTAGGAGGGAAAACTCCTTTGGAGCTGGGACTGTCTCTTACTTAAATATTTAGACCAGAACCTTCCACAGTGCTCTCTATACCACAGGTGCTTAATAAGTGTTTATGAATTTATTTTGAAACTAAGGTTCACTTAGGTTGAACCAGAGTTTTTAAAAGTGGATTTCATCACAGCAGATGATGAGGAAACTACTTAGTCTGCGATGGTTTGGGAAGCAAGCTGCCCAATAGTAAAAGGAAGGATTTGGCTTTGCCAGGTCTGTTTCATCCAGAGGCTTTGTAATTCTGTGGAAGAATGAAAGGGTTCCCATTAGTACAGAACCCCTTAACGGATGTGTTATTTGCTTACAGAACTCTCATTTCCCACATAAACATGAGCAAGACCTTGGGACCTGGCAGATTCCAACAAACCAAGGGAATGAATGAGGAACAAATGGTCCTTAGGAGATTAGGTTATGTGTGGAACAAAACTGGAACAACTTGGGGTTATGGAAAGGGCCTTAGACTGGGAATTATGATAGACTTAGTGCCAATTCTGCCACTAACTCCTTGAAGGAGGCAAATCACCTCCCTTCTTTACACTCAAGGATCTTCCTTTTGCAAAATGGAGAGAGTTGTATTGTATGACCTCCAAGATTCCCTCTAACCTGGGAATTCTCATTCTCAAAGTCTCAGGAGGATAGGGTAGGAGAATTATTGAGATAGATTGCAGATGTCTTTCTAGGAAGACCTGCCCAAAGATAACTAGTTTGGAGTTCCACCCTAGGGAATGCACTGGAAAAAAAAGTTATCTTGAGCCAACTCAGCTCAGTTGTTCCTCTGTCTATAGAGGGGTGGTCTAGATGATTTCTTAAAGATCCCTCCTGGCTCCAGTATTCAGTTGACAAAAGACATAGGGGCAAACAATGACAATCCAATTAAAACAGAATGCTTTGAAATGACAAAATACATTTAAACATCCAGGAGCAGAGGATGCTGAAAAAGAGAGGTTAGGTAGGGACTAGACAAGGTGAGAGTTCCTGAGGAGTTTCACAGACTCTCAGGAACAAATAAACGAGTGTGGAGAGAACACTACACAATTTCCTTTGGCATCATATCTCATCACAATGTTGTTCCTTCTGTGAATTTCATCTACCCACTTACAGCTAAGATCCCTGCAAGCAATTACCATGTGAGACAGACAGATGGAAACAAGTCTGGAACAGAATAGAGTAGAGAACCAGGGTTATAGTGGGGAAGGAGTCCTAGAAGTTAGATTCTAGTCTTGACTTTGCAATGGAACCTTCTTCCACAGGCTTCAGTTCCACCATTTATAAAATGGGCAGGTTGAGTGCTGGACAGCAGTCTGGAAGATTTGAGTTCAAATTTGTCCTCAGACACTTGCTAGATTATGTAATCCTGACAAAGTCACTTCACCTCTCAGTTTCCTCAGGTGCAAAATGGCATAATAATACTCACTTCACAGTCTTATAATAACTCTTACCTGACAGGCTTGTAAGAATCAGATGAAATAATAGGTATAAAGCACTTAGCACAGTGCCTTGCACATAGTAGTGGATTAATAAATGCTTCCTTCCTTCTTTCTTTTCTTCTTTCCTTCCTTCCTTCCTTTTTTCCTTTCTTCTCTTACCATTCTATGACTCTAATAAAATAAATATTTAATTTTGAAGAAGACATGCCCCAGCAATTACCCAGGCAAATCCAATGGATTCATGTTACAGCAAGCTGTTAGGAGCTCATTTTGTCTGGAAGGGGCAAGGAAAGACCAAGGTTTAAGGAGATGGAACTTGACCAAAGAGTATTTAGTCAAGGTGATGGGCAGCCATCGGGAGTTTAGTGTCTTGTTCATCCTTCTCACAGCTCAACCCCCATTCTTCATTGGAAACAAATAAAAGAAAGGTACCATTAGAGGCACTGTACTGGTTGATGTTCAGAGCCTGTCTGAAGAAGACAGGGTGGGGGAATGATCCTGCTTTTATATAATTGCCCCAGTGTCAGGTGTTCCACTGTGTTTGGAGAACAGCAGGGCAATTAGCAATGGCCTGGAGTCAATATGTGCACTTGTGTGCTGATTACCTGGTGCCCTGCCCACAAGCCAGAAGGTTGCTCTGTTCCTTGGGAGAAAAAGTAGAGAGTTAGGACAAGACCTAGAATTGGGTAGCTGGGTTCCACTGGGATATAAAAAATGATGAAGTCATGTTCCCAATGTTTGAATTTTAGTGAATTGATGACCCTCTCTAGGCCTCCATTTCCTTCTCTATAAAATGGGTTAAGTAATGTCTTCACTATCTACTTCACAGGGTCATTGTGTAGATCAAAGGTGATAAGGTCTGAAAAGCATTCTACAATTATAAGACCCTATATATAAATTTAAATAAATAAAATTTATATTTTTATATAAATTTAAATCATTGTTATAAATTTAAATATATAAATATAAATTATATATATATAACTTATATTTATATATGTAAATTTAAATCATTGTTATTTCTGTCATCTTTGATATTTCGTTTAAATTCGTCCTATTGTAGGACCAGGATTGAAATGATTTTGAGCTTTAGTAATTTTTCCCATCATTCATCAGATCATAAGAAATAAGCATCCTCAGCCATGGATCACTGAGCTATTGCTGATAAGGAGATATGCCTTCAAATGTTCACTTCCTTTCCATCAGCACCTAAGCCTCCCTAAGCTCACAAAAAGTCCTTAGAGTGTCCAAACCAGGACTAGCAAGAAAGAAGTGAGAATTAAATGCAATGTGATGATGCTCTCATTCAAAGAGAATGAAGATTCCATTGGTCATCTGTCATTCTTATATTGTCCTAAGAGGTAAGATTGGAATAAGGGATCTTATCCCCATTTTATGGATGCAGAAACCAAGACTCAGAAAAGTGAATTAACTTTCCCACCTTCATGCCTTGCTCATAAACACTTATTAAGCACATATGATGTGCCAATCTGCTGTTCTAGCCCTACTGCAGCTCAGAACGCCCCAACTCAAGCAATCCACCAGCCTCAGCCACCCTTCATGGCAGGAATTACAGGCATGTCCCCCCACACTACATTTAATTGTTTTATCCAAGAGGCAATAGGAAACCATTTAATTTTCTTTAGAAAGGAGAGTTGTTCGGTCAGAATTACATTTTAGCAAAAGCACTTTAGAGTTTCTGAGTACAGATTGGAATGGGAAGAAACTGGAAGGAGGGAGAGGCTATTGAATGATCTTCTCAAATCACCTCCTAATGGATTTTTCCCCATCCTTGGTAAAGGTCCAGCTCAAATGTCACTTCTTCCAAGATTTCCCTATACTACCTAAATAAGAAGCAATTTATTCCTGGTTTGATGTTATAATATCTTGTGTCATGATTAATTTGCATCGTATTTACCTGTACATACATTTTTAAGTTGTTGTTTTTTTTAATCCTTTCCTCCTGGGGCAGCTAGGGGATGCAGTGAATAGAGTGCTGGCCCTAGAGTCAGGAGGAGCTGAATTCAAATTTAGTCTCAGACTAGCTGTGTGACCTTGGACAAGTCACTTAACTCCAATTGCGTTGCCTTCTCTCCTTCAAACACAAACTCCTCTCCTATGTTGTGGGCTCCCCAAGGACAGAAGCCACGCCTCACTCATCTTTCTATCTCCCCATCACTGAATAAAGTACTTTGAATATTGAAAGTGTTTAATATCAGTAAACCTCTCTCACCCAGTAGAAGGAATTAGAGATATTTACTCAAAAGTGTAGGGTTAGTGGTAAGGGCAGGAAACATAATTGCTGCTTTCAGATATCAGAAAGATTGTTAGGTAGATGAATGAACAAAAACATTTATTAAGCACTTTCTACTACAACTAAGCATTGGGTATACAAATAGAGAAGCAGATCTTCCCTTTTCCCAAGGAGCTCACACTCTAACAGAAGACACCATGTATGGCAGGCTCTAGCTGGTCCCATGGTGCTTAGGACACAGAAGCAAAGAAAATGGCAAGGTATCTTTAATGTCAGATCAACTGACAAAATTAGGTTATTTCTGACTTTGAACTACTTGATAAACCTTCAGTAGAAGAAAGGTTAAGCTTGTTCTACTGATCTGGGAAGGAAAGCAGTAGGACCAGAGGGCAGCAGCTACAGACAGGCATGTTTTAGATTGATATAAGGAATAATTTCATAACAAACTTGCCCAACACTAGAATGGATTGTAAGTAATGAGCTCCCCATCACAAGAAGTGTTCACACAGAGATTGAATGACTACCCCTCTTAGAGATACTATGAGGAGAGTCCTCCAAGATGACTGCGATGTGGAACTTGATGGCCACTGAGGTTCTCTTTCAGCTCAGACATTCCATGATTAATCATTTGTTGAAGAGTTGGCTTGCTGGTTACTATAGGGGAAGATAGTAAGTGAATGCATTCTCAGGCAGGACCATGGGCAGGGACCACAGTTTTAACTTCAGGCCATCTAACGAATCCATGTTGTTCAACATAAGCCAGGACTGAGCCAAGGTGCCCAAATGAGTCAATATGGCTCATTCTCAGTGTCGACTGAATACAGTATAAAAAGGTCACAGAATTTAGAGGTAGAAGTTAGCCTCAGAGATCATATAGAACAGTTTGCTTCTCTAATAAAGTCTAATGGCTCCCTTTCACCTCCAGGCTCATAAATGAAACACTCTGTTTGGTATTCAAAGCCATTCATAATCTGACCACTCTCCTTCCTTTCTCATCTTGTTATACCTTTCTTCTTCCATCCCCTCCTTCCCCATACTCTGATCCAGTGGCACTGACCTCTTTGCTACTTCTTGCACCACAAAACACTCCATCTCCCAACTGTGTATTTTCACTGACTCCTATGCCTGTAGTCTCTCTCTCCAACTCTCTATCTCTCTTCATCTCTCTCTCTCTCCCCCCATCTCTCTCTCTTTCCTTGACTGGCTTCAGATCCTAGCTTAAATTCTTTCTTCAATAGAAAGCTTTTCTTGATCCCCCTCCCCACTGATTAATTCCAGTTTATCTTGTATATATCTTGGTTATGACTAGCTGTTTTCAAGAGGTCTCCCTCATTAGACTGTGAGCTCCTTGAGAACAGGGACTGTCTTTTCCCTATCTTGTATCCCCATCACTTAGTACAGTGCCTGGCACATAGTAGGCTCTTAATACTATTGACTGACATTGAGGAGACTCCTCTAAAACATCTTTGAAAAGTGACTCTCAGCATGGTATGGTGGGAAGATTGCTGGATTAAGAGCCTTAGGACTTGTGTTCAAAGTCCTAAGTGGACTTTACTTGTTCAAGTGGAGCTTGCTTACTACCTGTAATAACTGAACTTATCACAGCCTCAGTTCTCTTATCCTTAAAAACCATGAGTTGTTCAAGATGATGTAAATGGTCTCTTTTAGCTTTAAATCTGTGGTCCTCTTAGATAGCCTGTCCCTGAACACCTCTGATGATAGGATTCAGAGGAATCTCAATTCCAGATACAAAGGTCTGTGGTTTTCTGAAAATTAATACTGGTAAAGTATACTGGTAAAAATCTGTCTGGTTGTGCTTTAGTTAGAGGACACATTTTAGAGGAGACAGTCAGATCCTTTGGAGATCACAGTTTCAGCTGACACTGAAGTAAGATGCTTTGTCTAGTGGCCCAAGGAAGAGGAAGTAGGATGGAGAACGGTATTTTTCCAAGCTTGTTGCCTTATCCCTTAATCTAGACTAGGGTCCGTAGTTCACTGGACTCATTTCCATAATTCACTTACTTGAAATTTTAAGAAAATGAAACTGAGGTTTCACAGGAAAGATTTTATTTCTGGTTTCTTTTCTCCAGGATTAAAACAGACATATACTATCTTATACTACAAGAAGGTGGGGGAGAAGGGGATAAGTGGGGTGGGGTGGATGATGGAAGGGAGAGCAAATGGGAAGAAGGAGTAATTACAAGTAAACACTTCTAAGGTCAAGGGGGAGAATGGAATAAATGGGGGGCAGGATAGGATGGAGGGAAATATAGTTAGTCTTGCATAACATGACTATTGTGGAGGCCTTTTGCAAAACTACACATATATAGCCTATATTGAATTACTTGCCCTATCAGTGGGGATGGGTGGGGAGGGAGGAAGGGAGAGAAGTTGAAACTCAAAGTTTTAGGAACAAATGTTAAGAATTGTTTTTGTACACAACTGGAAAATAACAAAAACAGGTAATGGGGTATAGAATCTATCTTGCCCTACAAGAAAAGAGAGAAGATAGGGATAAGGAAAGGGAAGGATGTGATAGAAGGGAGGGCAGATGGGGGGAAGGGGCAATCAGAATGCATGGCATTTTGGAGTGGGGAGGGG
The DNA here is from genome assembly GCA_023548195.1 of Bettongia penicillata ogilbyi. Taxonomy (NCBI): domain Eukaryota; kingdom Metazoa; phylum Chordata; class Mammalia; order Diprotodontia; family Potoroidae; genus Bettongia; species Bettongia penicillata. Next base: position 10,883,954 of record JAJHZJ010000612.1, on the reverse strand, counting down.
AGAGATGGGGAGAAAATTTGGAACTCAAAATTTTGTGGAAATGAATATTGAAAACTAAAAATAAATAAATACGCATTAAAAAATGCTATTAAAAAAGAGAAGAAAAAAAACAGACACATACTCTGAGGGGGAAAAAGAAGGAAAATACATCAAGTTAAATCCATTATCTCAAAGGCTAGGGTATTCCTCCCACCTGTGTCCTGCTCCCCATTCTCTGAGAACCTTGTCTAACTCCTTTGATTGGTCTTCCATAGTGATCATCCCCAGGCTGTACTATTTCAAGGATGACAGCACTCAAACTATCCATTTTCTTCCTTTATTCTGGCTACATGTCTGGACCCCTCCTTCTCTGATCATGCATGTCCCTGATAATGTCTTTTATCTCTCAAGCATAAGGCATTACAGTAATATATCATAGCTTGCTTACACCCACTATGAGTCTGTCCACTGCCCTTCAGGTCACCTGCAATTTTGATTTCTCTAAGATCATATTGTTCCATGACTCATAGCCATGTCCTATTGGCGTTAAAGAGAATATCAGTGTTAAAGAGATGAGCTTTTGAAGCAGCGAACTGTCTGGGATCAGCAAAGAAGTGTATAATTTCCCAAATGTGATCCAACCCTCTTCCCAGCTCAGCTCAGACCCAGCTCATTGTCCATCTATAATATATGTCTAAGATGTATGTTGTGAATACATAAACAGATTCTCACATGCAAATACATATCCTAGTAGAGAGAAGAAATTCAGAGGGAATAAATGAAATTGTTACTGGGTAATAGGTTTGGCAGGTCCATTTTACAAGGCTGGATGGAATGGAAGGACCCAATGGAGAATCATTAACGTAATGGTAAGCCTCACTTTATGCAATTACAATTATACTCTTAGAAAAGGTGTGTGTAAACTGAATTTGGTTACTCTGATCCAATAAACATTTATCAACATCCTATTATGTGTAAGAAATTGTTCCAGACTCAGAGGACACAGAGATAAAAATTAAGTATCCCTGGTCTTTGAGGAGGTTACATTCTCCTGGGAAAATGTAATACCCCATTTCAATAAGTAAATACAAAGTGAATTGAAGAAGGGAAAAGCATTAATAATTTCATAGGAGATCAGAGAAAGTTTCCACAGCAGAAATGAACTTTGGCTGACTGAAAGCTGGTTATGAGAGCATTCCAGACTTGTGCGTAGCTTATACAAATGCACAGAGGTAGTAAATGAAATGTCATGTTCAGGGAATGGTTAGTAGGATATTTGAGGCAGAACATAGAACCTGTGAAAGGGACCATTGTAAAATTATTTCTCAACTTGGTCAAGAATTATCAGTTGGAACCAAAGTCAGGATCAAAAGTTTATATTCTTAATAAGAAACGACAGTAATCCAGTGCAGGTTTTGGAGTATGTGTATGACATGGTCAGGACTATGCTTTGTTTTGTTTTTTTTTTCGTTCATAGCTTATAGGGAAGAGATAGTGAAAGAGAACAGAGATCAAATGAATTCAAGTTTGTGCCCTGGGGAAATTAGTTACTTAAGGGAAATTTCATTATGAAAATTTCTGTTAGGTTACAAATAATTTAGCTCAGCTTGCCACTTACTGTGTGAATTTGGGCAAATGCCCCTCTTCTCTGTGTTACTCAGTTTCTCCCTGTTACATATAATTGCACTTGCATATATGTATGTGTGTATGTGTGTTTACTACTTGGTTCTTCCATTTTATTTTCATGTATATGTGTTTATATATATACACATACATACATACACACATATAGTTAGATATAGATATAAATATGTATGTATGTATGTATTCTTCCATTTTGACAGTCACCACCATATCCAAGCCATTGATGTTTTCTGTATCTAAGTGATCACACAAGTTAGAGTGCTGTCCAATACAGAAGACTTTCCAGAAACATACAAAATAGAGAAGCACAGATGTGAACACAGGTAAGTAGATTCCTCAGAGGTGGGCTGTGCCATAAGGAGGCCTCACTCTATCTCCCTTTCTCTTCCTCCTTCCCACACATTCCTCTGTATAGCCAGGGCATAGGGACGATTTGGGGAGTACCAGCCCAGAGGCTTATATTCTCACCCACTTTTATCTCCAGGTAACGTTGGAGAGAGAAAAGAGGCTGTTACTTTTGACTTAGAAATTCTCTTTATCCCACAGCTCAAATGACCTGCCTCCCAGATTGTAGTGACCTTACTCCTCCCTCTAAGTCTCTTCTTTTCTTCTTCTGCTCTGTAGGAATATGGGATCTGGCCTCTTTACATGTGCTTGGGGGAACTTGGCTCGCACGTGCAAGGACATGGGCATCCTGCCTACATCTGTTGGAGTGCAGTCGAGTGAGGCTGACAGCATACCCACACCAGGCTGAAGGTGGCTGGCCATCTTCCCTGTGTCAACGCTAAGGAGAAACTGGAGACCTGGATTGTACATCTCGTTCAGTGCCCCACTCTTTCCTCAGTTTCTTCCTATACATCTTCATGTTCTCTTCCTACAAAGTCTAAAGGGTAATTCCAATAATCCCCAGTTTTTCTTCTCCTTCTTCTCTTTCTCCTTTTTATTCTCCTTCTTCCCCTTCTTCTTCCCCTTCTTCTTCTTCTTCTCCTTCTTCTTCTTCTTCTTCTTCCTCTTCTTCTTCTCCTCCTCCTCCTCCTTCTTCTTCTCTCTCTCTGTCTCTGTCTGTCTCTCTGTCTCTCTCTCTCTCTGTCTCTGTCTCTCTTTCTCTCTCTCTCCCTCTTTCTTTCTCTCTCTCCAGGTTTTCATCAAGAAAGATAAGTTGCTGGTTTCAGGTCCTTTTCTTTCCTGGAGATTTTTCAAATGAGTTAGAGGCCTAAAGTCAAAGACATCACCCTATCCCCCCTCCATGAATAAGACAAGACCTCTTGTCCCCAGATCATTTGTAGTCAGAAAGCTGGTAGAATGTAAACTCCATGAAGAGAAGTCTGTCTCACTTTTGCTTTAGTATCTCCAGAGCTTTGCATAGTGCTTGGAATATAACAGGTCTTTAGCAAATGCTTGTTGGCTCCTTTCTATCCCTCCTTGGATTATCCTCCAGGTTTTATTACCTTTTGTGCTATTTCACCAGGTAACATAGCAATTGGCTGCCTGCCACTAAGGTTGAATTTCGGGAATTTTGGGGAATTTTTTTCAGCTCACTTTGGAGAGGTGGACTGATTCCCCATTAAGGTGACATGAATGATACCTATGTCATAGGGTCAGAGATCCAGGACCCCTATGCTGAAGATGTTAGCCAGGATCAACCTAAATGACCACACATTGGGAGGTTAAGTTCATTGACTCCCCACTAATGAGAATTCCTAACACTCTCTTCCCATAAGATGACCCTATGACCACTGGAATGACCAGTGGTTATCAGCAGCTCTCCATGGGCCAAAAAAGTAGTCCAATAATACATGGCTTCCATCAACCCCTCTCCTTTTTTAATGTTATAGAACTTTCCGTCAGTCTGAACCCTATGTACCCATTGTAAGAATAATGCTTTTAAATTCATCAAGTAAAATACATAGGATTATAAAGGAAACCCCTTGTATTGAAATAAAGGGGTACTTGTTATATCCATCCATCCAAACTCATTGGACTTCCTGAAACCTAGCCATAGATCCCTTATGGCCACAATAAAGTTAGTGGTCCATGGGCCCTTCTTTCAGGATAACTAGAGGCTAGGTTCCATTGTATGCTGGTGTTATTACCAGTGTCCCTTGACTACCACAATCATAGGATTCATATCCTGAAGGCCTTAAAGAACATCTAATCTAGTTCAAATCCCTCATTTTATGTTTGAGAAAAGGGATGCTACAAAAATTCAAATGATTTGCCCAAGGTCTCAATACTGGTCAATAGTGGGGCTTAGATTTAAGCCAAGGACCTCTGACTTCTGTGTTATTCTTCAAAGAATGAGCTTCTGAAGTATGAGATGGGTGAAGCAAGGCTAGATGCCACTTCCCTATAGCAAAAGACCTGGGAGTTTTAGCAAAGCATCAAGCGGAATATGAGTCACAGGTGAGATATGGTCACCCAGAAAGAAGTTAGCATGATTATGAGCTGCTTGAAGAGGAACGTAGAGTCCAGAATGGAGATAATGTTGCTCCCCTCTGCTGCTCTGGACACTACATTTTCAGCAGAATGTGGACAAACTAAGTAGTATTGGGAGGAGGGTGAGCAGGATGATGTTATAGCAGGATCAGTTGAAAGGACTGAGGATATTTGGCCGGGAGCATACAAAACTTGGGTCACACAACAGGGCCTTTTCAGAGTAGTAGAAAGGCTGCCAATTAGAAGAAAAAGTCTACTTGTTCTGTTTGACTTCAGAGGTCATAACCAGGAATGATGAATGCCAGTTGCAAAGAAGCAAATTTCCACTTTGATAGGAGGGGAGGTGGAAGTTCCTAACAATTAGGACCACCTGAAGGTGACAGAGGTCATCTCAGGCAGTGACAGGTTTCTCCTCACAAGAAGTCTGCAAGAAAAGGCTCAATGACCACTTCATGGTGCTGTTGTGAGGGGATGCTTGGACTGGCCCCTTCCCATTCTGAAAGCCTATCACAGAATCGTGACCTTACATCCAGTCTTCTTTTCACTATAATGCACTGCCTCCTGGGCCCCAGCACAAGACATACCTGAAAAAATAGCCAAGTGCTTAGAAGGTGCTGTCCAATTGCTGACCCTGTGTCAGTCAGCACAACCTTTCCAGTCACATACAGCTCTGACAAAGACTTGAAGAGGTTCCCAGCACAGTCTGAGGTATAAACCTTTCCCCAGTGGCACCTCCAAACCAAGGAAACACAAACAAAAGGAAAGCCATCTCAGCAACCAAGCTGCAGTTGCTATTATCAGGGTCCATCTGATTCTCACGGTGACCTCTTGAAGCTAGGAAGTCCTGCCTCAGAAACTTTGAAGCTTGACCCTAGGCAAGTAATAGAACCTCTCTCTGCCTCAGTTTCCTAATATATAAAATAGAGATAATAATCGCATCTACATAAGAGGAGACCTATGAGGATCAAAGGATAATATGAAAAGCACTTTGCAAACCTTAGAGGGTTATATAAATGCAGGCCATTTTTATTACCTTCTTTCCAGCACAAACAGATCTATAATCATAGTATATATAAGAATTAGGTAGGAAACACCATCCTTTCGAATTAGACTTACATGAACTGATGCTGAGTGAAGTGAGCAGAACCAGGAGAACATTATACATGATAACAGCCATGGTATTTAAGGACTGACTTTGATAGACTTAGTTCTTCACAGCAATGAAGGACCTAAAACATTTCCAAAGGACTCAAGATGGAAAATGCCATCCACATTCAGAGAAAGAACTATGGAGTCAGAATACAGAATGAAACAGACTACTTTCTCTTTTGTTATGTTTCATTTTATTCGGTTTTACTCATGCTTTCTCCAATTCTTTTTAATTCTTCTGTGCAACATGAATAATTTGAAAATGTGTTTAATAAGAATGTATGTGTAGAATCCATGTAAGATCGTATGTCATCTTTGGGAAGGAGGAAAGAAGGAGGGGGAGAAAATTTAAAAGTAATGTAAGTGATTGTTGAAAATTGAAAATAAGTAAGTCTGGAGAGAAAAAAGTAAAGAACAGAAAGAAAGAAAGAAAGAAAGAAAGAAAGAAAGAAAGAAAGAAAGAAAGAAAGAAAGAAAGAAAGAAAGAGAAAAAGAGAGAAAGAGAGAAAGAAAGAAAGAAAGAAAGAAAGAAAGAAAGAAAGAAAGAAAGAAAGAAAGAAAGAAAGAAAGAAAGAAAGAAAGGAAGGAAGGAAGAAGGAAAGAAAGAAAGAAGGAAAGAGAGAAAGAAAGAAAGAGAAAGAAGGAAAGAAAGAAAGAAAGAAAGAGAAAGAAGGAAGGAAAGAAAGAAAGAGAAAGAAGGAAGGAAAGAAAGAAAGAAATACCATCTTAGAGAGCAACCCTTCCCCCAACCTCCTGCCTTTTCTTTTATCTGTGGTCTGCAGGAAGCCTCACTGTAGGAGAGAGACTAATGCCCTCCTTAGGACTATTAGTAGTGGCTGCCCGATGCCTTGTTCCTCTGATGGCTTAGCTGTCCTAATTCTGGTAATACACATTGTCCTACTCCAAGTCAGGGCCTTGCAGTTTAAAAAAGACATTGGCAAACCAAGGTACATCCAGAAGACAGTGATCAGGATGGGGAGAGATCTGGAATCCATTCCATGACTTTTAGGATCATTTGAAGAAAACCTGGATATTTTAACTGGAGAAGAAGAGAGTTGCAGATATATAATTTATTTTTTTAAAATATTTTAAAGGCTCTTATATAGAAGAAGGGATAGATTTGCAAGCTGGACCTCAAAGGACAGAACTAGACACAATGGGAAGAGGTTTCAGACAAGCGAATTTTACCTTAATACCAAAAAATCAGAGATATCCAACAATGTAATTGACTAATTCATGATGTAGTGAGTTACCTATCACTAGAGATCTGCAATCAGTATCGAGGTGACTCTCAGGGATACTGGAAAGGGGAAGTCTGTACTGTGTGAAGGGCTGAACTAGATGATGGTGGTGGTGGTAGTGGTGGTGGTAATGATGATGATGATGTTGATAGCAGCTCATATTTCTATAATACCTAAAGGATTATAAGTATTTTTCTCACAACTATTCCGAGATAGGAAGTGCAAGTATTAGCATTTCCATCTGACAGAAGGGGAGTGACTTGCCCGGTATTACACAGCTAATAAGTGCTAGATCCCAGATAATCTTTGACATACCTCTCATCTTGGGGATTTTATAAATCTGAGTCAAAACAGTCAAAATAATCTCTACCACATGATGACTTTTTGTCCAGATTTGTTGCAGAGATCACAAGTTTGGAAAGCATGGATTCTACACACACACACACACACACGCATACACACACAAAACCCTCTCCCTTCAGTGAAGGAAAAGGAGGGAAGATATGAAGTGCCTTCATCTGGAGGCTTTAAAGAAGAGGTGGTAACCATCTCTAAGGCAGGGGGAGAGGAGGGAAGGAAAAAATGTATACAAAATCTTTATTATATATTTAAAAGGAATAGTAAGTTGTACACAACAAATTTAAAGCTTCATGTTCAGTAATCTTTTTTATTATATGTACCAAGTTATGGAAATGCTTGTTTTATTCCATTAATTAAAATAAAATAAATAAATGTGAAATAAAAAGAAGAGATCCAGAAAGACTGAGACATTCTTCTGCCTATAGGCTGGACCAGAGGATTTGAGCCTTTGGTTTGTGACCTTTGGGTCAGTGAGGAGAGTCTTTAAATTACAAGTTAGCTTTCTTACTCTGAGGTAGTGTTCCTGCTTCACAGACAGGAGAACCACTGAAGGAAAAGCCTTCCTTCCTCACCATAGACCTTTCTGGTCAGTTTATAAATACCAAATGCTCTTGTGGACATTCTGCCTTGGGACCCCAAGATTCAAGCTCAGATTTCTGTGGGGGTTCTGATTATGGAGAATTCCATTAATACACTACTGGGTTGGCAGTGAAGTGCACAAACATAGAACTCTGACCTAAGAGTCAAGAGACCTGGGTGCAAGTCCAAGTCATGTCAAAAACTCATTGAGTGAATTTGGGAAATTCATTCACTTCCTCCTTCTCTCAGTTTCCTTACCTGTTAACTTGGGAGTAATAAATGGAAGGATTAAATAGGATAAAGTAAATAAAAGCATGTTATAAGAATAGAGAATTATATAGATGTCAGGTATTATTTATCCTTGTTGATATTTTTAGTAGATTAGGAGAAGGTGCTGGACCTATGATATCATTGGTGTGTGTTCATCCTTCATTACCGAAGAACACACCATCAGAGAAATAATGACATGACTTGCTCTTGACTTTGTTTTTTTGAGGGAGGGCTATGCAAGGTCACCAGCCTCACTTGTCCTCCAGAGCCATCTGAATCCAGTGACCAGATATTCATCAGGATAACTGAAGATGACCCAGGATGAGGAAATTGGGGTTAAGTGACTTGCTCAAGGTCACACAGCTAGTGAGTGTCAAGAGTCTGAGGTGAGATTTGAACTCAGGTTGTCCTGACTCCTGCACTGGTGCTCTATCCACTGCACTACCTAATTGCCTCTATCATTGGCATACAGAGCTCCAAAATGAAGAGATTCCTTTTACCCATGGGGGTCGGAACTTTGTCTACAATTTATAGTCTTAAAGAGCTGAATTAATTTGCCTAGGGTCACATGGCCACTATGAATCAGAAGTAGGGTCTTTTTGGGTCTGAGACCTGCCCTCTAGCCACTATACCACGCTGTCTCCAAATATTTGTTATTTAATATTTAAAAGTGAGCTCTGACAATGAGAGCTCACGCTACTGCCTTAAAAATATTCTCTTCATAACACTCCTATGCAGCAACTGCTATTGCTATGCATCAATAATAAGAGTTACTTTATATGTTACAGAGTAGTGTACCCTCACAATAACCCTGTAAGAGAGGGGCTATTATTCTCCTCATTGTACAGAAGAGGAAACTGAAGCACAGGGTAACTCACCCAGGGTCACAGAGCAGGATTGGAACCCAGGTCTTCGTGACTGAGTCTAGTATTACATCAACTTTTCTACCTAGATAGTATTGCCATTTTACAACTTGGGAACTTGAGTCTCCAAAAAGTAAAATGATTTGCCAAGGTCCCTATTGAATTACCAATTTGTAAGCTCAGAACATGGATTTGGGGCTATGAATGAATAGGAATCAAGCACTTATCAAGTGCTTATTATGCAAGGAGCATCATACTAGGCATTGAGTATATATACCAAGACAGAAACAGAGGAGTTGACGTTTTATCAGAAAAGACAACATATAGCTTTGGAGTCAAAGGGCCTGGCTTTGAATTCCACCTCTGTCACTTACTATCTATGGGACTTCAGGTAAATCATACAACCTCTGTGTCTCAGTTTCCTCATCTGTAAAATGGGGAGATAGGGCTTAGACGACCTCTGAGTTTCTTTCTATTTCTAAATTTGTAATCATATGGTCACACTGATAGTAAGTAGGTAAGCCTATGATTCACACAAGTTTTCCAACTTCAAGTCCACACACACACACACACACACACACACACACACACACACACTGGCCTGGCCCCGACCTTCAGAGCCTCATATACCAATGGCTAAGCCTGTCCCCCTAGAATACCCAAGCACATCTTGTCTCCTGACACTGTCTTCGCAAAGGAGAGAAGAAAAGCCCATCCTGCACCCCCAGCCCAGGCCACATACTCGATGTTTGTTCAACAAAGAATTATGGCTGGATATCTTTCTACCCTTCCCTTCCCCGCCCCCCTCTCCTGGCTCAGTGGGAAGTCAGAGGAAAGAGGTAATTCTGCCGGCTTTTTACCGTAAAAGCCATACAGTCAGTGCAAGCGACTAATTAGAGGGATAATGTATCGATTTAACCTCCAGAGCAAGATTGTTTATGGTGGAGGGGCTGAGCTCTTGGGGAGAGAGGATCTAGGCTGGATGAGGAGGAGGGGTCTCAGCCCCACGCCCAGACCCAGAGGAGGGGGCGCGCAGGAGCAGAGCAGGAGGCGGGGTAGGGGGCTGTCATCCCGCCCATCCCCATGCGGCTTGGGGGGAGATGTCATCCTCTCCTCCTCCTCTGTCCTTAGAGGGTAGAGGCTCAGCAGGCCGGCGGGGCAGTGCGGTCCGGGGTCCGAAGCGGACAAGGCACCCTCATTCTTCCCCCTCCCCTTGAGGAGGGGTCAGCCCGGGGAAGGGGATGTGGGGGGGCCTGCCGGCAGTCTGGGGGTGCGGCGCGCCTGTCACATGTCAGCCTGCATGTGAAACGGCTCGGATGCTGCTGGAGACACTCGCCCACGCACCCCTCATTAGCTGTCTGAGCTCGGGAAGGAAATTAACATGACTGACTGGAAAAGTCTTAACCCCGATTTGAAAGGGAAAGAGGAGGAAGGGGGGGGGAACACACACACACACACACACACACACACAATCACACACACACACACCCGTGGAGGACGGAGACAGAGAAAAGGCTTTCACGGAGGAAATAATGAGCCCAACTCTTCTGCTGTGATCACTGAATTTTTAATCTGTCCTGAAACATCATTGTGATGCTAGGATTGGGCCTTTGATGTCTTTTTCTAAGTACAGTTTTTTAAGAGATAAAAAGCAAGGGTGTGCCATTTTCCTGAACAGCGTTTGAGATGGCGAGCTCCCAGGAGAGAAACCCAAGAAGGGATTCCTGAAGAAAATGGGGGTGTGAAGGGATGGGACAGTGGGGGCTGTTGGGGATAATAAAATAATTACATAAGAAGAAGAAAAATAATTCTTATAATTAGAGCTGGCATTGCGATAGTGCCTTAGTTAAGGTTTACAAAGCATCTTACATACCAGAATGTGATTTGAACTTCATGGCTAGCCAATGAGTTCAGTTTGGTATTGAAAATGGTATGGGGCATAGAAAGTGGGAAGCTTTTTCATCTACACACTTTTCTGGCCAGGTTCCTCCAATCTCCCTGTTCCCAGGTGACTCTTTCATTCATAAGGGTTTCCCTTACTCTATTCCTTCAGCTTCCATGTGGTCACCAGAAATGATGATGAGTATACTTCAAGGTTAGGGGTAAGGAAGACATCTATTGCACATTTTGGTGTACATAGAGGTAGTACTGGGGGGGGGGGGGACATGATTTACAGTTGTGCCACAGACACCCAGGGCTACATAAAACTTTTCATCAAGAAGATTGTGTTTTGAGAGACAATATACCAGGAGGTTTTTAACTAGGGTGATAGTGTCTGGATAGTTTTCAAGGTGATCATGAACTTAGATGGCAAAAACAAACTACATCTTTATTTCAATATAATTGATTTCTTTGGTGTTTTATCTTGTGAATTTAAAAACACTATTCTGAAATTGGGTTAATTAGACTGTTAAAGGGATACATGACACAGAAGACTAAGAGCTCTTTGCTCTAAAAAATCCTACAATCTCAGAACTGAAAGAAACCTCAGAAGGATCTAACCTCAGCTCTTACCTCAAGCAACAATGACCTGGGGTACATATAGTTTTCTGAAATACAGGATTTAAAGGTTTTTATTCTATCCCCCATTTTACAGAGGATGAAATTGAGGCATAAAGAAATAAATTGCCCAAGGCCACATGACTAGGAAGCAGAAGAACAGGGATAAGGGTTAAGATTTCTGACATGAAATTCATAGTACTTTCTCCTTTACCACAGTCCTGTGAAAATGAATATAATAATAAAACTAAAATGCAATATGTGTCATTATTCATATTGACAAGTATGGGTGACAAAGCATTGTTTATATCTGCAAGACAAATGTAATATATGTATGTATATATCATATATGTATAGATTACACATATAACATGCTCTATATGTGTGTAAGAGAGACATAACAGCACAGCACCCACTTTATAATACACATCCATGTACACAATACACAAAATGTATTTGTATCTGTTCATATACATGGTTTCCCCTGGCTGAAATACAATATTATTCTACTGTAATATTCTGAGATCATCCAATTCCCTCTAGTAGAATCTCGAAAGATATTGAACATTATTAGGACACTTATAGATCCCTCTACCTTTCCAGGCATAATATTTAAGCAGCTGAGTCTCTTTGGCCCCCTCAAATAAGTCTGGAAAAAGCAAACAGCTGCACCTTAAGGAATATATATTTATTTCATCCCCCCCTGAAATCTCTAGTTGTAACAAATATACTCCCAATTCAAATCCTGTTAACAGATCAGTGAGGCTTTTTGGAAGCACAAAATTTCTACTAGAGAACCTTGGATTGATGGGAGATTCAAGATGGTCTGAGATTACTCCATAAAACCAAGTCCTCCACCTCAACTACACACAATTCCCAATCAGATGAGTAAATCCTTAGGGTGACAAGTAAGTGTTTGGGTTCCTTCTTCTCCTAAGGAATGTCAGTGTGGGATTTGAAATGACATTTTCAGCAGTGATTTCCTGTGTCCCACCCCCACCAGCTGTGAAAAGGAAACAGCCTATGGGAAGGGATACATGTGAGTCTTGGGAATAGTATTCTGAGAGCTGAGATTTCAGCAACTTTTCTATATAACTGGCTAGATAATTAGCTGTAAAGTCTTTTGTCCAAAAGTCCTTCAAGGCATGAGATAGAGGCAGCTAAGTTGAAGGTTCTAGTGATAACTTAGATGAGGCAGAAGAATAACTCCTGTTTAAGAAAAATATCTAGGATTTACATAAGGACTTTTTTTTTAAAAAATTCCAGGGGTTCAGCTGGAGAAGGGTACATGGTACACTTAAATGCTAATTTCCACTTTCCATTTCTCTGATTTTAAGTTGCATGCTTGAAGTGCTGTCAGGCTTAAATTTAGCCCCTAAGAGCCAATGTACTCCTTACGAATCACACTGCCCAAGTCAAGGGCTGGGAAGGTGGGAGGGATAGCACCTCAGTTTCTCTGATCCCAGGCTCCAACATCTTTGGCTGTGTCTACACTCACAACCTGGTCTGAAAAACATAACATGCTTAATTGAATCAAACAACTGATTATTCTGAAAAGAGCCTATTAGGAGCTAATTACAAATCTGCTTTGGATGGAAATCCTCTTTCCATGTTTCCACCCCTCACCCACCCCCAGACTAGTGCGTGTATAGACACAGCTGTAGACTGCTTTAAGCTTCCAGTGACATCATAGACTCTCAGAGCAATAAGGGATTCAGAGCATGCAGACCAAACTCTTTCTTTCTCCTAATTTAGGAGCCCCCTGTTCCCCAGCATCCAAGACCAGTGGTTACCCAATCTTTCTTGAAGCACACTTCTATGCCATTCCATTGTCAGAAAGAAAGTTACGAGTGGCAGTGCATTTCCCTCTGGTATGACTTCCTTCTCTCATCTCTCTCTCTGTCTTTTAGGGTCACCCAGAATAAGTAACTCCTCTTGCACAAGAGAGTAATGAAATCATAGCACCAGTGATGCAAGAGACCTCAGAGATCTCAACCCTTACTTTAAAGGGAAGGAAACAGAGGCAAGAGGTGGGGATGAAATGACTTGCCCAAAGTCACAAAGGTAGCAAGTGTTTAGGGTGGAATTTTAATCCAGATTCTAGTCTTTTAGCTATTTGAAGACATCTCTCATGTCCATCATATATTATTTCTTCCTGGGGATAAAGATCCCCAGTTCCTTCAAATAAGCTTCATAAAATATGAATGTTGAGTACTCTCACCATCTTGGTTATCTTCCTCCAGAATTATTCCGCCCTGTCTGTGTTTCTCCTAAAATATTGCCCTGGGGGGGAGGAGCCAAGATGGCAGACTAGAAAAACTCATGTATGCTAGCTCTGAACCCACAGCCCATAAATTTCCTGTAAAAAGAACTCCCCACAAATTCTGGAGCAGTGGAAGCTACACAGCAACACAGCGGAGGAGATTTCCGTTCCAGAGAGCCCTGAAAAACTGACCCAAAAGGTCTGTCGCACATCGGACATGGAGCCCAGCCCTGGCCCTGTGGCCCTGAGAGGAGCAGATCCAAGCAGGTGTCAGGGACAGAACCTCTGGTGGCCGCGAAGGTCCCTCCACCTACAAGTGCACTAGTCAGTGAGAGAGACTTCTGGGTGGGCCGAGAGGGGAGCAGGGTGTCTCCATAACTCAGGCCCCCTTGGGAGGCAGCAGCAGAGGCAGTGGCAGCCAGGAGCTCCCAGAGCAGACAGGACCTCAGATCCATTACTGAGAGTCTCCACATAAACTCCCTGAGGGAACTGAGCCTGGGAGGCAGCCCTGCTCCCACCTGAGCACCAGAGCTTAAGCTCACATTGAATAGCAGCCCCACCTGCCACAGAAAGCCCTGAGGCTGGGAAGCAGCATTTGAATCTCAGACCCCAAGCACTAGCTGGGAGGATCTAGGTGGGGGTGGAGAGGAATCTCAGAAGTCAAGTAACTGGCTGGGAAAATGCCCAGAAAAGGGAAGAAAAATAAGACCATAGAAGGCTACTTTCTTGGTGAACAGATGTTTCCTCCTTTCATTTCTCATGAGGAAGAACAATGCTTACCATCAGGGAAAGACATAGAAGTCAAGGCCTCTGTACCACAAACACCCAAAATAGATATCCAATGGGCTCAGGCCATGGAAGAGGTCAGAAAGGATTTTGAAAATCAAGTTAGACAGGTGGAGGAAAAACTGGGAAGAGAAATGAGAGAGATGCAAGAAAAGCATGAAAAACAGGTAAATACCTTGCTAAAGGAGACCCAAAAAATGCTGAAGAAAATAACACCTTGACTCAATTGGCAAAAGAGCTTCAAAAAGCCAATGAAGAGAAGAATGCTTTCAAAAGCAGAATTAGCCAAATGGAAAAAGAGGTTCAAAAGCTCACTGAAGAAAATAGTTCTCTCAAAATTAGAATGGAACAGATGGAGGCTAATGATTTCTTGAGAAACCAAGAAATCACCAAACAAAACCAAAAGAATGAAAAAATGGAAGAGGATGTGAAATATCTCATGGGAAAAACAACTGACCTGGAAAATAGATCCAGGAGAGACAATTTAAAAATCATGGGACTACCTGAAAGCCATGATCAAAAAAAGAGCCTAGACATCATCTTGCATGAAATTATCAAGGAAAACTGCCCTGAGATTCTAGAACCAGAGGGCAAAATAAGTATTGAAGGAATCCATCGATCACCACCTGAAAGAGATCCAAAAAGAGAAACTCCTAGGAACATTGTGGCTAAATTCCAGAGTTCCCAGGTCAAGGAGAAAATATTGCAAACAGCTAGAAAGAAACAATTCCAGTATTGTGGAAATACAATCAGGATAACCCAAGATCTAGCAGCTTCTACATTAAGGGATCGAAGGGCATGGAATAGGATATTCCAGAAGTCAAAGGAACTAGGACTCAAACCAAGAATCACCTACCCAGTAAAACTGAGTATAATACTTCAGGGGAAAATATGGTCTTTCTATGAAATAGAGGACTTTCAAGCATTCTTGATGAAAAGACCAGAGCTGAAAAGAAAATTTGACTTACAAACACAAGAATGAGAAGAAGCATGAAAAAGTAAACAGCAAAGAGAAGTCTTAAGGGACTTACCAGAAGTGAACTGTTTACATTCCTACATGGAAAGACAATATTTGTAACTCTTAAAACTTTTCAATATCTGGGTAGTTGGTGGGACCACACACACACATACACACACACACACATACACGCACACACACATGTACACGCATGCGCACACACATACAGAGACAACACAGAGTGAATTGAATAGGATGGTACCATATCTTAAAAAATTAAGGTAAACGGTGAGAGAGAAATGTAGTGGGAGGAGAGAGGGTGAAATAGAATGGGGTAAATTATCTCTCTTTCAAGAGGCAAGCAGGAGACTTTTCAGTGAAGGGGAAAAGAGGAGAGCTGAGAAAAAAACATGAAGTTTACCCTCATCACATTTGACTACAGGAAGGAATAAAATGCACACTCATTTTGGTATGAAAACCTATCTTAAAATACAGGAAAGTGGGGGAGAAGGAGATAAGCAGGTGGGGGGGATGATGGAAGGAAGGGCAATGGGAGGAGGGAGTAATTTGAAGTCAACACTTGGGGAGGGACAGGATCAAAAGACAGAAGAGAAACAATGAGGGGCAGGATAGGATGGAGGGAAATACAGTTAGTCTTACACAACACGACTATTATTGAAGTCATTTGCAAAACTACACAGATATGGCCTATATTGAATTGCCTGCCTTCCCAAAGGAATGGGTGGGGAGGGAGGGATGGGGAGAATTTGGAACTCAAAGTTTTAGGAACAACTGTTGAGTATTGTTCTTGCTCCTAGGAAATAAGAAATACAGTTAATGGGGAATAGAAAGTCATCTGGCCCTACAGGACAAAAGAGAAGATGGGGACAAGAGAAGGAAGGGATGATAGAAGAGAGGGCAGATTGGTGATAGGGGAAATTAGAATGCTTGGTGTATTAGGGTGGGGGGAGGGGATAAATGAGGAGAAAATTTGGAACCCAAAATTTTGTGAAAATGAATGTAAAAAGTTAAATAAATAAATTTATATTATAGAAAAAAAATATTGCCCTGAATTGGACCCAAAACTACATACATGGTCTGCTGGACAGAGGTATGGATGGGAAGCATACTGGAAACTAGGAACTGGCCCACAGCAATGGTAATGCCAACATGAAGTTCACCTGATGCTGAGTCAATATTCTGACCCTGCTGGTTTGAGGATTCTAGCCTGTTTTCTCTTAGGGCCATGGCAAATCCCAGGGTATGAGCAATGTCAGGAGCCAATAGGGAGAAGCAGTCAGTGACCGTGCCACAGTGCTCCAAGTTCTACATGTGCCTAATGAAATAAGGTCCCATATGTTCACAAAATGTCATCACCCAAAGTTTTAGCAGATGCAGGGGTAATCAATTTCAGTACACACTATCTGAGGAGCAAACTAGCTTGAAATTAAAAGAGTTCATTTTGTTTGATTTCCTTTGTTTATCCTTGTTAAAATTTTGAGCATTTATTAAGCACCTACTGTGTGCTTGCCAATTCCCTTCTTCCCCTCCCCCCATTCCCCCCAACCCAATGTCAGGGAAAGAGCAGTTAGGGATCAGGTTGAAAAATTGGAATCGGAGTCATAAAGCTTGGGCTTGAATTCCAGCTCTGCCATTTATTGACTGGGTGATCATGTGCAATCATTTCATATCCTTAGACCCTATTATCCTCTTCTGCAAAATTTCAGTGGGAATTTTCTAGGAAAGGGAGCATGGTACAGTGGAAAACCAATGGATTTGGAATCAGAAAACCTAGGTATAAACTCCACCCCTTGCCTCTTACTCTCATGTTATCTTGAGCAGGTCAAACCCCCTCTCTAGGGCTCAGTTTCCTGATCTATAAAATGAGAGTGTTAGACTAGAGGGCCTCTAACTTTCCTTCCAGCTCTAACTCTATGCTCCAATGATATTCTACCAAGCAGGTGGGACAGTGTAATGAAGGACTCTAGTTTGAAAGTCAGGAAATAGTCAATCACATCTGGGCCTCAGGTACCTCATTTGTGAAAAAAAAATAAATGAAGGTAATCATGGCTATAGTACAAACTTGTTGTGAGAGTCAAATCAAGTAATGTATGTAAAGACCTTTGTAAATCTTTTACAAAGCTGTATAAATGTTGGCTGCCATTATCTTTATAGGGAAGATATAGCTTTACACCTTCATAATTTGGTCCTTCCATAGAAAGGTACAGAAAGCAGACCAAACATATTTAGTCAGCATATTAATGGATGCTGAGATATCTCCATGCTACCCAAGTCAAAGGAAGGGTGCAAGGCCTCAGACAGTAGACAAAAAGCCTTAGGCTGAGAGTCAGTAATCCTGCAATCTGCTTGGGGCTCGGTGACCTTGCCCTCTCTGAGTCACGATTTTGTTAATCTATGAAATGAAAGTCTGAGATATTGGGCTTTGTAATTCATTATTTTATACCTTCAGCAAATATTGAATTAACTCTTATTGTGTGCCAGGTCCTATTGGAGCTAACATGATGAATACATCATCATCCTTCTCACATGGCTCCCAGTCTATAAACTGAAGGTCTCTGGTATTAGGTTTGTCCATTCATTCATTCATCCATTCATTCACTCATTCATTCAACAAATATTGATTCAGCTCCTATTGTGTTGTAGGTCCTTTTGAAGCTACCATGATGAATACATCATAATCCCCCTTCCTACCTGGCTCACAGTTGATTAGTGAGGGCTGGTATGGTTGCTCCCATGACCAAAAGGAGTAGAATGGTCATGAAATAGACTACAAGTAGAATATGATGGCATGTAAGGTACATAATAGGCTGTATAAAGTCCAGAGAAGGGATGATCATTAACAACTAAGGCAAGGAAACCTTCTGGATCAAGTAGCATTTGAGCTAGACCTTAAAGGATGGGTTTGGGGGCAGCTATGTGGTGCAGTGGATAGAGCACCAGTGCAGGAGTCAGGAGGACCTGAGTTCAAATCTCACCTCAGACACTTGGCATTCACTAGCTGTGTGACCTTGAGCAAGTCACTTAACCCCAATTGCCTCATCCTGGGTCATCTCCAGTCATCCTGATGAATATCTGGTCGCTGGATTCAGATGACTCAGGAGGAGAAATGAGGCTGGTGACCTGCACAGCCCTTCTTCACTCAAAACAAAGTCAAGTGCAAGTCGTGTCAACATTTCTCTGATGGCATGATCTTCCTTGGCAACGAAGGATGAACACACAAAGGATGGGTAGAGATTCAATAACCAAAGAACAGAGAGGGAATTTCAGGTACAGGGAGTAGCCCAAACAAAAGTATATAATATGTTAGGAGTGGCATACTGTCCCTTGGAGTAACTAACTTCTCAGATCTCTTCAAGCTTTGGATTTCTACGCTCTATTTTTATCCTGGGTGGTTGCATTTCCAAGCAGAGCTGGGATCAGTGGAAAGGATTAGTCTTCCCCACCTACCCCCTCACCCCCATCTCATCAGTAACTCTAACTGCTCCAGCAGTGCTCAGCACATCCCTGATTAGCATACCACTGAAGAAACTACTCCAGAGTCCCATGGGAAGACTCTCAATCCATATTAGAAGACAAATTGGCAGAGATTTCATGGCCCTCAAGAGCAATGGTAAATGGGGTTGTGATACTGAAGGGATGTTGGGGAAGGGAACACTTGTTTCCAGTGAGCTAATGCATTTTACATTATTGTAAATCATGCCTTTTTAATAAAAAAAAATGCATTGTGTAACTTCACTGTAATATAAACATCAAGTGCATTTAAACACAGAATCCAAAATATTGTTCTCTTATAGCTTATTAGAAATGTGAAGCCAAGTGCTAGGAGGTAAGACACATTGGTGACCATCTCCAGATCATTTTTTTGTTGAATGCAGCCCCAATGGAAAGAAAAGGACTTATTCATGGCTTCCATCATTGAGTTGCTGAGTGTTTCTATTGTGACTCTTTTGGGCGATTTTAGAATGTCTTCAGGGTACTTGGATGAGAATGCCCAGACACTATTCCTAATTTTGAAGGTCTTCAGGAGGCTACAATCTTGGACAAAGCTCCATTTAGGAAACATGAAGAATAATTGAGAATTTAGGTAGCAGATGGAGATAGGCACCCCCTAGTGTGCATCCCACCAGAGAGATTGAAGTATTCTGGGTCCCATGCCAGTCTCCATGAAACCATGTTGATATTCTCATGAGTACACAGTAGCAAAGATAATAGTGATAAAACATAATAGTTTGCATTATATAATTCCTTAAAGGTTTTCAAAGCACTTGAAAAATATTTCACTTACCCTGACAACAATTCTGGGAGGTAGGTATTATCACCGTCTTAATTTTGTAGCGGAGGAAACAGGAGATGAAGGTTAAATGACTTGACTAGGATCACACAACTAGTTAACTTCGAAGGTGGATTTTAACTCAGCTCTTCTTGAGTCCAATTCCCACGTTCTCTACACTGTGCCCTCGAATGCCTCACATAGTAGGCACTCGATAAATAGTTGTAGCTTGATTTTCAATCCCATAATCCTGTGATTGGGTAAATAGGAATGTGTTGAGAAAAAATCCTGAAATTGAAGCTTGTTTCAACTTTTTGAAAAATATTAAAAAAAAATGTTCTCCTATTGTGCTGCCTGACATCTTAAGGGGTTTAGACAGCATTATTGCCCTATTGTGAGGTACTTGCCAGACTGGGAGAAGCAGGGGGGGTATAGCCTCAAAATGTCATGCATGACTGGGTTGTCTGACAGTTGTCTGGGGAAAATCCAACCTTCTTAGCTTTCCACTCCAACTCACAGTTCTCATCCCAGGAAAGTTATAATCACATAGATCAATCTGGCACACCCACTCAAGGTATCCTTGGGAAACATAGTTTTCCCAGCATAGACCATAGTTTTCCCAACAAATGGAGCATCACAGGAACCCACAGGCATAGTCAGAGCTCACATTTGGAGACAGGAGCAGTTTTCCATACAGCAAACTTCTGGCCAATCTAGAGGTATGGGCATTTTGGCCAGTTATTCTACCTGGCCAGACCAGGGACCTGACTCGAATTCCCAGCCAGGGAGAATTCATGGTCACAGGGGGAGGGGATAAGTAGGAAAAAGAAAACATTTATTTTTGCCAGTGGTGGTAGTGGGGACTGACTGACTGGTAATGGCCATTTTGGTAGTCATTTGAGTGGAAACAAATGGAGAGGTTGGAATGATTTCTCACAGTGGATGGAATGAAAAAAAATAAGTAAGTGGTATAGTTTGTTAGGGACCTATTATATGCCTGGGATAAAAGAAGCACAAAACAGAACATCAGAATTGGGAGGGACCACATTTTAGAATAGAAACCCCCAAATATCAGAGACCTCAGATCAGAAGGGTTGGTTTTTAATGGGGTCCAAAGACACCCAAGAGGTTTGTGTATAGATTTCAGGCGGTGTATGAACTTGCATAAGAAAAAATATATTTTTATTTTTACTAACTTCTAAGTGAAACTCCTCAATTATTCATAGGGGCAATAAGCATCATTCTGAGAAAGAATTCACAGGCATCACCAGACTTCCAGACAAGTCCATGACATGCAAAAGGCAAAGAACTTTTTCCTTACAGCAAAAACTTTCAGAAATGGATTGGGCCTTTGGCATAGCACATGGATTAGTCAAGTTGGAAGGAATCTTCTCAGAGATCATGCAATTACAAGCTATAACATTGAGGTTGGGAGAGCTGGAGTGATTTTTGAGGGGAGAGTTTGTAAAAGAAGAGTAAATGATTATAACTGATATTAATAATAATTTATGATAGCTGGTTATTAATGTAACTTTTAAATATGTTATCACAATTATTCCTCACAATAACCCTGTGAGGTAGGTGCTATCATTAGCCCTATTTTAGAGATGAGGAAAAAACTTTGGTTAAGTGACTTGCCCAAGGTCACATTTTAATTGAAGTCTTCCAGATGCCAACTCCAGAACTTTCTCTACTGTGTCACCTATCTACCCTAACTAGAACTCAGGCTTTCTGATTTCCATCCTTGGGCTCTTTCCATGCTACCATCTTTGGGGTAAAAATAATAAGGTAGGATAATGTGATCCAATGACTTGAATGAGACAAAAGAAGGCAGTAGAGTAATATAAATAAACAAGGTGGGGGAGTGGTGTCTTTGTGATCATTTGCATGTGTTTGAGTGGTTTTGGGTTATGAAAAGTTCTGAAGTAGCCCGATATATACAAATCCTACAAATATTCCACTAACAAGTATCTATTTAGAGCGTAATGCATGCCCAGGCCTGGATTCAGCTACATTATGGGAATGAAATAAGAAAATAAAGACTTAAGTCCTGTCCTCAAGAAGCTAAAGGAGACAGAAAAGGAGCAGATTCAAATCCTGCCTTCAGGGAACTCACAGACTAGGGGAGAACAAGGTAGAAAATGAAATGTCCCCACAGTTAGGAAGCATCTTCTAGAGAAGACAAAAGGAATTGATCTAGACCTTGTCCTCAGGAAACTTTATCCCTGAGGAACAGGAGAGAGTCTGGGATACAGAACTCCTACCCAGAAGGGTGTGTCATTAAGTATTGAATTGTGTTTGAATACTGTAAATGTCCCAGGGTTCAGAAAATAGGGAGACTCCTGTTTCCTCAAGTGTTTCAGAGAAGATTGTCTAACGGAAATAACACCTAAGCTGGGCCTAGAAGGATGGGTTGGATTTTTAGAGGGAAATAGAAAAAGGAAAAAGGGACTGAAACTATTTTTGCTAATGTGGAGAATAGGGTGAGGTATTTATAAGGAAAGAAGATGGTTGTGAGCCTAGAGGAGGGGTCTTTAACCTGGGATATGTGAATTCTTTTCTTTTTTAAAAAAAAATCAGATAACTGTAATTGAAGGCAATTGATTTCCTTTGCAATTCATGTATTTTATTTTAAGCCCTTAAAAGCATCATTCTGAGAAGAGGCCCATAAGTTACATCAGACCTCTAGAAAGATCTACGACACAAAACAGACTGAAAATTCTTGATCTAGGAAACAGAGGGGATGCCAGCCTTCACAGAAAGACAAGAGCGTCTAAGAAAATGGTGAGAACCCAAGATGCTGCAACATAATGAAGTACATAGAATATGAAGGTGAGGAAAATAGGTGCTACAAGAGTCAGTGAGAAAGTTATTGTATTTTTTTTTCAAACAATTGGGATTAAGTAACTTGCCCACAATCACACAGTCATGTCTGAGGCTGGATTTGAACTTAGAGCCTCCTGACTGGTATTCTAACTACTACATGTTTTTGAGTAGGCAGATCACATGATGGAAGATTAGTATGATGGTATTGCATGGGGATATTCCACAAACAATGTGTATACTAGCATTTTCACAGTGAAAACAATTCTTACCCAGGAACTAAATTCTTACTCCAAGAACTAAAACAACTCTGTTTGGGAGACGGGGGAATGGAATTGCTGAGAATAAATGAATAGGACACATCTCTAAAGTGGATGATATAATGATGAAAATCTATTTTTGTCCTAAGAGCTGGCCTTGGCGTGAGGTTGAAGTACCTCTGACATATATTAACCATGTGACCACTAGCAAGATAGTTAACCTGTCAGTTCCCCGGCACCTCCAAACTATAGACAAATTGCCAATTTTCAGCTGTGGAAAGAGTTTCAATGCTGGGTTACCTTCATAGGTCAAGCCTGTGTCCTAAACACTCATATTCCTACAGTACTTTAGAGTTTATAAAGTTGTTTTCTTCCCCCCAGTGGTGCAATGAAATAGATTCTGTTGTCGTTAGGACGTTTCAGTCATGTCTGACTGCGACCTCATCTGGGGTTTTCTTGATAAAGATATTGGAATAATTTGTCATTTCCTTCTCCAGCTCATTTTACAAATGAGAAACTAAGGTAAACAGGGTTAAGTGAATCGCCCAGGGCCATGTAAGTAATAAGTGTCTGAGGCCAGATCTGAACTCAGGAAGATGAGTCTTCCTGACTCCAGGTTCAGCATCCTATTCACTGTACCACTCAGGTGCCCCTTGAAGAAACAAATATTGTTATCCACCCCATCCCCCATTTTATAGATGAGAAAACTGAGACACATAGAGCAAAACTAAGATGATCACAGCTATCAAAAGAAGTAGACTCAACATGTTGGTACCAATTTGACAATTGCATTATAGCTTTATGACCCTGGGCAAATCTCTTGACCTGTTTAAACATATATCCTCCTTTGTAAGATTGGTATAATAATAGTTACAGAAGCAGCTAGTAGGTGGTATAGTAGACAGAGCACTGGAACTGGAGTCAGGAAGACCTAAGCCCAAATCTGGCATCAGATACTTATTTCCTGTGTGACTCTGGGCAAGCCATTTAGCCACCATCTGCCACAGTTTCCTCAATTGTAAAAGGGGATAATAATAAGACCTCCTTCCCAGGGTTATTGTGAGGATCAAATCAGATAGTATTTTTGGGTGTTTTGCAAACCTTAAAATGGTTATGTCAATGTAAGTAGTAATAGTTAACTGTATACCTTAAAGTGCTTTTAAAATATCAACTCTAATAATTAACCTAGGAGCATCTATTCAGCATTAAACAAATCTATTTTAAATACTTCCTGTTCAAGGCAGAATAAAACCATGCTTTCTATCCATCATGCCTCTCTGTGTCTCTCTGCTTGAACTTTCTTCTTGAAGGTTTTCACCTTCCAACATACTTTAGTCTGATCTCATACCCATTCCCAGCTCATGGCCACTAGACAAGCCTATCAATATTTTGTTTTTCTAATGGCTTCTCTGCAGCTGGTCCCTCTAGACCTCTCATTGCTTTTACAACCCCGCTCTAATGTACAGCAGTCCTTCCATCACAGACAACCCTTGACCACATCAATCTGCCTCATGTTTATGTGTATGTGGGGTTGGTTTTTTTCCTTATTGCTTGTTGTTAGAGAGCTGACTCCCCCAGAAAGATGCCCTCCCCTTTCTCCATTCCATCCATCTGTGGGGCTCTAAATAAAGTCTTGCTGGATGGTAATGACATTTACTGAAACTCCAGAAGGTTATTTTGGAGTGATCTCACCTTCAGTTCACTACAGTTTTTGGCATAGCCTCATCACTATGTGAATTTTTCAGTAACTTCATTATTCATTTGGTCTGGGGGTTTGAAATGTTTGGAGTAAGGATTAAAACTGACTGATTCCATAAGTACTGACAAACACAGAAAAGACAGATCCTGATCAAAGAACTCCTACACGCACACTCACAAGAACACACACACACACACACACACACACACACACATACACCTTCATTAGTCTACTCCATGAACTATGTACCTACCCAAAACAGTCCTGGGTGATAGTAACAGCAACATAACAGCGATAAATATTTATATAGTCTATGGCTATAGTATATGGCTAATATTTATGTAGTCTGAAACCTTAAGGTTTAAAAAGCACTTTATAATTATTATCTCATTTTATCCTCGCAACAGTCCTGGGGGTTGGGCACAATCATTATTCCCATTTTACAGATAAGGAAATTGAGACAAAGGTTGTAACTACTCTCACATGACTAATAAATGTCTGAGGAGCTCGAGTCCTTCTGACTCCAGGTCCAATGCTCTCTGCTCAATCCTGTGGAGGAAATCAAATATGAGTTTGGTATGAAAGGCTTTTTACAATGACCCTCTTCTCTGCCTTTCCTATCTTCATGTCCTTTATTTCCCTCCACTCACTCCTACTAATTTTTCCTCAAATATGATGACACTCCACCTGTCATTTCAATCACTTTGCATAGGTTATCTCTGATGCCTGTTATGTTCTCCCTCCAAATTTCTGTTTCTTGAATTCCCTGGCTTTCCCCTCTCTCCCTCTATTTTCTGCAGAGGACCTTGAAGGTCTAATGTATCAAGTTGACTTTGACAAAGATACTAATTCAAATGTTGTTTCTCATATTCATACATAAGTTCCTTGAGGGAAGAGAGTGTTTTTGTGTTTTTACCTTTCTTTATATCCTCAAAACTTAGCACAGGGCCTTGAACAAAGTAAGCACACAAACGCTTGTGGATTAGTTTATTGATTAATCAAAGGACTCCTTGATCATTTTTAGCCCCAAGCCCCCAGACAGGCAGAACTCTGGCAAAAAAAAAGTTCACTGTTAGATCTCACTCTTTCTCTCTTCCAGAGATGATCTACCTTCAACTGCCTCCTTCTAAAAGAATTTTCAATAAGTATATGCAGACTAGTAAACCAGGGACTATCATTGTTTATTTAAAAAATAACCATTTAAAACAAATAAAAGTAAACATACTTTCCCTCTGCCAAGAAAGACTTTAGGATTTCATGAGTAAATCCAAGGGTAAAAAGAAGTTTTAGAATGATTGATTTGGAATTTCCCCCTGGGGGTAGAGTTTTCTAAAATCTGGGGAGGAGGGGGGACTTAACATCACAGCTTCTGTCTCCACACTCCTCAGGCCTAATTGGAAAAGCAGCCCTATTCTCAAAGACCTGATTCCATTTCTCCTAGCATCCTCCTTACCACATCTGTGAATTTCCTAACTCCATGAGCCTTAACCCAATCTCTCTTCCAGTTCCAAGTGTCTTCTCTACATGTCATTAGGTTCTCCTCCAAATCTGAGCTCCTATATGGACTTATTTGAACTGTCCTCACTAACCGGCTGCAATCTCCACCACTGGTAGGTTCAGCTTCAGTTTCAGTTCTCAGTTGGGGTATTGCTGTGCTCTTTCAGAAAGATCTGGGACTGCCAGGTAGGATTTATTTGGGTCTAAAGCTTTCCATCTCTCAGGCAGGAGGTCAGAAAGTAGTATAATACCAGCTATTTAATCTTTTTGAGGCTTAGTTTTTCCTTTCCTAGTATGGAACTAGGTCTCCTTTAAGAGAGACTCTTTGTTGATTACAGTACATTTACCAAATCTTCATCAGCAAGGTTGTCTCTAACCAACCAATGATCCATTGGCCAAAAGGTGCCAAATAGTTTTGGGGTTAAGGTTCCCAAGATTTTTTAACTCTAAATCTCATCTATTGATCCATGCAACTGAGTCTATGTATATCTTTTGCAAGGGGCAAAATGATTTACTTAAATCAGAAAGTGACTCGCTCGTTTTTAAAAAATTTACTTTCAGTTTTCAACATTCACTTCCACAAAATTTTGAATTTCAAATTTTCTCCCCATATCTCCCCTCCCCCACTCCAATATAGCTCATATTTTGAATACCCTATCCTCCACTCTACCCTCCCTTCTATCACTACCATCCCCTTATCCTCTTCCCTTCTAATTTCCTGTAGGGAAATAGTTTTGTATACTCCATTGCCTATATATCTTATTTCCTAGTTTCAAGTAGAAATAATTTTTAACATTCATTTTTAAAGCTTTGAGTTACACATTCTCTCCTTTCCCGTCTCCCCACCCACTCTCTTTGAGAAAGCAAGCAATTTGATATAGGTTATACATGTGTAGTCATGCAAAACACTTCCATAATAGCCATGTTGTGAAAGACTAACTATATTTCCCTCTAACCTGTTCCCCTCTCCTTTATTCTATTCTCTCCTTTGACCTGTCCCTCTACCAAAGTGTTTACTTCTGATTATCCATTCCCCCAATCTGCCATATTTTCTATCATCCCCACTTTCTTATCCCCTTTCCCCTTGATTTCTTGTAGGGTAAGATAAACTTCCATACCCAATTGAATATGTGTGTTGTTCCCTCCTGAAGCCAAATTCAATGTAAGGAAGGCTCATTTATCCCCTCTCATCTTCCCCTTCTTCCCCTCAATTGTTAAAGCTCTTTCTTGCTTCTTTTATTTAAGATGATTTACTATATTCTATCTCTCCCTTTTTCTTTCTCCTAGTATATCCTATCAATACTTAATTTTCTTTTTTAAATATCATCCCCTCATATTCAGCTTGCCCCCCCCATACATATGCACACACATGCACATACATACATATATTTATAACATATATAAACTTATATGTATGTGTATATATATGTATACACATATATGTACACATATACATATATTCCCTCCAACTACCCTAATACTGAGAAAGGTCCACAGAGTTACAAATATCATCTTTTCATATAGAAATGTAAATAGTTCAACTTCAATAAGTCCCTTAAGGTTTCTCTTTCCTGTTTACCTTTTCATGCCATTCTTGATTCTTGTATTTGAAAGTCAAGTTTTCTATTCAGCTTGGGTCTTTTTAATAAGAATACTTACAAGTCCTCTATTTCATTGAAGTTCCATTTTTTTCTCCTGAAGTATGACACTCAGTTTTACTGAGTAGGTGACTCTCAGTTTTTAATCCTTTCCCTTTTAACCTCTGAAATATCATATTCCAAGCACTCCAATCCCTTTGAGTAGAAGCTGCTAAATATTGTGTTTCCACAATACTTGAACTGTTTCTCTCTGGCTGCTTGCAATATTTTCTCCTTAACCTGAGAACTCTAGAATTTGGCTAAATATTCCTTTGAGTTTTCCTTTTGGGATCTCTTTCAGGTGATTGGTGGATTCTTTCCATTTCTATTTTACCTTCTGGTTCTAGAATAGTTTTCCTTGATAATTTCTTGAAAGATGATGTCTAGGTTCTTTTTTATGACCATGGCTTTCAGGTAGTTCAAAAATTTTTAAATTATCTCTATTGGATCTATTTTCCAGGTCAAATGGGGTGTAGGATGTGTTTAGGGAGAACCAGTACCTTGGTGTGATGGCTGTCAAGCCCTTTTGGGAGTTCTTTCCACCTTTGGTGTTCACCTGTTCCACCCAACTCTCACCTGTGGCTTCAAGAAGCTGCAGCATGTGTAGTGATCACACCCTGGTAAACCATTTCAGCAGATGAGCCAAACCAGGTTGAGGGTAACCAAGGGGTCTCAAATCCATTGGTGAGTTAGGGGTTGTCTACCCCAAGAATGTGAAGACTTCTTCTAGTGGAATGGGTGGATGAGAACAACTTGTTCCAAAGGCCACAAAGGCAGCTGAAGTAGGCGATGTGGAGGACTTAGAGCTTGGTTTGACAAGAAGATGCCAACGTCATCTACTGCAGCCTGAGCCATTGCCAGCCATCTTGACTCTGTCCTGCCACTGGACTGTCATGACTCTGGAGGAGAGACTGAGGCTAACAACTTCTGCCTCACTTAAATCCAATTTATACACAAATCAAAAGACATCACCCACACCATTTTACAATAACCTCCAAGTGAGTTGTTTTTCTAATGAGATACTTCACATTGTCTTCTATTTTTTTCATTCTTTTGGTTTTGTTTTATAATTTCTTGATTTCTCATAAAGTCATTAGCTTCCATTTGCTCCATTCTAATTTTGAAGGAATTATTTTCTTCAGTGAACTTTTGGATCTTTTTTTTCCATTTGATCCATTCTGCTTTTTAAAGCATTCTCCTCCTCATTGGCTTTTTAGGCCTCTTTTGCCATTTGGGTTAGTCTAATTTTCTTCAGTATTTTGGGGGATTTCCTACACCAAACTGTTAAGTTGTTTTTCGAGATTATCTCATTTCTCTTCCCAATTTTTCCTCTATCTTACATGATTTTCAAAATCCTTTTTGAACTCCTGTATTCATATTTTTCTTGGGGGCTTTGTATAATGAAACTTTGACTTTGGTTGTATGTCTTGATCTTCCTCATCACCAATGATGTAAGAAAATTCCTCTTCACTAAGAAAATAAGAATTGATAGTCTGTCCACCCTCCCCCCCCCACACCCAAAATTTGCTCATTTTCCTAGTCAGTTACTTGACTTTTAAGGTCTTTGTTAAGTGTAGAGCTGCTGCCACCCTGGGGCTGGGGCCAGGGCTGAGGACAGGGCTGGGGCCAGAACATTCTCCCCTCTCAGCCAAGTGAGAGACCCTTCCCACTGACCTTCAAAGCTATCTTTGGTATTTGTGGGTTGAGAAGTCTGAAAATCTCAGCAGCCACCAGCAATTCAGTCCCCTAAAGCTTGCTCCAGCTCCATCTGCCCTTGCCAACCTGTTCTCTACTCTTAGCCCAGTGAGATAGACCCTTCCTGTTGACCTTCCAGATTGTCTTGGACTGGTCATTTGTTTCAGTCTCTCCTTTTGTGACTTTTGCTACTCTAGAATTTGTTCAGAATCATTTTTTTCAGGTTTTTTTGAGGTATTTGGGGAGAAAGTTCTAGCAGGTCTCTACTTCTATGCCACCATCTTGGTTCTGCCCCCCCCCATCCGACTCACTCTATATAAGGTATAAATGCAGCTAGAGTACAACTTGCCCTTTCATTTATGTAGAATCAAAGTCTGTCTCCCTAAATCTACCCACTGCTCCCAGTTCCATCCTCCTGACTAGTTCAGTATTAGACATCAAGGATCCCACAGGCTCAAAGGCCTACAGAACAATTTATCTCCCTTTTGGATTACAAATGAAATGAAGTAGAATCAGAAGCAATCGACAAAAGATCCAAAATGGCAAATTTAGCCTTGATGTTAGATGGAAAATGTCCTAACATTTAGACCTCTTAAAAGCATACTAAGACCCCTAAGGATTTTACAGATTGCTTCTCACTACAGAACTCTGAGCAAAGACTGAATGGCCATTTGTCGAGTATGTTATATACAAAATTCTAATTCAGGAGTGAGTTGAACTAGATGGAACTCCGAGGTTACTTCCAACTGTTGTGCCGATGAGAATGCCCAAGGAGTGAGAGGCACTATCTCCACTATTCAGCTAAGAGGAAAAAAGCAAACATTTATTTTGTTGACTTAGGTTCTGTCTCCATGCACATGTCCTGCTTAAGTTAATGACAATGAATGAAATAAAAGGAGGAAAAGTAGCTATGGGTTTTGTAGGGGTTTTTTTTCCACTAAATTAGACTGATTGTTAACAGCTCCTATACTAATACCCCACCCCCATCACCCTAAAAAATGAAAACAAACAAGACAAAATACTTGGGCTGAATTTGGTGAGGTTTTGGGGGGTTTTTTTGGCCAGTCTGGTTTGTATGTCATCTAAATCCCAGTCAATACTCCATATCTTGAGAGAAAGTTGCTAGCCCAATGGCCCAAAGCAGCACATTAATTTCCCTGCAAACCTTACTGGCTTCTCCTCAGCCAGGAAGTGAAGCAAGAGATTAGCTGATTGGTCCCTACAGAACCACAGGGTCATAAATAACAACAGAGTTATCAGATTAAGTCCAGGATTTTCTTCCCCCAGGAAGTGTTTGCTGCTACAGAATCCATGGTTGCTATGGAAGATAATGAAGGTAAGGATGGCAGCTGGAGCTCGCCAGCTGATGGGAATTCAGAGGAAACTGATGGGCGGGGCCTGGCACAGCTGGTCTAGAGATTTGCATACACCTGTAGAACAGTAAGTATGGCAAATTGGATTCTTCTTATCAAGTTCAACATCCTGTTGCTCACCAGGTAATGCAAGCCCTTAATTTCTGACTTCACTTCTCACAGCCTGCCCTAATGCCAACATCTGCTTGAGTTCCTGGTTTTAACCCAACTTCTTCAACCACTGTCTTTGACTCATAGTCAACAACCCTACATGCCAACTGTAGCTCCCACTTCTCTGCCCCTTTTAAATCTCAATAACAGCTTCCTCAGCCTTGGATCACTTCAAAATCATATAATCTTCTGCCCCAAATAATCTTTCCAGGGTGAAATTCCTCTCTTATTCTTACCCCTTGAAAGCTACATAGCCTTTTGGGATCTGAAATGTGACTGCAAAATAAAACAGAAAGCAAGGCTTGGGAATCCCAAATATACATCTTTATTCAGCTGCCATCAAAAGCACAATATTTTAACTCATTCACAATACAAAGTGCCCTAGCTGGGCCACACTGTGAGGGAGATAAGGATGGTCCCCATAGACTCTCAAGAAAGCTCATAGTCTTGTAGATGATTTAGACCTAGGGACTTAAAAAAATAAAATGAGAAATACATGTTTTTTTCATTACATGGCTCCTAATTACAAGTACTCATGATCTTTACATGACTTGAAATTCTTTCTAGGGCCCTTGTGAGATCACATATCTTCCATGATTTCCTCCACCATTAAAAAAAAAATGGATTAGTCCTTATTTACGCAACAATACCATTCTTAACCAAATGCACAAGGCACGCTGTCCTGTACCTTGGACTGTTTAATACATGATAAATTGTTATTTTTTAAACTATTTAATGGAGCATGAAGAACATAATAGTGTTCAGGCCAGATAATTGTCCTTGGATCAATAAAGATAGTGAATGTTTAGTAAACCAATCTCCATGCTGGGCTCCCCAGGCCTCATTCATCCTGATCCTGGCCTTCTGTGCCCATCAATCCAAGCCATGTTTAGCCAAAGCAAACACTGGGTAAGCTCTGGAGACATGGTGGCTGCAAGGCAACAGAGATGGAAATAGCCCATGGAAGGAAACCACATGAAAAGAAGTTTGAGTGGGCAAATTAGGGCCAGGTGGCTCCCTAATAAACAGCTGGTCATCTTCGGAACCTTCTCGAAAAGACATTTCCAAAGGTCTGCTTTGAGAAAGTATTCCTGGCATGAGACCAACTACTCTAAATCTTATGCAAATTGGGAAACATGATCCAGCCTGGGAAGAGGCCCAGAAAGGGTCAGAGGGTCGGTTTCTTTTAAATAGCAAGATCTATTTGAACATATTACCTTCTGGTTCATGGGCTTGTGTGAGCAAGCACCATCACGGCCTGGAAGAACCACTTGTCGTGGTCACAAGAAAAGACATCCATCCTTTAATAAAGCAAGGTTTGGACAAAAGGATCTCAAAGGTCCATTCTAGCTCTCTTTTTAGGAGCTGAGTTTAATTTAAACTCAATCTCACTTTAGGTTTTCCTCTTCCTTTTCAACTCCATGGTTGACATGCTATTCGCTCACCCCCATAATAACTGGGGTGCAGCCCCTTATTTGTTCCTTCTAGCCTCCAAAGCCCTATTCTTTCTGGTTGGCTTATCCAGAAACAGAGCTTGAGTTATTCTTAACAAGATTTTTACCAGTACCAAAAGGGACAAAAGGAGAAATCCCAAGATTTTTGGGAAAGACCTTTGAAATCATTCTTGAAAAGTCTCAATTTATAGATAAGGCAACTGAGACTCAAATATTTTCAGTGATTTAACCAAAGTCTTGAACAGATTTACAGAGCATAGAATGGTTGAGTTACAGAGCAGGGAGGTTTTAGTCCCATAGATTTTTGATTTATCATAGAAGTAATGCCTCTGAGATTAAAGAATGTTATTCCCATCTTCCTTGGATCTGTCCCGGGCCCTTCATGAGATCAGTTATCATGTTACCTCAGGAGACAGACCTATGGAGTGTCCAGTTCCAGCTATACCTCTAACTGGGTGCTCCAGTTAGTCTCCTTATTCAGAGCTGGGACCTTGCTAGACCAAGTTCCTGGATGTCTGAGGTCAGGGCTTCTGATCTCCATCATTCTGCCACATTAGCAAGTTTCTTCCCACTAGAGAAACTGCTACAATTCTATGATGTCTCCTGTGTGACTGTGAGTAAGTCATTTCTTTTAAGTTTTGATTTCCTCACCTAGAAAATTGTTCTGTGGAAGGCACTTTTATAAACCGTGAAATGAATAGACATGTGAGTTATTGTTTTTCTTCTTACTACCTCCATCTTGTAGAGTAAGGAACAATTCCCACTGACAAGGGAAGAGGCATTTTTTTCATGGCTTATCTGTCACTTTGTTCTTCCTGAGCCCAAATTCTCAAGCTGGAGTAAAAGCAACAGTTGAAGATTTTTCTTTTGGTTCATGAATGAACAGGAATGGATAGGAAACGAACATAAGTGGATGGGAAAGTAATTTGCAAGGGAGTATGGACAGTTATGTGTCATTAATATGATGGGATCCCCTTTCCTTTCCCCAGTAATGCTTTTTCAGGCAAAAATTCACCTCCTCAGCTCAACTATCTTTTTCCAAAACCTATCCTTACAGGGTGCCAACACATTTAGCCTGCACTTATACTGATCTGCTGGCACTGTCAGGCTCAGGTTGAAAATAATTCCTCCAATTTTCTTCTTTGTTTTGAAGGGAGCATAGTGTCTCTCTCTCTGACCAGTGCAACCGTCAGCAATAGGTGATGAGTGTCACAACTTGGACAGAGGATCTCGGAGCCAATTAAAACTTAGTTGACCTGCTGGGTATAGAAAGAGGACTTTTAAAGATAGTTTTGTTTCTCAAAACTGCTCTGGGGACATTTGCATTGGAATTGTACCTTCAACCAAAATCCGTGGTGCTGACAGGGAGCTTTGTCAGACAGGTCAGATTTCTTATATAACTAAAACAATAAATAATAACAATATGTCTACCCTTATAATTAGAACTTAAAGTTTTACAAAGCATATTCCTCCCAACTTACCTGAGAAGATGGGAATAAAAGTAGTATGGCCATTTTCTTGATGGATAAACTGAGGTTCAAAAGGTTAAATCATTTGCCCAGGATCAAAAAAAAGTTAAAGGTAGAATTTTCTCTCCTCTTTCCCTCTTTATCATCTGCAATTTTAGACAAAACTAGGGTTGGGCAAGTGGGGTTTTTCACCAAGAGGGTGAAATGTAGAATGTCTTGACAGCACTTTGTAACTCAGAAACAACTGAGTTTAGCACCTAAAAGGGAATGTGTAGTTTGTGTAGCATTAAAGATGTTGGTTCATACCTCTATTCCATGTCCAAATAAGTAGATTATACTCCTATAATCTTGCCTGCATCCCACCTGTCCTTTCCATTCTCACAGTCACTTTCTTAGTTGGTATCCTCGTTACCTCTTTCCTAGTTTTTGGAATAACCCCCTACCTTCAGTCCCTACCCTTTCTAATCCATCATTTTTGTAAAGTCAGAGTAAACTTGTTATCACAATGATAATAAGAGTAATGAACATTTACATAGTGCTCCCAGGTTTGTAATGTGCTTTACAAATATAATTGCACTTTATCCTCACCAGCAACCCGAGGACATAGATATTATTATTAGTGCCGCCATCTTATTGATGAGGAGACTGAATCAAGAAGAAGTCAAGGTGACTTGCTCAGAGTCACAGAGTTAATAGGTATTGAGACAAGATTTGAACTCAAGTTTTTCTGAATCCAGGTTCAGTATCTATCCACTGTGCCACCTCTGATCATCTGTTATTTCTCTGCTAATGCGCTGGGCCACTCCTAGTTTCCACCCAGTTCAACAAACGTGTATTGATTTCATCTTGTTTGTAGAAGACTATCCTGCATCTTAGAGAACAATATGAAGTTTACTTGGAATAGGGCCCCTGTTGTCATGACACTTGTAAGGTAGTAGAGGAAAAAGAGCACAATAAAATCAGTCCTAACTTTGGCATTCAAGGCTTTTCAAAATCTGGTTCCATCCTACCTTTCCACACTCATTTCATTTTACCTTCCTGGATTTTATATTCTAGTCAAATTGGACCATTAGTTCTCTCATCTCTTCCTACCATTCCCTGCCTTTATAGGGAATTTTTTTGCCTTTGTCTTCTGGAATCTTACTCCTACAGTTCAAATGGCACCTTTTTCCTTAAACCTAAGCTGGGTTTAAGATCACAGATTTAGAATTAGAGGAGACTTGAGAGGTCAAACATTTCAACACATGTATTTTACAGGTGAGGAAATTGAGATCCAAAGAACTTAAAAATGACTTATCCGACTCACCCAGCTAGTAAATATCACAGTTAGGATATGAACTCAGGGCTTGAAAGTCTTACACTTGGGTATAATCAACTTCACAATGACAAAAGAAGACAGATGTTTCTAGAAGTTAATCTGAAAAAAAAACTGGGGGTTTTAGTGGAATATAAACTTAATACGATGACAGTCAAAAACACTAATGCAATCTTTGACTGCATTAAGGCAGCTATATCATCCAGAGGATATACTGTAGACAGAAAGATTGGTCTCACCTCCTTTGAGAGCACAGAAAGTGAAAAATCAAGGTTGAGTGCAGGGGAGACTGCTTAGTGAGCTCCATTTAAGAGAAGTCACACAGCGTTTCTGCAGATGATACAATTTAAAGTACAGAAATAATTGCTTTCCTCTCTTCAAAGTTTAAAATGTCTCCCCCAGGAATGTATTACTGAGCGTAAGATCTTTGCTAAGAAGGTTTAGACACAGAAGGAGAATGTCTGAAGTCAAAGAGTGCCTGGATAATGACTTTATTTGGTATAAAAATAATGAAACTGTAGAAAAGGTCAAGAGCACCTAGGAATATCTAAGCACACTTTCTAAATTATATTCTTCATGGTCTTTCATATAATTTGAAAACTGTAAAAGGACACAACTACTTTATGAGGTCACCAGAATTCCCCCTTTCTTGGAGTCAGGGATCCCACCAAAGATGGGATGAGACAAAGTGAGCATCATGACTAGAGTATTTCCCCCTCTGCCACATAAGAACAGCCCATGAGGAGCTGGCCAAACAAAATGCCATCCATTTCTCCAAATGCCAGCAAAACTGAGCATTTGGATTTCCGAGTGCCTCCCTGCCAATCATACTCTAGAGACCCAAAGAGACCCAAAGACATACTCTAGCAATGGACTTCCCTGGAGCTCAGAACAATCACTCCACCCACATGCACTTCTTAAGCATCTACTACGTGCTAATCACTTTTGCTGAGGATACAAAGACAAAAATGAAACTGCCCTTGCCCTCAGGAAGCTAGTAAATGTTAGAGTTGTCTCCAATGAGAATCATGGTAACTTACCTGAATATAACTCTTGTTCTGTGAACAATCAGTCAAAAGTCAAAATCTGATCAATTACCTATTAAGAGCTACTCAATGAACATCCTTTCATGCCCTTAAATGCCTCAGGCAAAGCTGCTGCCCCATCCTGTACCCTTACCAGTCAGTCAATAAACATTTATTAACTTCCTGCTATGTGCTACACACTGTGCTAAGCCCTAGGGATGCAAAGAAAGTCAAAAGTCTGTCCCTGACCTCCAAGAGCTGCTCATCTAACAGAAGTGGTATGCATATATCACCTAGTCACCATGTCTCCACAGGGTTTCTTGAATTATACTGTGTACAAAGAAAAGCAGAAAAAACAAATCTGCTCATTGTTTCAGTAAGAGCTCTGTCTTGATTATAACCCCTGATAAACCAAAGTGCACTTAAAGGTAAGCTGACCTACAGTATACAATAGCACTATACGTGGAGTTCAGAAGATCTGAATCTAAATCCTGACTCAGACACTTCCTAGCTATATGGCAATAAAGAAGTTACTTGTCTTCTCTCTGTGTCAGGTTCCTCATTTCCAAAATGATGATAGTAATACCTGTGACGTACCCCAAGGGGCTGCTGTGAGGATGAAACAAGATAATCCATGTGATGCACTTTGCAAACATTTTGAAAATACCCATTGCCACTATTATTGTGGACACAAGTAGATTGGCTCCCTGATATCTTACCAGGATGCCAGCCTCAGTTCATATGGCCTAAACCCCTTTGACTCAGGCAGCAGCCATTGCTGAAACTAATGACTATCTTTGGGAATAAAATGGTAAGCAGAAGCACCGATCATTAATTTGTTCATTGCTCTTTCATCACAAAGGTAGTAGCCTGGATTCACTCTTTATCCAAGAGACCATAGAGCAGTGCTTCTCTTTCCCCAAGAGATGAATAGCCAAGTCCAATGTACAGCTGGTGTATACAAATAGCTTCTAATGGCAAATCATTATTTAAAAATATTGAGACCTAGAATAGTTCTGTGAATAATCTACTAGAGAGGCAAAGTCCATCCTCACAGATAGAAAAGAAGGAAGGAACTGATGAGGAGACCAAAGAAATATAATTTTTCAGCCAGATAAAATCTGGGAGTCAAAGCCAGGAGAACTGAACTTGAGTCTTGACTCCTACAATTACTAGTTGATGTAGCCTTGGTCAAATTGCTTTACCTTAGTTTCCTCATCTATGAAATGGAGATGGTACTTGTAGTATGTTCTCATGAGATTGTTGTAATCTTCTACCTGGACCTAGAAGGCAGAAAAAGGAGTGATGGGCAGATGTTAGAAACAGGCCTGGTGATCTCTATGACTTGGTGACACTAGACTTCTTGCTGCTCCTTGCACAATGCATTCCATCTCCTGTCTCTTGCTGCATCACCTACCTCCCCACGCCCTCACCATGCCTTGAATGTTCTCTACTTTTCTCTGCCTTCTGACTTCCCTGGTATCCTTATAGTCTCAGCTAAAGTCCCACTTTCTACAAGAAAACTCCTTGTCATTTATAATGTAAGTATTAGCCTTTCCTCTGAGATTATCTCCAATTAGTACTACATATCTTATTTTTGCATGTTTCATTACTGCCCCTTGTTTTGCAACAAAATAGATGGTTGTTTGCTCCTTTCCACCTCCATAAGATTGTAAACTCATTGACAGCAGGGACCATTTGTGCCTTTTTTTCTATCTCCAGGGTTTACCATAATGCCTTTAAACAATAGCTAACATTTATATAGCACTTGCTGTGTACCAGGCATTGTGTTAAGTGCTTTCCAGTGATATCATTTTATCCTCACAATAAGTCTGGCAGTTAGGTGCTATTATTATCTCCACTTTACATTTGAGGAAACTGAGGCAGACAGCAGCTAAGTGACATGCCCCGGGTCACACAACTAGTTAGTGCCTGAGGTTGGATTTGAACTTAGGTCTTTCTCATTCCAGGTCCAGTGCTCTATCCACAGTACCAACAGCTGGCTTGCATAATAAGTGCTTAATAAATGCTTGAGTTGTGGTACATGAATGTAATGGAATACTTTTGTTCTATAAGAAATGATGAGCAGGTGGACTTCAGAAAACCTGGAAAGACTTACATGAACTGGTGCAAAGTGAAGTGAGCAGAACCAGGAGAATGCTGTATACAGCAACAGCAACATTATGCTATGATAACTTTAATAGACTTACTTCTCAACATACAACAACCCAAGACAATTCCAAAAGACTTGTGTTAGAAAATACCGTCCACATCCAGAGAAAGACGTATGGACTATGAGTGCAGATCAAAGCATACTATTTTCACTTTTTGTTGAATTTTTTTGTTTTTTCTTTCTCATTTTTTTTCTTTTTTTGTTCCGATTATTCTTTCACAATACGACTAATGTTGAAATATGTTTACCATGACTGTACATGCATAACCTATATCAAATTTCTTGCTCTCTTGAGGAGGGGGGATGGAAGGGAAGGAAGGAGAAAAATTTGTAATTCAAAATTTTAGAAAAATGAATGTTGAAAAATATATTTACATGTATTTGGGAAAAATACTATTAAGGGGGAAAAAGAAACATTAAAATTAAAAAATAAATGCTTGTTGACTGACTATTGAATTTAGGCTTGAGATAAGAAAAAAAATCACAATAATTAGAGCTACTTAAACATAGAAAACATTGCCCTGGAGAAGGAATGGATTCCCCTTCACTGGAGGATTTCAAGCGAAGACTGGTTGAGGACTTCTGTGATACATCTTAGAGAGAGAATTCTCATGTAGGTAATGGGCTAGAAAAGACATTCTCTGAAGTTCCTTCCATTTCTGAGATTTGGGAATTTATGTAACCTGATATTAGCATACAAACATAGTCATAATTATCAGCCATCACAGGGCAATCATTGTGCGCATCTTAATTATGGTTTTTATAAAATATTAAAAATTATTGACTTGCCAAAGTGGAAAGGGCAGGTACACATCAAGGAGCTAAGATTATGTTAGCAAGTCATCAATTAAGACAAATTATTTCTATGAATAAAGATATACTGTGCATTGTGCTTTTTGACTCAGCTTCATGAGTCACAATTTCTTTTCAAGCTAAATACTGAGGATGGACTGTCATATTAATAAAACCTATTTACTCCAAGTTATATAGCAGACAAATAAGGTTGAATGAAAGGCTAGTCAAGTAATAGAACGACAGAGCTAGAAGGGTCCCTAGGTCTCAGAGCTAAAGGAAGAGTCCCTGTCTACAACATAAAATGGTTGAATTTAGAATACAGAGGGTCAAGGCTGAC
This sequence comes from Bettongia penicillata ogilbyi, assembly GCA_023548195.1. Classification (NCBI taxonomy): domain Eukaryota; kingdom Metazoa; phylum Chordata; class Mammalia; order Diprotodontia; family Potoroidae; genus Bettongia; species Bettongia penicillata. The sequence goes on along the minus strand of JAJHZJ010000612.1, from coordinate 10,844,934 downwards.
ATGAACTTGTCCCATCATCTGGCCCAGCTCCCTCATTTTACAGAGGGGAAAAGAAAGAAAGATGAAAAAAACAGACGTAATTTGCCTAAGGTCACACAGTGAGTCATGGCCAGAGCTGAGCCTCTCGCCTGTGAGTCCAACGTTCTCTGCACTATCTTCCCCACATATGGTTTTATAACCCAGATCCGTCGGAATGATTATTTAACACAGTAACAATGAAATGCTTCCAGACACTTATCTGCAAAGACACTGCTATAATTAATTTTGTCTTTGCAATGACTGAAAGGTTGGACAATAATTACATGGGGAGAAGGTGAGTCATTTACATTTGGGAGAAAATTTAAAAGCCTTGCCTGTCTATGAACTACAGTATGTCATTACTGTCCTGTCAACCAGCCTGACTTTTCATTATTATTTACATTGTAACACCTGAAATCTTTCCTCTCATTCATGGGACCCCAGAAAAACTACACCAGATCTGAGGCACTCTGTGGGTGAGCACCAATGAAAAACTATAGTTTCTAAGACCCTATCAATGTGTTTATTTCTAACAGTCAGACAGAGGAACATTAGTGGAAAATAAAAGACATTTAATGAGACAGTATGACCAATAAAGGGACAAGGAAAAATCCCTTCATTCACACAAGGGGTACATACATCACTATCCCTGCTTTACTGATGAGGAAATTGAGTGTTAAAAAGGTAAAGTGACTTAACAGAGGCCAGTAAATAAAAGAGGCCCAGGCCTTAAAACCCAGGTCTAACAGCAAATCCCTTACCCTTTCCATTACAACATCCTCCCTCTTATTTAATTTTTTCCTAAATGTGACCCCTCCCCTAAGGACATGGTCAAATGGACTTGATGGAATGGAAATGCTAGCCCACAAGCATCATCTGCAAGTTTCCCAAGTTTCCAGGGTTTTACCTTGAAATGAACTTCCTTCCACCAAAAAGTCTTTCTGGGTGAGACACAGAGAAGTCATAGAGGAACACAGACAAGGACTGTGAGCTGGCCTGGGTCTCCCATACTTCTCTTTCAGGGACCTGGGGTCCTGGGTACTGCTTCTTGGGAAAGTGGGGAAACAAAGAGGAGCTGAGATCTCATGGCATAGTAGAGCATACCAGAATAGCAGAAAAAAATAATTAGGTTAGCCATCAAGAGTGGAATAGATCATGGAAATGACCAGGAACCAGCAAATAAAGGCACTGGTGAGACAGTTAGAATCCATCACCTGTTGTCTCCTCCTCCACCCCCAGTTTGTTTTACCAAAGTGTTATCTGGAGAAAAGTCCTGTTTCCCATTTTCCTGTTTGACCACTTCACTTTCCAGTATGCCTTTAACTCCTTGAGAGTAAACGTAAACTCAGCACTACAACCTCCAGTAACTGCAGCTGTAAAAATGGAAGAATTTTTATTTTGGCAGGGGGAGACAATCAGGGTTAGGTGACTTGCCCACAGTCATATGGTCACACAAATCCTATCTGAGATAGGATTTAAACTCAGGTTCTCCTGACTCCAGGGCCAGTACTTTAGCCACTGAGTCATCTAGCTGCCCCAGAAGACTTTTTTTTTTAATATAAATTTATTTATTTAACTTTTTACATTCATTTTCACAAAATTTTGGGTTCCAAATTTTCTCCCCATTTATCCCCTCCCCTCACCCCAATACACCGAGCATTCTAATTTCCCCTATCACCAATCTGCCCTCTCTTCTATCATCCCTCCCTTCTCTTGTCCCCATCTTCTCTTTTGTCCTGTAGGGCCAGATGACTTTCTATTCCCCATTAACTGTATTTCTTATTTCCTAGGAGCAAGAACAATACTCAACAGTTGTTCCTAAAACATTGAGTTCCAAATTCTCCCCATCCCTCCCTCCCCACCCATTCCCTTTGGGAAGGCAGGCAATTCAATATAGGCCATATCTGTGTAGTTTTGCAAATGACTTCAATAATAGTCATGTTATGTGAGACTAACTATATTTCCCTCGATCCTATCCTGTCCCCCCCCATTGTTTCTATTCTGTCTTTTGATCCTGTCCCTCCCCGAGTGTTGACTTCAAATTGCTCTCTCCTCCCATTGCCTGCCCTTCCATCATCCCCCCCTCCCTGCTTATCTTCTTCTTCCCCACTTTCCTGTATTGTAAGATAGGTTTTCATGCCAAAATGAGTGTGCATTTTATTCCTTCCTTTAGTTGAATGTGATGAGGGTAAACTTCATGTTTTTTTCCTCAGCTCTCCTCTTTTTCCCTCTACTAAAAAGTCTCCTACTTGCCTCTTGAATGAGATATAATTTACCCCATTCCATTTCACCCTCTCTCCTCCCACTACATTTCTCTCTCACCATTTACCTTAATTTCTTTTAAGATATGGTCCCATCCTATTCAATTCACTCTGTGCTCTCTGTCTCTGTATGTGCATGCATGTGTGTGTGCGTGCACGTGTGTACATGTGTGTGAGTGTGTGTGTATGTGTGTGTGTGGTCCCACCAACTACCCAGATACTGAAAAGTTTTAAGAGTTACAAATATTGTCTTTCCATGAAGGAATGTAAACAGTTCACCTTTGGTAAGTCCCTTCTAACTTCTCTTTGCTGTTTACTTTTTCATGCTTCCTCTCATTCTTGTGTTTGAACGTCAAATTTTCTTTTCAGCTCTGGTCTTTTCATCAAGAATGCTTGAAAGTCCTCTATTTCATTGAGAGACCATATTTTCCCCTGAAGTATTATACTCAGTTTTGCTGGGTAGGTGATTCTTGGTTTGAGTCCTAGTTCCTTTGACTTCTGGAATATCCTATTCCATGCCCTTTGATCCCTTAATGTAGAAGCTGCTAGATCTTCTGTTATCCTGATTGTATTTCCACAATACTGGAATTGTTTTATTCTAGCTGCTTGCAATATTTTCTCCTTGACCTGGGAGTTCTGGAATTTGGCCACAATGTTCCTAGGAGTTTCTCTTTTTGGATCTCTTTCAGGTGGTGATCGATGGATTCTTTCAATACTTATTTTGCCCTCTGATTCTAGAATGTCAGGGCAGTTTTCCTTGATAATTTCATGGAAGATGATGTCTAGACTCTTTTTTTGATCATGAGTTTCAGGTAGTCCCATAATTTTTAAATTGTCTCTCCTGGATCTATTTTCCAGGTCAGTTGTTTTTCCCATGAGATATTTCACATTCTCTTTCATTTTTTCATTCTTTTGGTTTTGTTTGGTGATTTCTTGGTTTCTCAGAAAGTCATTAGCCTTCATCTGTTCCATTCAAATTTTGAGAGAACTATTTTCTTCAGTGAGCTTTTGAACCTCTTTTTCCATTTGGCTAATTCTGCTTTTGAAAGCATTCTTCTCCTCATTGGCTTTTTGAACCTCTTTTTCCAGTTGAGTGAGCCTATTTTTCAAGGTGTTATTTTCTTCAGCATTTTTTTGGGTCTCCTTTACCAAGGTATTGACCCGTTTTTCATGCTTTTCTTGCATCTCTCTCATTTCTCTTCCCAGATTTTTCTCCACCTGTCTCACTTGATTTTCAAAATCCTTTTTGAGCTCTTCCATGGCCTGAGCCCACCAGACATCTGCCTTGAATGTCTGGGATACAGAGGCCCCAACCTCCACATCTTTCCCTGATGGGGACATCATCGGAAATGAAAGGTGGGAACATCTGTCCCCCAAGAAAGTAACTTTCTATGGTCTTATTTTTCTTCCCTTTTCTGGGCATTTTCCCAGCCAGTTACTTGACTTCTGAGATTCCTCTCCACCCCCACCTAGATCTGTCCAGCTAGTGCTTGGGGTCTGAGATTCAAATGCTGCTCCCCAGCCTCAGGGCTTTCAGGGGCGGGCGTGGCTGCTATTCAATGTGAGCTTAAGTTCTGGTGCTCAGGTGGGGGCAGGGCCACCTCCCAGGTTCAGTTCCCTCAGTGGGTTTATGTGGAGACCTTTGGTAATGGAACTGAGGTCCTGTCTGCTCCGGAAGTCCTGGGCCACTGCTGCCTCTGCCCCTTCCACTGCCTCTGCCACTGCCTCCCAAGAGGGCCCGAGTCATGGAGACACCCCGCTCCCCTCCCAGCCAGCTCAGACCTCTCTCTCACTGACCTGTAGTGCCTGTGGGTGGAGGGACCTTCGCGGCCACCGGAGGTTCGGTCCCTGAAGCCTGCTTGGATTTGCTTTTCTCAGGGCTGCATGGCCAGGGCAGCACAGGGGTGGGCTCCACTGTCAGGTTCAAGACGGACCCTTGAGGACGTCTTTCCAGGGCTCTCTGGAACAGAAATCTCTTCCACTGTGTTTCTGCATGACTTGCACTGCTCCAGAATTTGTGGGGAGTTCTTTTTACAGGAAATTTATGGGCTGTGGGTTCGGAGCTAGCATACCTGAGTCTTTCTACTCTGCCATCTTTGCTCCTCCCCCCTACCCGAAGACTTTTTGATGATTATTTTCATTTTTATGTTTCTTGAAGTTGATATTAAAGAATATATTCAGTTCTGACTTATGACCAAACCTGTAAGTTAGAGATTGACAGTGGGGAAGTTAAGTCATATTTCCTCCACATCAGCTGATTTGAGTAAGGTCTGAGATATACCTGGACACCATTAAGTTGTTCTGAAAAGAAAAATCAGACAGACAGACTTAGTAAGGAACTGATTCAGTAGCAATGAGCAGCTGAAGTTGGTGTGTTGGCTTAGTTAGGCACACACCCTGCACCCAGCACCCAAACTTCCCACCTAACTACACTGTGTTTTAGTCTTTGTTGTCCCATCATGTCTTCTTTGCTGCTTTCTCAATAGCCCCTAACCCTGAGCTTAGAACATGGTGGTTACTCAAGACGCATCTGTCAAATGGAAATTAATTGCAATGGCTATGATTCTATATTTTTAATGACATAGGTGATATATATATATATATATATATATATATATATATATATTACATTATAAACTTAGATTATCATAACAAATTTTCTGACAGCAGACTTGAAACATTGATTTCATCATGTCACCTATCCACTCAAAAAAAAAAAACATAGAGTCATCCATGGAACTAAGGCTAAAGTCCAAATTCCTTGGCTTGACTTTCAAAGTCTTCCACAATCTGATTCCATTCTACTTATCTCATATAGTCTCCCACTGTCCCCATTATTACCTTCTACTACAGAGGGTGTTCAGTAGGAGTTCGAGCTTGGAAGGATACACTACCAAACTGGGAAGCCTTAGTGATAGACTGTGTATGCGTATCATCCAAGGACCAGCTTAGCTAAGGGCAGACAGGCTCATCCTCAGAAGGCAATGAATTTATTCATCACGTGATGAATTTATGTTTTTTTGGCTCCAAAATATAGGAAGACAACTATTATGCTATTGGGAGATTGTAGTAAAGTTATATAGGTGGAGGAAATGCCTCCACCCACGCAATCATGTGCCATCTATGCCAGGGTGGTGAAATCTCACACCATTGAAATATCAATGGCTCCTCTCTAGGCACAGATACCTACGAATCTGTATCTTAAGGCTAAGAACTACTTACCAAACTCGTTCTTGTTAGTTTCTACTGCAGGATAAATGAAGCATTGTCCTTGTCCTTCAAGAGCTAGGGAAAGGAATTTTGAAGCCATAAGCTAGCATTTCTATGGTACTTTAAGTTTTGGAAAGTGCTTTACAAATATGATTTCATTTATCCTCACAGCAGCTCGAGGAGGTAGGGGCTATTATTATTACCATTTTACAGATGAGGAAACTGAGGCAGCAGCAGGTAAGTGACTTGCATAGGATCAGACAGCTAGAAAGTGCTTAAGACTAGATTTGAATTCAGGTCTTCCTAACTTCAGGTCCAACTGCAGTGCCCGTATGAAACTATATGAAATAATGTTCTAAATTATAATAATATCAATAGGAATAAACATTTATATATGATTTTAAAGCTTTACATGGATTATTTAATTTGATCCTCATGAGAGTTATATAAGGTAGGAGTTATTATTATATCCCATTTTATAGATGAGTAAGTTAGTTAAAAAAAACTCTGAGGTTTCACCTTATACCCACCAGATGGACAAAGATGACAAAAAAACAAACTAGCACATTTTGAAGGGCTGTGTAAGGATAATTACACTAATGAATTGTCAGAATAATTGTGAATGGGTTCAACCATTGGAAAGTGGGGTGGAATTACACTTTAAAAATAACAAAAATACACATATCTTCTGACTCAATGATGCTCCTGCTAGGCATACACCATAAAAAGATCAAAGGCAGAGACGAAAGCTTCATATGTATAAAAAATATTTATATCAACACTTTTTGTAGTAAACAGTTTATTAGAAGGGTAATGAGTGCCCGTTGTCTAGGGAAGACCTGAACAAATTGAATATGAATGTATGAATTGTACATGAATATATATAACAAATTGGATTTGAATATATGAATCTAATGGAATATTATTGTGCCATGAAAAATAACAAATGTAAATTTGAATTGTATGAACTGATGCAAAGTGAGGTGTGCAGAGCCAGAAGAACAATTTACATGATGACAGCAATAATGAGAGGAAAGACTACACTGAAAGACACCCGCATTCTTATCAACGCTGTGGCCAGTTGTGACTTCAGGGTGCTGATGATGAAGCTTGTCTCTCACACTTTTTGACAGAGAGATGTAGGAATGAGGTATATGTTACCAAATATGGCTGATGTGTTGCTTTCTTACTTAACTATACCTATTTGTTACATGGCAGGGATCCATTGAGGCATTTGTTGATCACCGAGAAGTGATAGTAACATATATACACATATGTATATATATGTCTGTTTGTGCATGTAAAAGAACACCAATAAAAAATAAAAAACCAAGATGGTGCAGGGAAGTACTTTCCTGGAAGAAGATATGTAAGCTATGCACACAACTAATTATGAAGTAGGACGTGGAAGTTCACTACTAAAATACGAATGTTCCCTGGAGAAAGATACTACATTAAGATAATATTAGCCATTAACACTACTGCATGAATTTGCTTATGGGATTATCCTAAACATAGAATAGGGCTATAGGGAATATACATTGGAAAGGGGTCAGCAAGCCAAAGGGACACATGAGGGCCCTCAGCAAAAGTGAGAGGAAAAACGGTCATGGGTTTCTGCTAAGGGCTGTTCTGTCTTGTCCAAGACTCATGGGACGAGGGGAGGGGCATTACCAAGATGTGTCTGTATTGAGGCTCCTAATACACCTTCCCCTTCCTCAGGTGGACAGCACTCATTCCCACAGTACCCCATGAAGTGGGTGGTACACCTTTCTGACTACGATTTTAATGCAAACTACAAATGGATCCTCACCATTTTCTCCCCATTCGCACTCCTTGTGAAATCACTTCTAAAGAACTGCCCATTTGGCAGCAAATACTGGGAAACAAATCACCATTTAAATTTTTCACTTGAGAAATCAAAAGTTTGTATTTTATGTTCAATAAAAGGGAAATCCCCTGAATACATTTGACTTACATGTGTAAAGTTGTGTATTTTGCAGTTATTCTACTACCTAATTACCAGTTAAGTGTCATCATAAATCTGGCATTTTATGGGCTAAGATTATGCACATTTTGAAGAAGAGCTTCTTAAATTTTATTCCCTGACAAGAGAAAAAGAGAGAACATTCTCCCTAACTTAGTATTCAAGGCCACTTTTGCTTGGGAGCCCAACAGATAGGTCCTTTCTCAGAAGTCGTGTGCATTTCCCTTTCAATACTGTTTCTGGAGTCAATGAAAAGCTAATATTTTCTTCACTCAACTGAAAGCTGAGCTGCCTTATTTTTCCTTTGCAAAGCACAGTGGGAGATCTGCAGAGAATTCATAGCCTATATCCCCATAGTATTGATATTTTGGGGTCACTTCTGACTCTTGGGGGACCAGCAAAGCAGTTTCCCTCTATTTTTAGGGGTAAAACTCCATTTTTACCTTTGACCTTGAATCATCTTTAAGAACTCAGCTACCACATGTTTTGAGTATTCCCTCCATCAGCCAAGAAGGCAATCCCTCTGTTCCTCACTACAAATCCTCCATGGGTGATTCAGAAGAAGCTCCCCGCTGCTTCTTTAAGTATTTCCCGGGTGCTAAGGAGATACTTCATCTGTGAATCTGTTCTTCTTGCAATGGGGCTGCCACACTTTATTTTCTCTAACACATGCATGTCCTTGACAAGTCTCTTGCTCAGCACCAACCATTGTCAACCATAGTCCACAACACACTCACACCTACCTCTCATCTTTCCATTGTCTTTTGTCTCACCTGCTAGTTTTTTTTTTTAATTTTTCTGGAAAGATCATGTTGTTGATGATTCACAGTCATGGAACATCACTGAAAAGATGGCAGTTTCAGAGAAAAAGGTGGGCTTTTAAAACAGTTGGTGATCCTCCTTGTATGGACGACACAATTTCCCAAATAGGAAAAAACTCAATGTCCACCTTCCATGGAAATCTAGGCCCAATTCACTGCACTTCTAAAGTGCCTGCCCAAGATACATGTCCTAATAAATTAATTCACTGACTTCCCATCCAACTGCATGGGGGTAATCTTGGCAAAAATGCTTTGTTTTACCAAAGTGATAGGTAATGCACCTGTGATTTCATTCTTATAGGAAACTTCCTCTACCAATTTAGGTCAGCATCTTCTCTGCAAATTAATAAATTGAAAAGTACCTAGAGCCATGGTATCAAACTCAGATAGAAATGGGGGCCCTCAATCTATATATAAGGATCCCTGCAGACCACATATTGACTTAGTTTTAAAGTTTAATCTCAATTGTTTTGTTGTATTTTTATTTTGTAAAATACTGTATTTTCTAACATTTAATCTGGTTCAAAACTGACAGTGTCATAGGCAGCATCCTACATGTAGTTGACCTAGAGCACTGAGAATTCTTGTGGCCAGGTGATTTGCCCAGAAGGGTCAGTCTTCCTGGCTTTGAGATTAGGTCTCCCTTCCCTTCCCTTCCCTTCCTTTCCCTTCCCTTCTTTCCCTTCCCTCCCCTCCCGTTCCCTCCCCTTCCCTCCCCTACCTTCCCCTTCCCTTCTCTTCCCTTCCGTCCCCTCCCCTCCCCTCCCTTTCCCTTCCCTCCCCTCCCTTCCCCTCTCCTCCCCTCCCTTCCCCTCTCCTCCCCTCCTTTTCTTTCCCTTCCCTTCCCTCTTTTCCATTTCTCAAAACCTTAAAACTACTACTGCATTCTAAAGATCATACATTGGCGGACACTAGGCCCCTGACTAAGTGTTCTATTCTGGACCCTCCTGGCTTAAGAGTGATTATCAGTAGTAACTGTTGCTGCTTTCCTCCCACCCTGATGTAATTATTTTTCTTTGCCTCATTAAAGGGGCCATTCCCTGGCTACTTCTTAAAGAGGCCTATTCACTGAATGGGCCTTACCTCATTCTAAGTGGGTTCCTGAATAGAGCTTGGCCTAAAGGGGTCAAGGTCTCCCAATGCATAATGGATCATCACCAGTCATCTTGATGAGTATCTGGTCACTGGATTCATATGGCTCTGGAGGAGAAGTGAGGCTGGTGACCTGTACAGCCCTCCCTCACTCAAAATAAAGTCAAGTGCAAGTCATGTCATTATTTTTCTGATGGCATGGTCTTCTTCAGCAACTAAGGATGAACACAACAAAAACAACAACAGCATTTACCATGTGCTACCTTATTATGTGTAGCAGTGACTAAATAAACCTCTTTCAGATGACCATGGGTTTTGCTGATGGACCCCTGGGGGATCCAAATTGGCCCAATGTGATTGCCAAACAGCGGCATCTGGAGAAGCTCACAATCCCTGTTACTTTTGGATTCTACATGGGATTGCTTCCATGGCCCTCTTTGCCACTATTTCATGGTGACCCAAGGAGTGGGGCAGCACCATCAAGTGAAAAGGAGCAGCTATGAACACCAAGTCACATCAACAATCTGGGTGGGTTCTTGAAGGGGCAATGCTGTTAGAGTATAAGAGTGGTGCCAGTTCGTATTCCATCAGGCTGGTCACATTGTAGAGGTTCTTGAAAGCTCATTTAATGAAGACACTTTTATCAGACTTATCAGATTGGTGGATCTGGGAAGTTCCCTAATACAATGTACCAAAATTAAGCAAAGTGTTTGCTAAATATTTGTAAATGAGATAGAGAGATGTGGCTCAATGATAATGCAGACTGATGGACTTGGAAGTGCTTAACTGCCTGAATCCAAAGAGCAGGCAGAAACAGTCCAGTGACAACATGGAAGATCTCTTTTTCAGTCACCCAATGATCTGTCCTTGGTCTCATGCTTTTTATTTTTTAACATTTTTATCAATGACTAAAGGCATAGGTGGCAATGATTATCAATTTTTTCAAATGACAAAGTAGGAAAGGACAGGTTAGAATGTTGGATCAAATATAATAAAAATTAATATTTTAATTAAATTTAATTAATAATTAATCAATTTAAGGAGAATAAATATAAAGTCTTACACTTAGGTTAAAAAAATAATTCCGTTAAGTACAAGACAGCAGAGGCATTGTTAGATGGTATCTCATGTGAAAGACATCTCAGGGCTCTTGTGGACCATAAGATCAATATGAGACATCAGCATGGTGGGGCAGCCAATAAAACTAATGTGATATAGGGTCACATTAATGGAGGCCTAATGTCCCCTCAAAAGTGAAATGACAGTGAAGTAAACTATTACCCTTTGCGCTGATCAGATAACATATGGAAAACTGTGTTCCATTCTGAAAGTCAGATTTTAGGGAATCATTGATAAACTGGAAAGCATCAGGAGAAGAGCAGCCAGGATGGTGAAAAGTCTTAAGAATATTCCACAGGAAGATCAACTGAAGGAATATTTAGCCTGTGGAAAAAGGGATTCTGTAGGGGAACATGATAGGTGATTTTAAACATTCTATGTACTTTCACGTGAGAAAGGAGTTTCTGAAACCTGGAAAGATTTACATGAACTGATGCTGAGGGAAGTGAGCAGAACCAGGAGAACACTGTATGCAGTAACCACAACATTGTGTAAAGATCAACTATGATTGACTTAGTTTTTCTCAGCAAGGCAATGATCCAAGACAATTCCAAAAGACTCGTGACAAAAAATGTGATTCACATCCAGAGACAGAAATGATGGATTCTGAATGCAGATTGAAGCAAACACTTTAGTTTTCCACAGTTTTTTTTTTCCTTTCGTTCTGTTTCTTCTTTCACAACATGACGAATATGGAAATATGTTTTACGTGATGGCACATACATAACATGCATCAAATTCCTTGCTGTCTTAGGGAGGAGGAGGTGAAGGAGAGAGGGAGAAAAATTTGAAATTCAAAATCTTAGAAAAAAACAAAAGAATATTAAAAAGGGAGTTTTTGCGTGGCACCAGAGGTAATAGCTAGTGGCACTGGGTAGAAGTTTCTGTTTTATTTTGATTCAATGCAAAGAAAAACCTTTCATGTGGAGGGATGGGCTGAGCTTACTCAGGTATAAAAAGTACTAAATGAATCTTAGGTACCCTTTAGCTTAGAAGATTGTGGAATTCTTTGTAAAGTTGGTACCTCTCACCTACTGTTATTGAGACTAGCCATTCAACATTCCCTATCAATTGCACCTACATAGACTCTCCTTCAATAAACAAAATCAACAACTGAGCTGAATTCCTCTTGTTCCTTTAACGTTCATTTATCTGGTCACCTCTCCAGCCTTGTTTTTAGTGATGCTATCCAAAGAATGACCACTCTCTAAGCAGAAAGAAAAGAAGCCAACGCTAAGAATCAAGAAACACAAGCTGTAGTCTTGAGTCTACCAGTAGTAGTACCAAAAGGATAAAAGGTGTTTGACACCATAGCTGTACTCCCTAATATCAAGAACATGTCCCCTTAAGTCTATTAACTCCCTATTAGATCTCTCATCATGCAAGGTAGTCCAACACTAAAAAGTCTGTTTCAATTTTCATCCTTTACTGGATCTTACTGGGAGACTGCATGGTTTGTTATAAAGACCATGGGGTTCTAGTCCCACCTTGACAATTACATCACCTTTTGTGAGTCATCGTTACCCTCCTCTAGGCTACAGTTTGTTCATCTGTAGGAAAGGGATGACAATTCTTCTATTATTCAACACCAACCTTTCCAACAGATGTGAAGGCACCCTGGGAATTAGGAAACATTTGGCAAACATGACAAACAGCTATTAATTTTTTGTTTTATTGATGTCTTTAGTTTTTATATCATATTCAACTCTGAATATATCCCCCCAAACCAGAGAGCCTTCACGTGTTCCAAAGATGGTTTGTTTTTTAGGTTAGCAAAAACCAACAGACACATCAAACATATTGACAAAACATGGAACACTCCATACACACAGTCTCCCACCTCTTCTGTGAAGGGAAAGAGGAGCATTTTCTCAAAGCTTCTCCAGGGTCAAACTTATTTACTAAGATACTGCAAAGTACAGTTTCATTTTGTGGTTCTTTCTACTTACATTGCTATAATCATAACGTGTACTGTTTTCCTGGTTCTCCGTTCCTCAGTTTGTATCAGTTGACATATGTCTTCCCTTGTGTCTGAATTCTCCATGTTAATATTTTCTTACAATAATGCTCCATTACCTTCATGGACCATGATTTCTTTAGTCATTCTTCAATCAGTCAATCTTTGTTTCGATTTCTTCATTACCACCAAAGTGCTGCTACAGCTATTTTGGCATAGATGGGACCTTTTTACTGTCTTCACTTTCATGATATGTATGTCCAGTAGTGATATCTCTAAGTTGGAAAGCACGTACATTTTAGTCATCTTTTTTTTTTGGCACAATTTTGAATTGTTTTCTGGAAAGGTTTTGCAAATTCCCAGCTCTACCAATAGTGTATTCATTCAACTGTGTTCATATGATACCACCAATGTTAAGTATTTCCATCTTTGTCATCTTTGCCCATGTGCTAAATGTTAAGTAGAATGTCACAATTATTTTGATTTGCATTTCTTTTAAATTAGTGATTTGGAAGTATCTTTCCAACAAGTGTTAATAGAGGAGTGGTTATTAGTTATTAGTTAAAAGTTATTAGTGGTGTGTTCGAAGAGTTTATGCCCAGCTGAGTCACCTAATACAACCCCTTCATTTTATAAAAGAGGAAACCGATGCCAAACAAATGGAAGTGACTTACCCATGGTCACACCAGTAAGGAGTAATTAAACAGAATTTTCTTTTTTCAGTAACATCCTTAGCCTTATGATTGAGTTTTCTCCCTTTAATTTCCTAAAATCCTTAAAGTGGGTTGGGAACTTCAATCATGGGAACTGAGATTATGAGCAAGAAGGGACCTTAGAAATGAGCTGCTCTAGCTCCCTTATTTAGATCAAAGTTAATAAAAGTGGGTTCATGGGTTATTTCTTTCCAGCCACAATGAAATATATGAAAATTTCTCTTACATTGACAATGCTAATGTTTTATGTATATATGTTCATTTGTTCTCCTGAGGAATGGCAAGAAGAGGGTGGAGGAGAGACCAGGTAACAAGGCAATGAAATAACAAGTCAAAGGGAGATTCTGATTTAGACTATTTTCCCAAAAAAAAGTGCTTGTCTGGAATTTGCAAAAAGAAAGAATGAGTTCTTAGTATCACTGAGAAAGGCTAGCTTTGGTCTCTCATGCAAGAGCCAAATGGAGGGTGATAGGTGGTTTACTAGAACAAAAAACCCCTTCTAAAAATATTCTAAAATTAAATGTATCTTTCAAGGTCCTGGGGTTATAATGTCATATAGCAGGAATGATACTGGGAAGAGTGCTAGCCCCAGAGTCATATAAACTTTGGTTTGAATTGTAGGGCTTCCATTTAGTACCTGTGTAACATCAGGTGAGCCTCTCCTTTTCTGAGTATCATTGTCCTCTATAAAGAAAGAAGGTTGGACTCTGAAGATTCTTAACCTGATCTCCAGGAGCCTGTTTTATTTTTTTAATTATTTTTCTTTTTAATATAAATTTATTTATTTCACTTTTTACATTCATTTTCACAAAATTTTGGGTTCCAAATTTTCTCCCCATTTATCCCCTCCCCTCACCCCAATATACCGAGCATTCTAATTTCCCCTATCACCAATCTGCCCTCTCTTCTATCATCCCTCCCTTCTCTTGTCCCCATCTTCTCTTTTGTCCTGTAGGGCCAGATGACTTTCTATTCCCCATTAACTGTATTCCTTATTTCCTAGGAGCAAGAACAATACTCAACAGTTGTTCCTAAAACATTGAGTTCCAAATTCTCCCCATCCCTCCCTCCCCACCCATTCCCTTTGGGAAGGCAGGCAATTCAATATAGGCCATATCTGTGTAGTTTTGCAAATAACTTCAATAATAGTCGTGTTGGGTAAGACTAACTGTATTTCCCTCCACCCTATCCTGCCCCCCGTTGTTTCTATTCTGTATTTTGATCCTGGACCTCCCAGAGTGTTGACTTCCAATTGCTCCCTCCTCCCATTGCCGTCCTTTCCATCATTCCCCCCACGCTGATTATCTCCTTCTCCCCCACTTTCCTGTATTGTAAGATAGGTTTTCATAGCAAAATGAATGTGCATTTTATTCCTTCCTAAAGGGATATGATGAGGGTAAACTTCATGTTTTTTTCTCAGCACTCCTCTTTTTCCCTCCACTAAAAAGTCTCCTGCTTGCCTCTTGAATGAGAAATAATTTACCCCATTCCATTTCACCCTCTTTCCTCCCACTACATTTCTCTCTCACCATTTACCTTAATTTCTTTTAAGATAGGGTCCCATCCTATTCAATTCACTCTGTGCTCTCTGTCTCTGTATGTGCATGCATGTGTGTGTGCACGCACGTGTGTATATGTGTGTGAGTGTGTGTGTATGTGTGTGTGTGGTCCCACCAACTACCCAGATACTGAAAAGTTTTAAGAGTTACAAATATTGTCTTTCCATGAAGGAATGTAAACAGTTCACCTTTGGTAAGTCCCTTATGACTTCTCTTTGCTGTTTACTTTTTCATGCTTCTTCTCATTCTTGTGTTTGAAAGGCAAATTTTCTTTTCAGCTCTGGTCTTTTCATCAAGAATGCTTGAAAGTCCTTGATTTCATTGAAAGACCATATTTTCCCCTGAAGTATTATACTCAGTTTTGCTGGGTAGGTGATTCTTGGTTTGAGTCCTAGTTCCTTTGACTTCTGGAATATCCTATTCCACGCCCTTCAATCCCTTAATGTAGAAGCTGCTAGATCTTGGGTTATCCTGACTGTATTTCCACAATACTGGAATTGTTTCTTTCTAGCTGCTTGCAATATTTTCTCCTTGACCTGGGAATTTTGGAATTTGGCCACAATGTTCCTAGGAGTTTCTCTTTTTGGATCTCTTTCAGGTGGTGATCGATGGATTCCTTCAATATTTATTTTGCCCTCTGGTTCTAGATTATCAGGGCAGTTTTCCTCGATAATTTCATGAAAGATGATGTCTAGGCTCTTTTTTTGATCATGGCTTTCAGGTAGTCCCATAATTTTTAAATTGTCTCTCCTGGATCTATTTTCCAGGTCAGTTGTTTTTCCAATGAGATATTTCACATTCTCTTCCATTTTTTCATTCTTTTCGTTGTGTTTGGTGATTTCTTGGTTTCTCAGAAAGTCATTAGACTCCATCTGTTCCATTCTAATTTTGAGAGAACCATTTTCTTCAGTGACCTTTTAAACCTCTTTTTCCATTTGGCTAATTCTGCTTTTGAAAGCATTCTTCTCCTCATTGGCTTTTTGAACCTCTTTTGCCAGTTGAGTGAGCCTATTTTTCAAGGTGTTATTTTCTTCAGCATTTTTTTGGTTCTCCTTTACCAAGGTATTGACCCGTTTTTCATGCTTTTCTTGCATCTCTCTCATTTCTCTTCCCAGTTTTTCCTCCACCTGTCTAACTTGATTTTCAAAATCCTTTTTGAGCTCTTCCATGGCCTGAGCCCACTGGACATCAACCTCAGATGTCTGGGATACAGAGGCCCCAACCTCCACGTCTTTTCCTGATGGTAAGAATTGTTCCTCGTCATCAGAAAGGAAAGGTGGGAACATCTATCCCCCAAGAAAGTAGCTTTCTATGGTCTTATTTTTCTTCCCTTTTCTGGGCATTTTCCCAGCCAGTTACTTGACTTCTGAGATTCCTCTCCACCCCTGCCTAGATCTGCCCAGCTAGTGCTTGGGGTCTGAGATTCAAATGCTGCTCCCCAGCCTCAGGGCTTTCAGGGGCGGGCGTGGCTGCTATTCAATGTGAGCTTAAGTTCTGGTGCTCAGGTGGGGGCAGGGCCGCCTCCCAGGCTCAGTTCCCTCAGAGGCTTTATATAGAGATCTTCAGTAATGGTCCTGAGCTCCTGCCTGCTCTGGAAGCACCTGGCCGCCCTGCTGCCCCTGCTGCTGGCTCTGCCGCAGCCTCCCAAGGGGGCCCAAGTCACGGAGACATCCCACTCCCCTCTTGGCCCGCCCAGAAGTCTCTCTCACTGACCTGTAGCACCTGTGGGTGGAGGGACCTTTATTGCTGCTGGAGATTCCGTCCCTGAAGCTTGCTCGGATCTGCTCCTCTGGGGCCATGTGGCCAGGGCAGCACAAGGGTGGGCTCCACTGTCTGGGGTGTGACGGACCCCTGGGGATGGCTTTCCAGGGCTCTCTGGAATGGAAATCTCTTCCACTGTGTTTCTGTGCGGCTTGTATTGCTCCAGAATTTGTGGGGAGTTCTTTTTACAGGAAATTTGTGGTCTGTGGGTTCAGAGCTAGCATACATGAGTCTTTCTACTCTGCCATCTTGACTTCTCCCCCCTCCTGAATGCCTTTTGAATATTTTCTTAACTCTATTTTGATATAATTGGTTTCCTTTGTAAACAAGAAGACATGGCGGATAGAGCATTAGATCTGGTGACAGGCAGGCCTGAGTTCAAATACAACCTCGGATATTTAATAGCTATGTAACGCTGAGCAGGTCACAACTTCTTTCTGCCTCATCTTCCTCAGCTATAAAATGGATATAATAATACAATTTATCTCGTAGGGTTTTTTTTTATTTAACTTTTTACATTTATTTTCACAAAATTTTGGGTTCCAAATTTTCTCCCCTTTTATCCCCTGCCCCCACCCCAATACACCAAGCAATCTAATTTTCCCTATCTCCAATCTGCCCTCTCTTCTGTCATCCCTCCCTTCTCTTGTCTCCATTTTCTCTTTTCTCCTGTAGGGCCAGATGACTTTCTATTCCTCATTAACTGTATGTCTTCTTTCCTAGTAGCAACAACAATACTAAACAGTTGTTCCTAAAACTTTGAGTTCCAAATTCTCCCCATCCCTCCCTCCCCACCCATTCCCTTTGGGAAGGCAGGCAATTCAATATAGACCATATCTGTGTAGTTTTGCAAATGACTTCCCTGATGGTCATGTTGTGTAAGACTAACTGAATTACCCACCATCCTACCCTGCCCCTCATTGTTTCTCTTCTGTCTTTTGATCCTGTCCCTCCCCAAGTGTTGACTTCAAATTGTTCCCTCCTCCCTTTGCCCTTCCTTCCATCATCCCCCCCCTTGCTTATCTCCTTCTCCCCCACTTTCCTATACTGTAAGATAGGTTTTCATACCAAAATGAGTGTGCATTTTATTCCTTCCTTTAGTCAAATGTGATGAGAGTAAACTTCTTGTTTTTTTCTCAGCTCTCCTCTTTTTCCCTCCACTAAAAAGTCTCCTACTTGCCTCTTAAATGACATATAATTACCCCATTCCATTTCACCCTCTTTCCTCCCCCTACATTTCTCTCTCACCATTTACCTTAATTTCTTTTAAGATATGGTCCCATCCTATTCAATTCACTCTGTGCTCTCTGTCTCTGTGTGTGTGTGCATGTGTGTATGTGTGTGTGTGTGCATGCGTGTACGTGTGTGTGTGTGGTCCCACCAACTACCCAGATACTGAAAATTTTAAGAGTTACAAATATTGTCTTTCCATGTAGGAATGTAAACAGTTCACTTCTGGTAAGTCCCTTAAGACTTCTCTTTGCTGTTTACTTTTTCATGCTTCTTCTCATTCTTGTGTTTGAAAGTCAAATTTTCTTTTCAGCTCTGGTCTTTTCATCAAGAATGATTGAAAGTCCTCTGTTTCATTGAAAGATCATATTTTTCCCTGAAGTATTATACTCAGTTTTTCTGGGTAGGTGATTCTTGGTTTGAGTCCTAGTTCCTTTGACTTCTGGAATATCCTATTCCATGCCCTTCGATCCCTTAATGTAGAAGCTGCTAGATCTTGAGTTATCCTGATTTTATTTCCACAATACTGGAATTGTTTCTGTCTAGCTGCTTGTAAGATTTTCTCCTTGAACTGGGAGTTCTGGAATTTAGCCACAATGTTCCTAGGAGTTTCTCTTTTTGGATCTCTTTCAGGTGGTGATTGGTGGATTCTTTCAATACTTATTTTGCCCTCTCGTTCTAGAATGTCAGGGCACTTTTCCTCAATAATTTCATGGAAGATGATATCTAGGCTCTTTTTTTGATCATGACTTTCAGGTAGTCCCATAATTTTTAAATTGTCTCTCCTGGATCTATTTTCCAGGTCAGTTGTTTTTCCAATGAGATATTTCACATTCTCTTCCATTTTTTCATTCTTTTGGTTTTGTTTGGTGATTTCTTGGTTTCTCAGAAAGTCATTAGACTCCATCTGTTCCATTCTAATTTTGAGAGAACTATTATCTTCAGTGAGCTTTTGAACCTCTTTTTCCATTTGGCTAATTTTCCTTTTGAAAGCATTCTTCTCCTTATTGGCTTTTTGAACCTCTTTTGCCAGTTGAGTGAGCCTATTTTTCAAGGTGATATTTTCTTCAGCATTTTTTTGGGTCTCCTTTACCAAGGTATTGACCCATTTTTCATACTTTTCTTGCATCTCTCTCATTTCTCTTCCCAATTTTTCCTCCACCTGTCTAACTTGCTTTTCAAAATCCCTTTTGAGCTCTTCCAAGGCCTGAGCCCACCTGGCATCCCCCTGGGATGTCTGGGATACTGATGCCCCGCCCTCCATGTGTTTCCCTGATGGCAAGAATATGTCCTCCTCCTCATCAGATCCGAAAGTCGGGATCATTTTCATCTGTTTGAAAAAACTCTCTATAGTCTTATTTTTCTTCCCTTTTCTAGGCATTTTCCCAGCCAGTTACTTGACTTCTGAGATTCTTGTCCACCCCCGCCTAGATCCACCCAGCTAGTGCTTTGGGTCTGAGATTCAAATGAGCTTTCCTCGCCGCCTGGCTGCTAATCAATGTGAGCTTCAGTTCTGGTGCTGGTGTGGGGGCAGGGCCGCCTCCCAGGCTCAGCTCCCTCAGGGGCTTCATGCAGAAGCCTTCAGTAATGGAGCGGAGTGGGGCAGGGCTGTCTCCCAGGCTCAGGTCCCTCAGGTTTTTTATGCAGAGACTTTCAGTAATGAAGATCCTGCCTGCTGCTGGGGGAGTCCCGGGCCGCCGCCACAGCTGCTGCCTCCGCTGCCCCCACCTCTGCCGCCGCTTCCTCCGGAGGGGGCCCAAGTCACGGAGACACTCTGCTCCCCTCCTCCAGCCCAGCTGTCTCTCTCACTGACCTGTAGCTTCTGTGGGCGGAGGGACTTTCCCAGCTGCCAGAGCTTCCGTCCCTGAAGCCTGCTTGGGTCAGCTTCTCTGGGGCCGCAGCCAGGGCAGCGCTGGGGTGGGGTCCACTTTCCAGGGTGCAACGGACCCTGGGGATGGCTCTCCAGGGCTCTCTGGAACAGAAATCTCTTCCACTCCGTTTCTGCACACCTTTCAGTGATCCAGAACTTATGGGGATCTCTTTTTACATTAATTCTATGGGCTGTGGGGTTCGGAGCTTGTAAACGTGCATCTTTCTACTCCGCCATCTTGACTCCGCCCCCCCTCGTAGGGTTTTTATGAAGCTAAAATGAGATTAATCTTTCCAAAGCAAAAAGAGGTCCATAACACCAAATAAAGGTTAAGAAAACATGGACTAAATGACCACTAAGAGCTCCTCCTACTCTAACATTCTGATTCTGCTTAACTGTCACTGACTTTAGGCCCTCCTCTTCCTTCCCTGACCCTTGAAAGGGATTATAATTTTACCCCATCTAAACCTTCATAGCATTCTAGCACTTTGTTATTCACTCACTCAATTCTGCCTTATACCTTCTTGTCTCTGTGCCTACGTGTGATTCCCCCAACTAAGCTGGGAACCCTTTTGGCCTCAGGTTAACTATCTATAGGCTCATAGATTCCTAAACCTAGAGCTAGAAGGAATCTTCAGCATTAACACGTTCATATTGTGGCCCATGCAAGTTCAATGACTTACACAGGGTTGCACAGGTAGGGTGGGGCAGAATCAGGATTTGAACCCAGGTTCCCTGCTTCCAGATTGAACTCTCTTCCCACTGCACCATACCTTCTGATCTATTCCACCATGGTGAGGTGGTCAGACTCAAATATTATTTCTAAGTTCTTTCTCAGCTCTACTATATTATGACCTGTGCAAGTTTATCTAAGGAATCAGTACATAAGCCATCAAATATCAGAGCCAGAAGGAATCTTAAAAACCATCTAATCTAACTGCCTCTATGCAGCACAAGACCAGAGTCCAGGTTTCTGGATTCCCTCTTTAAACTTTTTTACTGTGCTATATTATCACTCCATGAATCTATGACTAACTAGAATAGACTCCCAGGATTGACCCCATCAAGTATCTAATGGTTGTCTCTGTTCCTACCCCACTGGAGACTCAGGAAGGAAACTGGGCAAGTGAGGGGGAGTCATCCCTGGAACTAAGCCTGGGACAGGCAGTGCTGTCAGCTCTGTTTTCTCACTATGGCTGAGACATTCACAGAGCTTCGAAGGTGGTCCTCACATCTTTCCAGTATATATGAGAAGACAGGATTACTGACTGAGTCATGGCGGGCAGAGAAAAACACAATAAGTTTGCCTGACAATCTGATACATGCCAAAGCTCAACTCTCCAGTTGCTGCAAATCTAACCACAGCGACAAGGGGTGCCAAATTCCAGTTGAGTGAACTTCAACCTCATCCTCTGAATTTCTTATTCTGTAGGCTCCCAAATCCATGAAAGTCAATATGGTCTGTGAGATCTCAAGCACAGAATCAAAAGCATCCACTATGTTCTGAGAACAATTCAAGGTCCGGAGACAAAACCAGACAGACCCCAATGGCTTGAGCTCAGCAGGAAAAGTCCAGAGGACGGTGGGAACTACTTAGCACTCCTTTTGTCAGATTTCACACTAGAAGGGAGAACCTTCGAGGACTATGGAAAGTTGAGCTATCAATCAGCCTTCTCAGTAAGTGAGGCCAAACATTCCTGAGTGCAGTAAACTCTAGAGTTGACAAAAATCTCCTCACTCTCACTAGAAAATAATTCATCTTTAAGGGTGAGCTCCGTTTCATTTTCCTATGCCAAACTCACTTCGTGTACCACATGTGATCAGAGCTACTTGAGTGAGGGGAAAGCCCCTTGCTCTGTATATCAACATGCTTCCTTCCATCCTTATAGCCAACCTTCAGACCCTGCTTAAGTCTCAGTACTTCAGGAAACCTGAAGCAGGATTACCCTACTTCAGAGTAAGCTATTGAAAATTAATGCCAAGACCCTTTAACATTTACTGTTCTCTAGCATTTCCCTCTCTGGGTGTCAAGCCTCCTCCAACCACTGTGTGTCTTCTTTCTTTGTCCTCCCTCCACCCCCAACTTTTCTCCTGACACTAAAGTGTTTTGGCTAAAGTATTGACCTTGGAAATTGAAATCCTGCTGCTGACACTAACTAGCTGTTTCACTATAAGCAAGTCACTTAACTGCTCTGAACTTCAGTTTCTTTATCTGTAAAAATGAGGGGGTTAGATTACATGGCCTCTAGGATCCTTTCCAATTTTAAGTCTAAGATCTTGAGACCCTTATTTAATCCACTCCATTTCACAGGACCTCACACTGGACTCAGAGTAAGTAAAGACTCCTTTATATAAAGAGTCATGTCAACAGGACATGGAATGTTAACATTGGAAGGGACCTTAGAGCATAGATTATTAACACTAGCTATGGACTCGGCCTAAAATACTACAACTTTAAAGGACCTAAGAGATCATCTAGTTTAGGGTTCTTCATCTTTTTTTGTAGCATGGACCCATTCGGCAGCCTTAGTGGAAGCTTTTAGATGTCCTTCTCTTTAGATGTCCTTTTATAAAATAGAATAGAATTACTAAGAAAATCAGTTATGTTGAAATAAAGATGTCTTATCCCACCCAAGTTCATGAACACCTTGAAATCTATCCATGGGCCCATGGACCCCCAAGTTAAGAATTTCTGAGCTGGTCCAACCCTATCATTTTAAAGATGGGGAAAATGAAATACAGAAAGGGAGGATGGTTCATCCAGAATCATATGGACTCTCCAGAGTCCCTTCTCATCACAATCTGTCATACACTGTGGTCATATGTGCCCTGGTCCTATCTCCTAGTGAATGTAAATTCCTTAAGGGCAGGAATTATATCATTCCCCCATCACTCAATTCTGGGCCCTTAACACTGTCTGTATTCAATAAGTGTTTCTTGACTATGATTGAATTGTAGTCAAGTGAGTCATTAACTCAGGAACTTAATTGTGTCAGTTCAATTGATTGACAGAAGTTGGAAGGGTTAGAGTCAAGAGACCTGAATTCTAATTCTATTTTTGTCAATAATTCCTTTAGCTACCTGGGCAAGCTACTTCTCCCACCCTCTAGTCCTCAATTTCTTCTTCTGTAGAATAAAGATATTACTCCTTGTTTTGCTTGAATCAAAGAAGAGGTAACCTTGGGTCACACTGTGGGAACAACCAGCCTGGTACAGGAGGGGAAATTTAGGCAACAAACTAAGAATGTCAAGGAAATGAGGATCAAAGAGAAGCAAAAAGGGGTTTATCCAAGGTCACACGGAATTTGTCATCGACTCCTCGGCTAAGCACTTTTTTTGGAGATGCGAAACCCAATATACTCTTTATTCAGGTGACTCTGATCAGTGATCCTGTCTCTTTGCTGTGGGAAGAATTTATCAGTCACCATTGCAAGGTGTGATGAGGTCAATTATCACTTCTTTTCACAGCCAAAGGGAGGGAGTAGCAAGGAGGGAGGCAATCTCATTTGCATCATCGACGGTTTCTGTCTCACCAGTGGAAGGGCCTTGCTGAACAATGGCATTCATTCATTCAGCCTTCATTCAACAAGGAATATTAAATACTGTGCTGAATACCTGGGTTTGAAACCTGGGGGAGATACAAGGTAGATAGAAGACAATCTCACCATCCTCACATAGTTTATAATCTAGCAGCAGAAGAAACACAGCTACAATACAAAAAGTAATGTGATAAGAACATTAGAGAGGCACAAAGCACAATTTTATGTATGATTCAATGAGGAAGCTGTTCCTGACAGGAAGCATCAGGGAAGATTTCACAGAGTAGGTATCATTTGCCTTATTTGGATGAGTAGGAATTTCACAGATTAGGAGAGAGAAGGGTGGTTATAGATATTGGAAACAGCATGAGCTTTAAAGAGTGGGTGAGCAAGGGAGGGCAGGGTTTAGGCCAATTTCTAGCAGAGGGTGTCAAGTTAGGACTGGAAATGCAGGGAAGAGGGAAAAGCCTAAGTCCTTGAATGTTGGGCAAAGAAATACGATTTTTTTTCTCAGTAGTTAATTAGAGATGTCTTATGTAAGAAAGGCTATTCTGGCCTAGGACAAAGGGTGGATTGGAGATGGGAAAGTGAGGGAAGAAGATGTGCTAGTAACTCATTGTCATAATTCAGGCAATGGTGGTAAGACTTTATACCAGAATGATGGCAGATGAAACAAAGAGGAAGTACTGATATGAGAGATAGTGTGAAGGCTAAACACAGCGTTGGTAAGTGATTGAATCTAAGACATGAAAAAGAGAGGGAAGACGTAGAGATGATGCCACACTTACGAATATGAGAGCCTTAGCAAATGGTGGTTCCAAATGAAGAAATCAAAAGGCAAAAATGATGTAGGGGAAAAGACAAAGAGCACTGTTTCTATATGTTAAGTTCCAGTTACCAGGGGAACGTTTCAATGAAGAGATCTAATAGGCAGTTGGAAATACTGTTCTGGCACTCCTAAGAGGTTATAGCTATTGATATATTGATATAAACTTGTAGGTCATCTCCATGGTTGAAGTCGTGGGGATCTATGGAGTTGCTATGAGAGAGAATATAGGAAGAGAAGAACAGAGAGGAATTTCAAGGAATGCCCATCTTAAAGAAGTAAGATTGAGGATACCATGAAAAACGTTGGAGGATTGATTAGACAGTAGGAAGACAGGAACACGTGGAGACTCAGAAGGAGGGGATGGGAAGGAGTGGTCGGTAATGTCCAAAGCTGTGGAGAGGTGAGAGAGGGTGAGATCCAGCTAGATCACTGGGGACTTTAGACATGGGGGTCTTACTTTTGTGTGTTACCTGGATCCTTTAGACAGTCTGGTAAAACCTATGGATCCCTTTTCATAATAAAGTTTTTAAATGCATAATATAAAATTTATAGAGTTATGAAGGAAACCAATTATATCAAAATACAATTATCAATTTTTTTAGCCCAATGCAAGGGACTCAAGTTAAGCACTCTTGGTTTAGAAGGAGTAGTTTCAGTTAAAACTGCTATCTAGTCATAAATAGTGACTTGCACCAGCTGGCCAACAGGGTTGCAGTATAGAAATGTGAATTATTGTTATCATTGGAAGCATCGGGTCATTGAACTAGAGTTGCTAGGGACCGACCCCCTCATTTTGTAAGTAAGAAACCTATGACTTAGAAAGGTTGAGTGATTTGCTTGAGGCTGATGGGAGCATATGCCTGATTGCAGAGGTATGAGGAGAGAATCGAATGAAAGCATGAGACATATACAGTTAATTTAAGAATTTAGTGATGAAAGATAGCAGAGATGAAATAGAAGGCAGATGGGCTATAAAGCCCAAAGGGAAGACAGTTTATATGACTGAGGAGACTAAGCATGTTTGCAGGCAAATGTGAAGAACGCTGTGGTGAGAATGAGAGATTGACGATACTGGACAGGGAGGAAGATTTCTTCTAGGCTCAGGTACTGGAAGAGACAGGAGGGGAGAGGAATCAGGAGGTCAGGTAGAGAGAGAGGCAACTTCAGCAAGGGAAGAGGCCCCTCTTCCGTGATTGGAGGGAAGTAGGAGAGAAAGTGCCAAGATGTTGAGAAGTTGAAGGAGTGGAAGGGGAGGGGGTAGCTGAGGAGATTCCCAGCTGAAGACATTCATCTTCTGTAAGATGTAGGAGGCATCATTATTTGCTATAACTGTTGGGAGGCAGAAGAAAGAAAAGGTTTGAAACAATTGCTGAGGGGAGTGACACAGGGAGCCAATAAGGATGGTGTAGGATTGTGGAACAGAAGTAAAGATAATAGCTTACGTTTATACAGCACTTTAAGGTTTGCAAAGAGATTATATACATTATCTCATTTGCTTCTCAAGACAACCCTGTGCCATTATAATTCCGATTTCAAGGCAGAGCAAGGGGAGAGGAGGGAGACATGAGACTCAGAGAGGTTATGTCATTTCCACGGGGTCACACAGCTAGTGTCTGGTTTCACTGTCTCCACGTTTGGCATTTAGGCCAGTACGGGTATCTGGAAGGCCTTCTTTCAAATTCTGCTTCTGAAATTTGCTAGCTATGTACCTACTGGCAAGTCAGTTAACCTCTGTAAGTCTCAGTTTCCTCTTTGTAAAATGGATATAATTGCAACAATGATAATGGTGATGATGACGATTAATTGTAATTAATGATAATAATATTATATTAATGTCTACCTCACAGGGTTTTTAGATGACCAAGGGAGATGATGTACAGAACAAGATTTAAAGTGTGATGTCAATGTCAACTGTTATTGTTTGTGGGTGGGCAGTTTGATTTCAGGATGACCTGAGCTCAAATCTGACCTCAGATACTTACAGAGTGGGGCTGGGCAAGTCATTTAACCTCCGTTTGGCTCAGTTTCCTCATCTATAAAATGGGGGGAAATAGAAGCACCTACATCCAGGGATTGTTGGGAAGACCAGATGAGATAATTATAGGGTGCTTAGCTTAGTGCCTGGTCCTTAGTTAGTCCCTATTATTTTGTGATTTCTTCTAATGGTACTCGTATCTCATTCTTTAAAGAAATATTTATTGAAGGTTCACTTGTAAAAGGCCCTATTTGTTCATGCATATGGGCATGTTTTATGCTTTTCTATGTGTATTAGTGTAAGTGACCATGGATACATGCATTGGCCCTAACACAGGAGGTCCTCTGCAAGCACGAAGTACAAGAACCAGTCAACATGTATATGTTTAGTTGTATCCACAAGTCTACCTATACCTGTGTATTTGCATGCATGCATGTGTAAATCTTAAAGCAAAGAATTCAAGTTTCCCTGAAATCTGATCCTACATTACTTCTCTAACCTTATCTTCTACTATATGAAAACCAGGCCAGCCTCTTCACTGTCTCTAGCATACTCCAAGCTCATTCCTGCCTCTGGGTGTTTGCTTATATTGTCCTCCCTTTTAGAGTGCCTTCCTTTCCCCTTTGCCACCTATGGAAATCCTATCAAGCCCTTAAGACCCTGTTCCTGCATTGTCTTTTTAAGTAATCCTGTGCACATTGAAATCTCCATACCATCACTTCTAATCACACAGTGTCAACCCCAGACACCTGAGTACTCCGTTATATTCCATCTGTTCTGTTTCCTTTCTGTTTTGTCTCCCTAATCAGACTCAAAACTAGAACCAGAGGGTGCCCCAAGTCCAAAATAGTCAAGGGTCACTCTCCAAGGGTTCAGCAGCTGGGAAGGATGGAGGGAGACAATAATGATTGAAGATCAGCTCAAGTTTTGTCTAGGTTCTAACTTTATGTTCCAACCCTGCATGAGTCCCTGTGAAAGAAATGGGGAAGGAAAAGAGATAGGCCCTCTGATAGCTTACAGTATGAGGAGACATTGGAAGAGCTCCCATAATCTCTATCTTCCTTACAGGTCAAGTTTACATTTGGTTAAAGAGCCAGAACTCAAGCAAATCAGGCTGTATATAAGTGGTAGAGGAATTCAGAGATGGCGTGCTGGAGTACTGGGCAGTCATGATGAACTTTGATCTGAGTCTCTATAAGTAAGAATCAGCCGCTGAAAGTCACCTATACTCTCTTACCTGGCACTCAAAGGTGTACTGTTAAAGGTTTGACAACCTATTCTCTAAAAAGCATGATGTATTTTTTAAAGTTTAATATATTATTAACTTTGGCTCCATCACTTTCTTCAGCCTAGGCGATCAACAAAGCAATAAAGCCCTGGATTGTAACATATTTTGATTTCCAAAGTCTGAGCTCACACTGAAACAGCAGCTAGTTCTCAGGAGTCAGTATGAGCTGGCTCTGACAGACCCCCTACTGGAACTTCTTAAGACCAGGGGCTTTATGGAGAAGAGAAGAGAATAGGGGTACCCCTCTAATCAGTCTTGAAACTATGGGGGAAATGCTGGATTTCACACCAGAGAGCCTAGATTCATACCGCAGCTCTGGTTTTTTTGGCACAAATATTCGAGTAGTTTGCCATTTCCTTCTCATTGTACAGGGGAGGAATTGAGGTAAACAGGAATAAGTGACTTGCCCAGGGTCACAAAACTACTAAGTCTCTGAGGCCAGATTTGAAGCCATAAGAATAAGCCTAGCTGATTTCAGGCCCAGCACACTATCCACTGTGCCACATAGTTACCCTCTGGTGTGAAGTTTCCTACAAAATGACCAAATAAAGTCCCTTCAATTCTAGTCTACAAACATTTATTAGATCCCTACTATGTGCAAAGCACTATGGGAGAGGCAGGGATTACAATAATAAATATAAACTAATCCTTGCCTTCAAGGACCGTAATTGCTCTGCTAGAGAAGGCGAGTTCTCCTGGAGCAGCTATAACTTATACACTGATAAGTAAATGCCAAGTATTTGCAAAGTAATACAAATAATTTCAAATGGATGAGAACACCAACTATTGTGAGTGGGGATGATAGAATCAGATGTCTGATGAAGATGGCGGTAACTGCTCTATTATGCATTGACAGAGGATAGAATTTCTGTCAGGCAAGTAGAGGGAGAGGAGGAAGGAGCGTATTCCAGACAATGGGGGACCACCTGTGCCATGACACTAACTGGCCTCTAACAATCCCCAGAACCAGGTGTTTCTCAATGCCCTCTTCCCCAGCTGTGCAAACAGGCATATACAGAGTTTGAAGGACAGAGGACATGTTTTCCTTTGGGAACCGGGAAAAACAGTATTCATTGCTTAGCAGTACCTTTCAGTCAAAACTCACTAATGACTTCACAAAGATGTTGACAGGAGCAGAACAATTAGCCCCTGAACGTAACATCCCTGTTTCCTACAAGGTAATTTCCCTGGAGAACAGGAACGTTGATGATGAACTCTAGTAGAACTCGATAATTCATAGGACTCCTTGGAGAGAACTACCAGTTACATCTGATTGTTACAGCGGTTTCAATAAAACCTCTGCCTCCCACAATCCTTATTTACACTGACGGGCAGGATGAATACCAGATTGGTATTTATTACTGGAGTTTGCAAGGCCTGCATCTGCTCCTGCTCCTCCAGTGGGTCTATAATAATACTAGCTCACATTTATAGGGTGCTTTTCAGTCTACAAAGTGCTTTCCTGTGAGGTAGGGGGTGACAATATAATAATCTCCAATTAGCAGAAAAGGAAACATAGGCTTAAAGAGGGTCACACAGATAGATAGGCAATGCTAGAGCCAGGACTTGAACATAAGTCTGATGTACAGGGAAGGGCACTGGATTTGGAATCAGGAAATTATGATTTTGAGTCCTGTTTTTACCCCTTACTAGCTATTTGAGCTAACTATGAACAAATTATTTCACCTCTCTGAGCCTCAGTTTCTTTGTCTGTTAAAGCTGGGATCGTTTCCAATCTCTATTGAATCCAAATCCTATGATTATGTCCATTTCCTACAATGTCATATTCCTACCATTCCAAAGGATCTCCAAATGAAGGAAAAAGAAGTGATTTCCCAAAGGCCACACAGCTAGCATCTGAGGCAAGATTAGAATTCAGGTCTTCCTGACTCTGGGCCCAGTGCTGTATTCACTGCACCACCTAACTGCCCTCAGAGATTTATGACTAGAAAAGGCAGGTTAATCATTCTGAACCTAAAGTCAGGAAGATCTGAGTTCTAATTCTCTCTCAGACACTAGCCCCATGACCCTGGGCAAGTCATATAATCTCTGTTCACATATATATGTATATCTTTGTGTGTATATATCTTTGTATGTATGTATATGCATATATATAGTCTATACATATACACAAATATATATTATACACACACATATGTGTATATATATACATACATATATATATATGTGTGTGTATATATGTATATAATTGTAGCCTTCAGTGGGGATGGGGTGAGGCAGAGAGGAATGAGAAAAAAGAACAAAGTAAAAAGTACACAGCAGAGAACAAAAGAAAACCTGTGGATGGACAGCGCAGTATTTATTACATAGGTTTTCTTGAAATGGAAACTTAATTGCTGTATATTTTGAATCCTCTCTCACATTCTGCTGTGCACATGAGGTGCTTTTTTTCTTTTCTTATTTTGTATAATTTTAGTTTTGGTATTTGTTTCTCTTTTCTTTTCTTATTGTGTATTTAAGTTTATATGAACAACATTACAAAAAGAATCTCCATTAATTTAAGCTTCCACACCTATAAAATAGAAATAATGGTAGCACCCACTATCCAAAGTTATCATTCTGAGATAATAATTAAGTGCTTAGTAGATCCTAAGGTGCTATATAATCATGAATTACTATTACTGTCGTTGTTACTGTTGTGGATTTTCCTTCTCTCCAATCACATACACACATCATTGCACAAGCCGAAAAATTGCCTTAGTTCTCTCCATGCTAAAATCTCCCTTCACAATGAAATCTCTTTGAGGGACTGTCTTGTTTGCTTGTATTTGGATCCCTAGTCCTTAGCACAATGTCTGGCACAAAATAAGCACTTAATAAATGCTTTATCTATGTATCTATATATCTATGTATGTATGTATCTATCTATCCATCTGTCTGTCTGTCTATCTATAAGGATATCTTATCTCTGTACCCAATACAAAGAAAAGCAGCTAAAATTTGCATTGGAACTACTTTACTGATTCAGTGGACTGCTATGAACTGCAATCCTGTCCTTTTAACAGTATCTTACAACCTGTATATTAGGGCAGCTAGGTAGTGAAGCAGATAGACGGCTAGGCTTGAATTCAGGAAGTCTCCTCTTCACAAATTCAAATCTAGCCTGTGTAATTATGAGTAAGACACTTAACCCATGTTTGCTTCAGTTTCATCTGTGAAATGAGTTGCAGAAGGAAATGAGAAACCACTTCAGTATCTTTGCCAAGAAAATCCCAAATGGAGTCATGAGTCAGATAAAGCAGCAATGACAGTAATAACTTTATGTTGCTTTGCAAAGTGTGGTCATCACAAAAAAATATGAGGTAGGCAATACATGCTCTCACTTATATAATAATCAAACTGCTATAGCATCTTAAGTTTACCAAGCATTTCCCCCAATATAGCTCTGGCAGATAGGAAATGCATGTATTATTACCCTATTTTACAGATGAGAAACCTGGGACTTGGAGATGTTGAATGGTTTGTCAAAAGCCCCACAACCAGTCTTGCCACACAGCCTTGCTTTGGACCTACCATCTTTCCTAACCACTCAGGCTTAAAATCTTAGGGCCTGCTTCAGTTCTGCCTTCTTCATTTCTCATATCAATTGATTACCCAGTCTTATGGACTCTTCAGCTTCAACATTCCTCCTATTCATCTCCTTTTCTCCACTTCTGTGGCCACCTAGATCAGGCTCTCAAGCCCTCTTGTCTAAACAGTTGTGATGGTTGACTAGATTCCAATCTCCCCTCTCTCTAATCTATCCTCTGCACAGCTGCTAAAATAATATCTCTAAATTACTGATCTGCTGTAATTGTAAGGGAATTTGAAGATCTTCCCTGACCCTTAATAGGCCCATGCTTTCAGCTTTAGATCAGCCCACAGCCTGAGTCACATGGAGGTGATGGTGGGAGGAAGCTGCTGAATGTGTGGAGCAGGAAGGGTGCAGTGGAAGAGATAGTGAGGTAGAGCTGAGAGAGAGAGACAGTAGGCAGAGCAGAGCACCTGGCATGAATGAGAGAGAGAGTGATTTTTGCCTAAGGGAGCTTGTTTGTGGGGAGAGCTGATGGAGCAAAGTCTTGGGGATGGCTGTGATGCCTGCATTGATAATTTGTATAGATTTCTTTATTACTACGATGGATTTGGCTTTTTGGTGTTTGAATAAATGTCTTGGTTTTGTCTTTGAGGAAGAGAGTTTATATTTTGCGAATTTACCCTGTAAATACACATACATATCCATGGCAACTGCTGTGGGTATCACATTGGTGCCACATTTGGCTGTGATCAATCTTGCTCAAACACCTTCAGTGTCTCCCTACTATTGCTTTTAGAATACAATACAAACCTCTGCATTAGGTCCTTAAAGCCCTTCACAATCTGACTCCCATATTCCCTTCTAGACATTTTTTTTAATATAAATTTATTTATTTAACTTTTTACATTCATTTTCACAAAACTTTGGGTTCTAAATTTTCTCCACTTTTATCCCCTCCCCCCATCCAAATACACTGAGCATTCTAATTTCCCCTATCACCAATATGCCCTCTCTTCTATCATCCCTCCCTTCTCTTGTCCCCATCTTCTCTTTTGTCCTGTAGGGCCAGATGACTTTCTATTCCTCATTAACTGTATGTCTTCTTTCCTAGTAGCAACAACAATACTAAACAGTTGTTCCTAAAACTTTGAGTTCCAAATTCTCCCCATCCCTCCCTCCCCACACATTCCTTTTGGGAAGGCAGGCAATTCAATAGAGGCCCTATCTGTGTAGTTTTCCAAATGACTTCGATAATAGTCATGTTGTGTAAGACTAACTGTATTTCCCTCCATCTTATTCTGCCCCCCATTGTTTCTCTTCTGTCTTTTGATCCTGTCCCTCCCCAAGTGTTGACTTCAAATTACTCCCTCCTCCCATTGCCCTCCCTTCCATCATCCCCCCCACCCTGCTTATCTCCTTCTCCCCCACTGTCCTGTATTTTAAGATAGGTTTTCATACCAAAATGAGTGTGCATTTTATTCCTTCCTTTAGTTGAATATGATGAGGGTAAACTTCATGTTTTTCTCTCAGCTCTCCTCTTTTTCACTCCACTAAAAAGTCTCCTGCTTGCCTCTTGAAAGAGAGATAATTTACCCCATTCCATTTCACCCTCTCTCCTCCCACTACATTTCTCTCTCACCATTTACCTTAATTTCTTTTAAGATATAGTCACATCCTATTCAATTCACTCTGTGCTCTCTGTCTCTGCATGAGCGTGCATGTGTGTATGTGTGTGCATGCACATGTGTACGTGTGTGTGTGTGTGTGTGTGTATGTGTGTGTGTGGTTCCCACCAACTACCCAAATACTGAAAAGTTTTAAGACTTACAAATATCGTCTTTCCATGAAGGAATGTAAACAGTTCACCTTTGGTAAGTCCCTTAGGACTTCTCTTTGCTGTTTACTTTTTCATGCTTCCTCTCATTCTTGTGTTTGAAAGTCAAATTTTCTTTTCAGCTCTGGTCTTTTCATCAAGAATGCTTGAAAGTCCTCTGTTTCATTGAAAGACCATATTTTCCCCTGAAGTATTATACTCAGTTTTGCTGGGTAGGTGATTCTTGGTTTGAGTCCTAGTTCCTTTGACTTCTGGAATATCCTATTCCATGCCCTTTGATCCCTTAATGTAGAAGCTGCTAGATCTTGTGGATCTGGAACTGTTTCTTTCTAGCTGCTTGCAATATTTTCTCCTTGACCTGGGAATTCTGGAATTTGGCCACAATGTTCCTAGGAGTTTGTCTTTTTGGATCTCTTTCAGGCAGTGATCGATGGATTCCTTCAATACTTAGTTTACCCTCTGGTTGTAGAATCTCAGGGCAGTTTTCCTCGATAATTTCATGGAACATGATGTCTAGGCTCTTTTTTTGATCATGACTTTCAGGTAGTCCCATAATTTTTAAATTATCTCTCCTGGATCTATTTTCCAGGTCAGTTGTTTTTCCCATGAGATATTTCACATTCTCTTCCATTTTTTCATTCTTTTGGTTTTGTTTGGTGATTTCTTGGTTTCTCAGAAAGTCATTAGACTCCATCTGTTCCATTCTAATTTTGAGAGAACTATTCTCTTTAGTGAGCTTTTGAGCCTCTTTTTCCATTTGGCTAATTCTGCTTTTGAAAGCATTCTTCTCCTCATTGGCTTTTTGAACCTCTTTTGCCAATTGAGTGAGCCTATTTTTCAAGGTGTTATTTTCTTCAGCATTTTTTTGGGTCTCCTTTACCAAGGTACTGACCCGTTTTTCATGCTTTTCTTGCATCTCTCTCATTTCTCTTCCCAGTTTTTCCTCCAACTGTCCAACTTGATTTTCAACATCCTTTTTGAGCTCTTCCATGGCCTGAGCCCACCGGACATCCACCTTGGATGTCTGGGATACAGAGGCCCCACCCTCCACATCGTTCCCTGATGGTAAGAATATTTCCTCATCATCAGAATTGAAAGGCGGGAACACCTGTACCCCATCAAAGTAGCTTTCTGTAGTCTTATTTTTCTTCCCTTTTCCAGGCATTTTCCCAGGCAGTTACTTGACTTCTCAGATTCCTCTCCACCCCTGCCTAGATCTGCCCAGCTAGTGCTTAGGGTCTGAGATTGAAATGGGCTTTCGGGGGAAGAGCCAAGATGGAAGAGTAGAAAGACTCATGAATGCTAGCTCTGAAACCACAGCCCATATATTTCCTGCAAAAAGAACTCCCCACAAATTCTGGAGCACTGCAAGGCACACAGAAACACAGTGGAAAAGATTTCTGTTACAGAGAGCCCTGGAGAGCCATCCCCAGGGGTCCGTTGTGCTCTGGACAGCAGAGTTCACCCCTGTGCTGCCCTGGGCGTGCGGCCCCAGAGGAGCAGATCCGAGCAGGCTTCAGGCACGGAATCTCTGGCGGCCGCAAAGGTCCCTCTCCCCACAGATGCTATGGGTCAGTGAGAGAGACGTCTGGGCTGGCCGAGAGGGGACATGGTGTCTCCATGACTCAGGCCCCCTCGGGAGGCAGTGACGGAGGGAGTGGCAGAGGCAGAGTCAGTGGTGCCCCCAGACTCCCCGAGTAGGCAGGAGCTCCATTACTGAAGGTCTCTGCATAAACCCCCTGAGGGAACTGAGCCTGGGAGACGGCCCTGCCCTCACCTGCTCCATTACTGAAGGTTTCTTCATAAGGCCCCTGAGGGAACTGAGCCTGGTAGACGGCCCTGCCCCCACCCACTCCATTACTGAAGGTCTCTGCATAAACCACCAGAAGGAGCTGAGCCTGGGAGACGGCCCTGCCCCCACCTGCTCCATTACTGAAGGTCTCTGCATAAAGCCCCTGAGGGAACTGAGCCTGTGAGGTGGCCCTGCCCCCGCCCAAGCACCAGAACTTAAGCTCACATTGAATAGCAGCTGCTCCTGCCACAGATAGCCCTGAGATTTGAACCTCAGACCCCAAGCACTAGCTGGGCAGATCTAGGTGGGGGTGAAGAGGAATCTCAGAAGTCAAGTAACTGGCTGGGAAAATGCCCAGAAAAGGGAAGAAAAATAAGACCATAGAAAGCTACTTTCTTGGGGAACAGATGTTCCCACCTTTCATTTCTGATGATGAGGAAATATTCTTACCATCAGGGCAAAGATGTGGAGGGCGGGGCCTCTGTATCCCAGACATCCAAGGTGGATGTCCGGTGGACTCAGGCCATGGAAGAGCTCAAAAAGGATTTTGAAAATCAAGTTGGATAGGTGGAGGAAAAAATGGGAAGAGAAATGAGAGAGATGCAAGAAAAGCATGAAAAACGGGTCAGTACCTTGGTAACGGAGACCCAAAAAAATGCTGAAGAAAATAACACCTTGAAAAATAGGCTCACTCAATTGGCAAAAGAGGTTCAAAAAGCCAATGAGGAGAAGAATGCTTTCAAAAGCAGAATTAGCCAAATGGAAAAAGAGGCTCAAAAGCTCACTAAAGAGAATAGTTCTCTCAAAATTAGAATGGAACAGATGGAGTCTAATGACTTTCTGAGAAACCAAGAAATCACCAAACAAAACCAAAAGAATGAAAAAATGGAAGAGAATGTGAAATATCTCATGGGAAAAACAACTGACCTGGAAAATAGATCCAGGAGAGATAATTTAAAAATTATGGGACTACCTGAAAGCCATGATCAAAAAAAGAGCCTAGACATCATGTTCCATGAAATTATCGAGGAAAACTGCCCTGAGATTCTACAACCAGAGGGTAAACTAAGTATTGAAGGAATCCATCGATCACCGCCTGAAAGAGATCCAAAAAGACAAACTCCTAGGAACATTGTGGCCAAATTCCAGAATTCCCAGGTCAAGGAGAAAATATTGCAAGCAGCTAGAAAGAAACAGTTCCAGATCCACAAGATCTAGCAGCTTCTACATTAAGGGATCAAAGGGCATGGAATAGGATATTCCAGAAGTCAAAGGAACTAGGACTCAAACCAAGAATCACCTACCCAGCAAAACTGAGTATAATACTTCAGGGGAAAATATGGTCTTTCAATGAAACAGAGGACTTTCAAGCATTCTTGATGAAAAGACCAGAGCTGAAAAGAAAATTTGACTTTCAAACACAAGAATGAGAAGAAGCATGAAAAAGTAAACAGCAAAGAGAAGTTAGAAGGGACTTACCAAAACTGAACTGTTTACATTCCTACATGGAAAGACAATATTTGTAAGTCTTAAAACTTTTCAGTATCTGGGTAGTTGGTGGGACCACACACACACAGACACACACACAGACACACACACATGTACACATGTGCATGCACACACACATACACACATGCACGCACATACAGAGACAGAGAGCACAGAGTGAGAATAAGATGGGACCACATCTTAAAAGAAATTAATGTAAATTGTGAGAGAGAAATGTAGTGGGAGGAAAGAGGGTGAAATGGAATGGGGTAAATTATATCTCACTCAAGAGGCAAGCAGAAGACTTTTTAGTGGGAGGAAAAAGAGGAGAGCTGAGAGAAAATCAAATGGCCTTTCCACAGCAAGTACGGCTGCTATTCAATGTGAGCTTAAGTTCTGGTCCTTGAGTGGGGGCAGGGTCACCTCCCAAGTTCAGTTCCCTCAGGGGCTTTATGCAGAGACCTTCAGTAATGGCCCTGAACTTCTGCCTGCTGCTCTAGGAGTCCCGGTCCTCTGCTGCTGCCTCTGCTGCTGCCTCCTGACGGCTCGAGTCACGGAGACACCCGCTCCCCTCTCAGCCAGCCCAGACATGTCTCTCACTGACCTGTAGCATCTGTGGGCAGAGGGACCTTCCCAGCCACCGGAGATTCCGTCCCTGAAGCCTGCTCGGATCTCCTCCTCTGGAGCAGCTTGGCCAGGGCAACGCAGGGCTGGGCTCTGCTGTCCGGAGCACGACGGACCCTTGGGAACAGCTCTCCAGGGCTCTCAGGAACAGAAATCTTTTCCACTGTGTTTCTGCTGCTTCCTCAACCCAGCATACT
This sequence comes from Bettongia penicillata ogilbyi, assembly GCA_023548195.1. Lineage (NCBI taxonomy): Eukaryota > Metazoa > Chordata > Mammalia > Diprotodontia > Potoroidae > Bettongia > Bettongia penicillata. The sequence continues at coordinate 10,808,235 of JAJHZJ010000612.1, read as the reverse complement.
ATTTCCTGTGTCCAAAACTTTGTGTAGATTGCACCATGTGCTTGGAGTGTACTCATTTCTCATCTCTGCCTCTTAGAATCCTTAGCTTTCTTCAAGTCTCAGTCCAGGGATCTCCTCTGATGGGAAGCCCTTCCCCATCCCCATATTGGCAGTGCTCTTTCCCTCCTTCAATTAGATTTGCTTATCCGCTTCCCCTATTAAAACAGAAGCCCCTCAAGGATAGGCACTTATTTTCTGTTTGTGTCTGTATCCTCAGAGTCCTGTAATATTATATGCTTAATATTAACATTTGATTTAATGTTTTATTTATTAATGTAATAATTTTTGTTGAATTAAATTGAATCAAGATTGAAGGCTAAACCATCAGACTCTTAGAACTCTTTCTCCTTCATCATACTGTCTATCTGAAGATATACAACCGGGCTTAGCTTCTTTGATTTGCATTTGTGTATATGTATGTACATATACACATGGATATGGATATACATGTGGATATATATGTAACACATACAGTTATCCCTTCCACATCATGGGGGTTAGGGGCACGGCACCTCTACAATCTGGAAAATCCACCCAAAATGTTTTAGCCCTCTCTTTGTACCAGAGAAGAAGTCTGAATTATTATGGCATTAAAAGATAAAATATGTTGATATTATGCAATACCATACGTATATTTTATGTATTTCTGAGTTTCTAAACTTTTTCTCTGTCATCTGCTGGCCTTTGTGTATCATCGGAAGTTTTTGCAAAACTCCCAAAAAATCCCATTTAATTTTTTTTATGCTGACCCGCAATCAAAACCACAATAGGGAAAGCCACAATGTGAAAGGCATAACTGTATATATAACATTTGGATATATACTGCTCAGTCTTCTTCTTCCTTCTGGACCCACTCTCTGAAAAAACTCAGGAACCATGCATCTTTTCTCTCAAAGGTGGAAGTCAGAAGACCAAGATCTTTCATCTCTCAAGCTCTCACCAGCTCTGCCTGTCACATGGGAAAGGACCACTGGATAATCAATCTCTGCCAATGAGGAAAGTATCATGCAAATGGGCTGCGAGCCAAAGGTTACATAGATCAATTTTTCTATTCCAAATCAATACTGCCCACTAAATTTAATTCCAAACCATTTTAGGAGCTGTCTTGCAATGTGGAAGACCACTGGATATGCTCAAAAAAATCTCCTTAAATCTATGTATGGAAATGTAATTAATTCCCATTGGTCAGATATGTTCTTTAGGTTATATTGTAGGGATAGGTTAGTACTGAGCATCACTCTTTTACAACCAAAGACATGCATTTGTGACATGAATTTCCCTGACAAGGTTATCTCTCAGTCTACAGACAGAGTTAGGTACCAGTCTTGAGGCTGGGGTCAAGAGTTATGAGGGAGTCAAGGTTAAGGTTAAGTCTAGAGCTATAGTTTGGGTCTGGTCTAGGTACAGAGTGTGGGTTTAGTCTGAGGCTAAGTTCAGTGGTGAATCTAGGGGTCTTCCTGTCTCCAGGAGCAGGGCTCAATCTGAGGCTATGCTAGGATTCAGTTTGGCTCTGGCTAGGATTGAGGCTGTAGTCAAAGTTAAGGGTCTTTCCCTGACTTGAATTATGAGCATCTTGAGGCTGGGATTGGTGGGGAGGGCATCACTCTAGATGTCAGTCTGTCATCAAGCTTAGAAAGTAACTGGAGAAAGAAACTGAATTGCTTCTATTTGAACTGTTTTAGGAAGATTCTGAGGATCACATGGCAGGATAAGGTACCAGACACTGAAGTCCTTGCTCGAGCTGAACTGCCAAGCATTCAAACTATGCTTCAGAGAGCACAACCCTGATGGGCTGGCCACGTTGCTTGAATGCAAAACGTAAGCTTGCCAAAAAGACTATTTTATAGAGAACTCGCATGGGGCAGGCGATCACATGGTGGCCAGAAGAAAAGATACAAGGACACTCTCAAGGTCTCTCTCAAGAACTTTGCATTTGACTGTGCAACATGGGAGAAAATGGCACAGGACTGCTCAGAATGGCATGACCACATCAGAAAGGGTGCTGTGCTCTTTGAGTAAAGTAGAATTGAGACAACACAGAGTAAATGCAGAATGCGCAAATTTGGGATATCCACCCAAAATATTCACATGGACTATCTGTGCCCAACCTGTGGTAGAGCATTCCGAGCTCATATTGTTCTGATCAGCTACAGTCGGACACACTGAAATTTCACTTTATCATGGTGATGTCATTTCGGTCCTCTTCAAAGACAAAGGACAGCAACCAACTGAAATAAAAAAGACTTTTCAATGTCCAAAGCCAACAGGAAAATATGAAGCTAAGATTCATTCCTTGACTACCTTTTTGGTCAAAAAAGCTTGGACCAAGATTTGGCAAGCTTCAATTGAGGTAAAAATATCCAGGGTATGAAACTCAAGCTCTGAGCTTGATACTAAATAGCTTGATACAGATACTAAACCTGTGATACAGAAGGCTCCAGTCTTATCTCTCTTTTTAATATTCTGTTATCTGTTGGTAAGAGATAGGCGATAGGCACCTTTAGGATTTGTTTTAAATGTCCAAGCAGCTTAGTGTCTCCTAGTAGAACAGGGAAACAGTGTCTGCAAACCTGGCTGGAACAAAAAGCCAGCTCAGCAAAGTCAGTCTTCAGCCACCCCCAGGTGCCCTCTCTGTGCCCTTGACTTTTTTCCTAGCTCCAGTGCAGATTTTCTACGAGGATCTCTTCTTCAGAGGGATAACGTAAAATAAACTTGCTCCCTTTGAAGTTTTAGGGACTAATATATGCCCCCACTCCATCTCCAGAGGTGGGGTACATTTTGACAGAGGAGGGTGTTACTTAACTTCCAATGGAATGACAAAGGGGGCAATTTCAGGCAGTGTAGTGGGCCAGAGGAGGAAATTTTCATAGCTTTCCTAATACTCCTTATGTGCATCCCATTTATGGATAATAAGAAGAAGAAATAAAGTTCAGATAGAATATTGAAGTTTGCAAAGCACTTTTCATACGTTGTCTCATTGGAGCCTCATAATAGCCTTGTTTGTCAGTCATGGTTGTCTACATTTCACAGAAGGAGAAATTGACACCAAAAGAGGCTAAATGACTTGTCCAGGGCTATTTACCTAGCAAGTGCCTGAAGTAGGATTTGAACCCAGGCAGCCTCAGTTTCATTTTGTTTCATCTCCCCTCCTCCTCCCCCTCCCCCTTCTCCCTCTCCTACAGAGTTTAGTCGACACTGGCTGTTCTTTATTTTGAAAGTTGCTTTTCTGCATTGAAGCAAGCAGAAAATGCTGACAGGTGTTGCTTATGTAACTTCCATTTAATATCGGGTTTTGCTGACAAAAGACACCAATCCTGGAGAGAGGCAGTACAACTCTGACTGTGCAATGAATCTGAGGGGGTCTGTGTTTCCCCCTCACACTGCTAACCCAATGCGCCATCAGAGTCTGCCACATTTAATTAATGTCTCATCCAAAGGTTACTGGAGAGGACAATGTGAGTTTTGCTTATTAAAGGGGATTAATCTATCAAGGCAGGTGTATTTTAATTAAATGGGAAAACATATCTAAGTTTCAAATGGGAATTTCCCACAAGCAAAGAAAATAAATTGCACAAGATGTGTGTGTGTGTTTTTAAATAGATTTTGACACATCTGAAAGAAGCCTTCTCTAGAAGAAATAGGTTCCCCATCCCAGAAATCTTCATCTCTTCTATCTTGTTGAGATAAACACAACCATGTCCTTGAGTCAACATATATACATTCAGCAGGCATTTTCTAGGTATACAACCTTCTACTCAACCCAGAAGAGCAGAAACTACCCAGTCCCTGCTCTCAGGGAATTTCCAACCTAATAAGGGAAATCAGACTTGAACACAGGTAACTATAATACTAAGAAAGATGATCAACTTATTTCAGGAAGGTGTGGAGGCAGAGTTTTGGAAGTTCAGAGGAGGGAAATATAGTTTCTAGGTAGTGGAAATCAAACATTTCATGGTGGAGCTGGCACTAAAGTTGGGTATAGAATACAGGGAGGGCGTTTCAGGTGAAGGGAAAGGCATTCATAAAGAGAGAATACATTTCATGTTGATGGACAATGAGAAGGCCCTTTTAGTTAGTAGAGAAGGTTGGGGGACATAATGTCTCTGGAAAATGGATGATACTTTGGAAAAGTATTGGCTTGACTCAGGTAACTATAACATTAAGAAAGATATGCTAGTTGGGAATTTTTAGAGGTCTTGCTCTATATTTAATCCCAGTTACTGTTATTATCCTAATATTCTTAGTATTATCATCCTAATCACAATAATACTAATACTCTTATCCCAGTTACCTATTACTTATGTGACCTTGGGCAAGTCATTTAACTAGGCCTCAATTTCCTCATCCATCAAACTCACAGTCTGGATTAAACAACTTCCTTAGTCCCTTCCAGACTGAAACCTATGGTATTATGATTACGCTTTGTTATTATAGCTAGGTATAGCTATTGGCTCCTTGGGGGGTGGTCACTAGAATAATCGCACCAATTTTTACCTCTCACTGATACTGGATTGTTTTCTTAAGTTTCTCTCTTGAGCTCATAGGCATTCTGAGGTAGGGATATTTGGAAGATTACTAATATTACTCCCCACACCCTACCCTTTAACCTTGACCTTCTGAATGAGGAAAATCTCCTTTCCCTTTTGAATTTATGTCTCTTTTCTCAATCCAAATAGATCTGGACAAAAATAACTTAATAGTAGTTCCAAGCAACATAGACATACCAATAAGCAAGGATCTAAAGGAACAGGCTTCCACTTGCAGACTATAATGGCTGTATCTGGTGGGGAGGACCCCACTACCAACCCTTTCACTCACTGATACGAAAGGAAACAAGAAGCGAGTGGTCAGTCAGGTCAATGGAGGCCAGCTTCTTTGGGCAGTGTTTCAAGTAGGTAGAAGAAAGGCACTATGGAATGGATTCCTGCAGTCTCATCAACCACCAGAGCTACTTTGCACTCCAGTCTACTCTCTCAACCGATTGATTTTGACACCCTTCCCCTTCATGTAGGATCTGTAGGATCAATCCTCCCTCTCCTCCATCTCTGCCCATGGCTTCTCTGCACCTTAAACATAGGACTTATTCCCAGAAGGAACTTCCTTCCAAGGTCAAAAGCCTCCAGAACCTTGGAGAACTCTGTGCAAAGCCTACAAGTTTGTACACAGACTCACCCCAGTTCTGACAAGTCAGGGGGTGGTACAAATTATCACAATTGAACAGGTTAGTCAACTTATAAAGGTAAAACTGTGAAAACTCAGACTGAAAAAACTCATCCCCAACATTTCTGTAGTCTTTTTCATCTTCCTTCTGGGGCTCCTAAAATCATTATTACACAGTTGTATCCACACTGGAATGCTGGCACCAAGACACATTAATGGTTTGGAACCAGTCTGGCCAGCTTGACAAGGTCATCCTGGTGAATATTAGCAAGGTCAAGTCCTTAGTACAAGGTCCTGATCTTGTAGTTTTACAACAGATTCTCTCTTCACTGAGTCGATAGGGGAGCTTGGGAGTCCTTAGTAGGTCATCTGTCCTAAGGTAGTGTGGCCCATGTGGACAGCAGGTTGTAATAATATTCCCCTTTCCCATTTCCCCCTAGAACTTTTGCTTCTCTTATAGAACCACAGAACATCAGATACAAGGTAGGAAGGGGTATGAGACTTGGGATGTGAATTTCCCAGGATGAAAGAGTGAGTTGTTGTCTAGAGATTCTTCTATTGTCCCCTCATTCAAGTGACTTCCCCTCTTTCAACCTTAGTCATGAAATCTGTAAAAGGAGGGAATGGATCAGTCTCAGCAGATTCAATTCTACAATCATTTATTAAATGTCAACTTTATTTCGTATTTTTTGTAAAGTACAAGGTCTTTTGCGGATTAGAAGACAGAGAAGAATAAATACAATCCCTGCCTTCAAGAAACTCACATACTAATAGAGAGTATAATACATGAGTATGAATGATGAGAGACGAAATGCAATAATTATACAAGAAAGACTGTCAAGGTGTTGGAGAGGAGGCTTAGAGGAAGCATAGACTGCCTCTGTCTAAGGGAAACCCAGCAAGACTTCATGGAAAAGATGAGACCTAAGCTGGATCTTAGGAGGTGGGAAAAGATTTCAACACATAAAACATGAGTGATAGAGATCATCTAATGTGATTGCTATATCTGGAATACTAAGGTCCAATCCAGTGATTTACCAAGACACTATCTCCCAGCCATTGGTTTGGGAACAATAATTAAATTGATATCAACATTACTCCTTTTCCTACCATCCCTTTTCTTCATGTATTGCTTTCCTCTATTAGAAGGTAAGCTCATCTTGGTTTTTATTCGTATTCTCAGAACCTGTCACACTGCCTGACACTTAGTAAGAACTTAATAAAGGCATATTGGTTGACTCCCTTTCAGACCCACACTCCCCTATATGTGTTGCCTTCACCTATAAGATGTAAGTTCATCTTGTTTTTATATTTGCATCCCCAGTACCTATCACAGCGCCTGGTATATAGTAGGCACTTAATAATTGCATGTTAATTAATTGATAAGGTCCTTTTAGATCCACCACTCCCCTATATGCATTACCTTCACCTATAAGATGTAAGCTCATCTCATTCTTGTATTTGTATCCCCAATACCTATCACAGTGCCTGGCATATAGTAGATATTTTAAAAAAGGGCACTGACTGATTGATTAATTATAAGGTACATTTTAGATCTAAAACTTCCATGATTCTACAATTTCGTATTCAAAGCTACCCAAATGGTTTGACTTCTTTGACTAAATAAATAAATGAATTCACTTGTCACTTGGCCACACATATAGATGTATGTGAGAAGAACCTGTTTCCTGTATTATTTCCCATGCCAGTTTCTAGAGAAGCACTCATGCCCTTGTTGACATGAATATAATGGAATATTAATGTGCTCTAAGAAATGATGAATCTAAAGAAATATGAGAGGGTATATGAACTGATGAAGCGCGAAGTAAACAGAACCAGGAAAAGCCACAAAGACCCACCAGAGCTAACATTTATTGAGTTCTCTAAGGTGTGCAAATTGTTTTGCATATATTATCTCATGTATCCTCACAACAGTCTTATGGTGTGGATGCTCTTATTATCCCCATTTCATAGAAGCAAGAACTGAAGGTGAGAGATTAAGTGTCTTGTGCAGGGTTACTTAACAAGTGTCTGGGGAAGAATCTGGATGCAGACCATCTTGACACTATCCATTCTATCACCTAGCTGCCTCACAAGGACTTTGTTGTTATGGAGTTATTTCGGTCATGTCTGCTTCTTTATGACCCCATTTGGAGTTTTCTGAGCAAAGATACTGGAATGGTTTACCATTTCCTTCTCCAGCTCATTTTCCAGATGAGGAAGCCAAGGCCTCAAGGGTTAAGTGACTTGTTCAGGGTCACACAGCTAGTAAGTGTCTGAGGTCACATTTGAACTCCAGCCTTCCTGACTTCAGACCAAGTGCCCTATCGGCTCTGCCTGGTTCAAATGACTTCAACAAAGTAAATGGAAAGAAAACAACAAAATAATCACAACTGAAGCTTGTCAAATTATAATGACCAAGCCTGATCCAAAGAAGAAATATGGAAGACCCCTTAGATGATGAGATCCTTGAAAGCAGGGACTGCTTTTGGTTTGTTTGTCTTCATATTTCCTTGTATCCTTGGTGCTTAGCATGGTGCCTAGAACATGGTAGGGGCTTCATAAATGTTTATGGATGAACTTCCTCCTATTCTTTGCAGAGATGAAGGATGATCAGTAGGGAACATCACATTAGTACCACGTTTCTTTCATTTGTTATTAATTTTGCAAAACTGCTCCCCCACTCTTTTTTATTGTTCACCACCACCACTACTACCATCACTATCATCAATGTCTTGCTGGGAAAGGGCGTGGGGAAGGAGATATCATAATAAGTAGCATTTATATAGTGTTTTAAGATTTGCAAAGCACTTGACAAATATCTCATTCGAACCTCACAACAACCCTGTGGGTTAGTTACTATTATCTTGCCCATTTTACAGATGTGAAAAACTGAGGCGGAAACAGGGTTAATTGATTTGGCCTAGGGTCAGACAGCTAGCGTCTAACACAGAACTGAACTCACATCTTCCTGCCCCCAGGTTCAGTGATCTATCCATTGTGTCGATTTAAACAAAATATCACTACAAAATATATTTTAAAAAATATTAGCCACCTCAGCTCCACCCTTTATACTGAATTGCTTTCCCTCCCAAAGCTTTGAAGCAGTGTCATTCAAGGATAAAAACTAAGTTTAATGTGGAGAAGAGAGACTTGGGGTGGGAGGTGTGATAACTGCATTCAAGCGCTTGAAGAATTGGCATGTACAAGAGGCATTATTAGACTGGCTCTTCTCAACCTCAGAGGACTAAACCAGGAGCAACAGGGTATAATTTGAGAAAGGTAGATTTCAGTTCTGTCTGATTAAAAGCTCCCTAACAATTACTGTTGTCATGAAGTGGGATGAGTTGTCTCGAGGAAGGCATGAAGTCTCTGTCCTCGGAGGTCTTCCAGTGACCTTCCAACTCGGTGACCACTTCTTCGTTATGCTTTATAAAAGATCCTTTCTTAGCTTGGGTTTCTGGCTCTGAGATTCTATAAGGCTAGCAGTATGAGCCAGCTCGGGTTCATTAAAAACAAGCTATTTTTTCTCTGCTTAAGAGAAGCCAGTTTAACCTCCAAAGGACCCAGATGAGAAGGCTGCTTCAGCTTGTCCCTCCCCTGACACTGAACATTAATTGCGTGTTTCCCCAGAGAGTTCTGGGGTTTCCTACTGGTTGATTAACTGAGGGCTAAAAGGGCCATGTGAGCAGCCAGGATGAAAGAAGATGACCGAACTTTGTGGTGGAAGGTTAATGAGGAACACTTCAAGCCAGTCACCACAAATCTAAGCACCGACTAATTGGACAAAAGAGATAGGTTACTGGGAGCTGCCTGGACCATCCAGTGAAATCCCAAGGCAGTGATCTGTTGGCTTCTTGCAGGAAAACGAGCTAAGCCCAAATGGCGTAGTCTCCAAAGGGGTATTGGTGGGTTGTTGTTTCTTTCTGTCCTCCTCCTGATGATTTGTATCAAAGTACTATTTACAATAATTCATTAGCAAATTGGTCTCCCCTATGCAGGGAGTAGACTTAATCTGCATATGTAAATAACTTAAGCCTTAGGAATTAATGAGTTGCCCTAATTGAGTTTACCCTTTTCAATTAATCAGATTCCTAAGACTCTAGCCTATTCAGAGCTCATTAGCATCTCAAGGATGCTTGGGTGTAAGTTTCTTCTTACAGTAGGGTTTAGGATTTCTAGAGAGCTGACTTCCAGGGTCCCAAGACCACTGAATCAGGCCACACCAATAGAATAGGGAAGGGCCCAGAATGTCTTGTGGAGGATACACATGAGCTTAGGACACTTTCCCCACTGCTCAATCTTTGAGTGTGCTCTGGTCTTAAACTGGACACATGGCTCAATGAATTAGATTTTCCTAGGACACAGGGAAAGCCACCAGATAACCAGACTCCCCAAAGCTATGCTATATTCACACAATGTGGATTCCCCAGGCTTTCGTGCTCTTCCTCTTTTCAGACAATGTAACTATAGCTCTAAAGGATTATGGTTAACCCAAAGACCAGTGCAGAGATCTGGGCTTTTCCTGTTTTAGGTAATAGCCTCAGAGTGGCAGAGAGACTGATGTGTGGCCCTTGTGATAGTTATTGGCGGGATCTTCCTGCCTCTACCTCCCTGATTAGGGTAACAAGGTTGGGATGATGCCCTTTCCACTTTACGTTGCAGAACATATAACCAGCACAAACATTCCCTTCAAACAGGAGACCACTCTCCAAGGAGTAGGCCAAGCGCTTCAAGTTCTCTAGAAGGGCTCTCCAAAAACCATGGCAAGTAGAGGATGATTTTCTATAGTGAAATGAAGTAAAGGCTTCTGATCCTGTCTCAGTCAGACCTTGAGATATGTCCTCCATTTGGCCTCTCCCTGGTACCTAAACTTCCAAAAAGAGAATGAGCATCTTCCCCTGTTAAAATGTAAGCTCCCTAAAAATGGGGTTATGTCTCAAGCTACACATTCTAGTCTCAACTCTATCAGTCACTAATTGGGTGGTATTAGGTGAGGCACTTTCCCACATCAGTGACTTTCAGTTTCCTTTCCTGGAAAATGGTGAATACACATCCTTGTCTCCCTCATAGTGTTGCTGTAAGGATCAAATGAGATTATGAGGGATGGAAAGACAGATAAATTTAGAGTCAGAGGACCTGGCTTGAATTCCAATGTTGCTACTTGCTCCTTGTGTGACCCTGAGCAAGTCACAAGCCTCAGTTTCCTCATCTGTAAAATGAAGAGTTAGATTCTTTTGCAGCTATACATCTGTGATCCAATGATATATGATGAATAGCATTTATAAACTATAAAGTCTTATCAGCGGCAATGTATTTTAAAAGGGAAAGCCCAAAGCAAATGTCATTTCTGTATTTTGTTACTACCCAGTTGTTTCAGTCCTGTCTGACTCTCTCTGATCCCATTAGGGGTTTTCTTGACAAAAATATTGGAGCAGATTGTCATTTCCTTCTTCAGCTCATTTTACAGATGAGGGAACTGAGGCAAACAGGGTTAAGTGCGGTCCATGGTCACTTAGCTAGGAAGTGTCTGAGGCCAGATTTGAACTCAGATCTTCCTGATTCCAGGACTAGTACTCTATCTACTGTACCACCTAGATACCATTGTATTTTAAATACCATTAATCTGAGAGTAATACTATGCTATGTACTTATGAGGATAAAAACTGCAGTATGTGCTGAGCTCAAGGCCTAGCTGGAGAAACTAGCTGGACATCCAATGAAATGGTTAAGGTAACCATGGCATAGGAGCGTATGACAAATGATGGATGAGAAATGCAGCCCCTAAAGGCTAGAGCAGTAGTTCTTAACCTGAGATCTGCAGGCTCTGTTTTAGGACTTTGATGACTACACTTCAATATACCTGATTTCTTTTGTAATCCTATGTATCTTATTTTATACATTTAGGTTTGGGAGCTAAATTTATTTTTCTTCCCTATATTTATTTATTCTCTCATTGTTGCTTTGCTGTTACTTTTTAAAGTGAAACAACTTTTGCTCATGTAGTTTTCATTTATGGTTTCTTATAATACAAGCTCTGGAGAACCAGGCTTTGATGAAGTTATAATGCAAATGGAGCTATTTGACTGTACTTTTGAACCCCAGTCTCTCTGGCTTTCACTGATTGGCCAGTAATAGGTCTCAGCCCAAGCCTGGCTTGCTCACTGTTTGGGTTTTGATGGTTCAAAGGGAGTGTCAATAGTAATTTTTTCTGTTCTGGTCAGAAACTCTGGAGGTCTTCCCTTCCCAGAGTGATTCTTTTGTGAAGGCAAACCAAGCCATCTTTTACCTCAATTCTTATCTAGCCTTTAATCATTAAACGGGTATTGCCTCAGATAAACTGTGCCTGGGAAAGACCTTAGTTTAGAAAGGCCACGGTCCCACTGCATCGGGGTCACCAACAGTATTCTTGACCTATGCCTTGCCACTAGACTATGACGACTCTAGAGGAAAGAGTGAGGCTGCTGGCTTTACATGGCTCTGCTTCACTTAAATCCACTTCACTTGCAAGTTAAGACATCACACACCATATACCCCTCTGCTCCTCTTCTAGGACAAAGGATTAATTACAACATCAATAAAAACTTGTTTCTATAAAGGAGTTCAGAGGTAGCTCCAGATGGCCAAAGTGGTCCATGACTCATATAAGGGGAAGAACCCCTGGGAGAAAGGAAGGAGAGATCAGTGTGAGTTGGGACAGTGAGGGGAGAAAAGGCAGTCAGAGCTGAGCTTTGAAGGAAGGGTAAAGCATGGGTGGGTGAAAAGAGGGATTGCAGGTTGGAGGAAAGGCCATAGCAGGGGATCCCAAAAGCCCTCAAGAGAGCTACAGGATAAGGGGACCCAGCACAGGCCTCCACCAATTTATGTATCTGTTCAGCAATCAGCACATTTTAGATAGGTTGATTACTGCAATCTTTGCCCCACTGTAATGAAAAGAATCTAATCTCTTCCTGATGGAGGGCACCAATCTTTCTGCAGCCTTATTACACATCTCCAGGGAACAGTGGGTAGATCCATTGACGAACATCCACCATGCCCACACAGCAAGGGTGGTAAAGTCCTATTTTTATCTCAGGCCTTTGAACTCACAGATATGGGCCTGTGTTAAGTGGTTAAATAGAATCTTACTTCTTCAAAGATTTCTTTTTTTCCAGTCTCATTGAACCTCTTAGAGTCTTGGGGAAACTTTGAAGCTTCAAACTTTCTTATGCCTCAACTGCTACAAAGAACCAAATATCACTTCTGTGGAAACCCTTATTTGTTTTTGGTGGGTTTGGGGATATTATAATCAAATAAATTGTATCCTAGATTTCATGAAAGAGAAACAACTTGGCTATTCAGAATCCTATAGTTGGAAGGTCCACTAGAGAGCTTTCTCTCTGCTTCCCTCACTTTGCTCCCATTTTTCAGATAAAAAAACTGAGACTCACAGTGGGAATTGATTTGCCTAAGGGGATACAAGGGATGGTAAATCAGGGACTTAAGTTATGCTTTCTAATTCCTAATTTCTAATTCCAATTCCATTTTTCACTACACTTTCTGCTACATCATAATGCCTAATCAAGTAATCCATCATTGTGACCTGATCATATACAGTCTTCCTATTCACCTAAATTCTTACTTGAAAAATTCTTCTTGGTATCAGGGACTGTCCCAGATTTTGTAGAGACTTAGCCCAATCCTCTTCACCTTCTCCATCTCCATTTCCAGACTTGAGCAGAGAGAACCACATTTTGAAATGATATCCCTGAGGCTTAGTGAGATCTTCAGCCAACAGGGCAAGATTCAGGTCTGCTTAATAAGCTTGCCTGTTAAAAACAAGAAAAGGAAAGATTAGGGCATTTTAGAAATGAACACCTTTAGGAATCAGGTGGACAACAAAAGATTGCTATCAACCACCCAACACACGGTCTGGTTAATAGAAGTTCGATTGGGGAATCCGTCAGGTTCTTCAGATATACAAGAAGGAAAGTTCCTATTATGCTTAGAAAGGAGATTAAGATATCCCTGTAGGGTCGAGAAATTTGTCTGAACTCACCAGTCCTTCTTTCTCTGATTCCTCACAGATATTACCATCATGAGTTCAAAGCTAATTATGAACAAAATTTCTAGAACTGCTAAGATTTTATAACCTCTAAGAGGGAGAAAAAATGGATTGACAAAAATCCATATTCACCCGCTTTCCTCTTCCATCTTTTTAATTAAAACATAAAATTAATCTTTAGGGAATTAAAAATCAGACTGTTGTCTCTCTCTGCCATGGTTCTGTCGACAGAGAATGCCCCATATCGCCTAGTTTTATGCTAAGTGCTAATACCTTTTTTCCGGTCCGCTGCCTCTCGATTTTAATTAAAAGATTTTCAAAGGAGCAAGAGATTTGTTCATTGTTCAACAAACTGTTCCACTATCTGGCCAAATCTCAGGAGGGAACACACACTCAGAAGATATCCTTGCAATATTCTCTGGCAGATCACAGGGAATGCAGGGAGCAGACCTGATAGCTTTGGGCACCATGTTTTTTTCTAGATAATGTATTCTAGGCAGTGTTCATCATCCAGAACAAAGAGAATCAAGGTACCTAGAGAAATTAGAGACTCCATCTTCCATGTCAGAGATAAGCTCTTTTTCTTTCAGTTAGACTGAGTTCCCATGAGGAAGACATGTTGTGATGCCCTCTCAGAGGGTGACAAAACCAGGAATGGCCAGGACCAGAGAAAAGACAGACCCCCGACAGCAGGGGCATAGACCTGAAAATGTCCTGGCCATGGGGACTAGGAGGTATTAGGGTAGTAGGGACAATGCAAAGCTTAGATGTTATTATTGAGAGTTCCCATGCTATGTGTTCACATACCAGGGGCAGCTAGGTGGTGCAGTGGATAAAGCACCAGTTCAGGAGGACCTGAGTTCAAATCTCACCTCAGACACTTGACACTCACTAGCTGTGTGACCTTGGGCAAGTCACTTAACCCATATTGCCTCATCCTGGGTAATCTCCAGTCATCTGATGAATATCTGGTCACTGGATTCAGATGGCTCTGGAGGAGAAGTGAGGCTGGTGACCTGCACAGCACTCCCTCACTCAAAACAAAGTCAAGTACAAGACATGTCATCATTTCTCTGATGGTAAGGTCTTCTTTGGCAACAAAGGATGAACACACACACACACACACACTAAGTGTAAGGGAAGGGGAGTGGAGGTGCTGGAGCATCACAAGCCATGGACTAGGAATGAACATAAATACTACTGAACACTTTCACTTACCACCATGATGACCCAAGAGGGAAAGGCCTAAAGTCTAATATCATAGGCATGGCACATAGTGAATGCTTAGTGCCTTAGTTGTCCCTGTCTCTGTCTCTCTCCCCATCTTTCTCTTTGCTCTCCCCTCTCTCTTCATCTCTTCCCTTCTCCATTTCTCTCTATCTCTCTGTCTATCTCTGTTTCTCCATCTCTGTCTATCCCTCTCTCTTTCATATTGTCTCTCTGTCTCTCTATCTCTGTGTCTCTCTATGTGTCTGTCTCTCTGTCTCTATCTCTCTCTTCCCCTCCTACCTGACTCAACATGACCAACAGAGTGCTCATTATCTTTCCTTCCAACCCACACCCCCCTTCCAAACTTCCCTATTGCTGTTGAGAGCACCATTAGCCTCTAGGATACCTAAACCCACAACCTCAGAGTCATATTCAACTCCTTATTCTCACTCACTCAACATATTCAAATTGTATTTCTACTTTTACCAGAATTTTCCTGTGTCTCTTTCCACTTACACAACCATAACCCCAGTTCAGGTTCTTATCAGCTCTCAACTAGACTACTATGATAGCCTTCTAATGGGTCTCCCCACCTCAGTCTCTGTCTGTAAAATGAGGAAGATGATTCCTATCTCACTTGTGAAGAGCCAATGAAATTACATACTGGGACAGAGAACATATAAGGAAGTTTCAGCACAGTGGAGTGGGAACGCTGAATTTTGAGTCAGATTTTTTTTACTGATTTTTCAGTAGCTTGAAACCCTGGATCTGACACTGTAAGACAAGCCACTATGAGATGGGGGCTCCATCTTACATATATTTTTGTATCATGGATTGTGGAACTTTAAGTCAGGCAGGTCTGGGTTCAAATTCAGCCTCTGACAATAGCTGTGTGACCACAGGCAAGCCATTTAACTTCTCTGAGATTCTTTTTCCTCATCTATTTAAATGAGGATGATAGTAATACTTGTTTTTACCTACCTCACAAGATTTTTGTAATCATAAATGAGACCATATACATTAAGTACCTTGCAAGCTTTAATGTATGTTTTAATTATTATGTTAATTTTCTGTGGCTCATTCTCTCAGGGCTAGACAGGCTATATCTCCCCTCAGAGTACCAGGAAGTAACTCTGTGGAATTGTAACATCTCTCTTTTCCACTGTCATTGGCTCAAACCCCAAACCCCAACTGGTCATGTTCCCCCCATTGTTATAGATACATGGCTAGTGTCCCAGGTCCATTTAACCACTCAGAGTTGGATAGCTTTTACAATGAGATATTCACTTAGGAGCTGCGATTTGATCCAACCATTCTGGAGAAAAATTTGGAGCTATGCCCAAAAGGCTATAAAAATATGCATATCCTTTGACCAGCAATATCACTTTTAGGGCTTTGATTTAGGGAAATCAAAGGAATGCCCATCAACTGGGGAATGACTGAGTTGTGGTATATGAATGTAATGGAATACTATTGTGCTATAAGAAATGACAAACAGGTAGACTTCAAAAAAACCTACAAAGACTTATATGAACTGATGCTGAGTGAAATGAGCAGAACCAGGTGAACATTATACACAGTAACAGTCACAGTGTGCCAGGACTGTTTCTGATACACTTAACCCTTCACAGCAATGCAAGGACCGAAAGCATTTCCAAAGGACTCGATGCAAAATGCCATCCACATCGAGAGAAAGAACTATAGAATGAGAACACAGAATGAAGCAGACTTATTTCTCTTTTGTTATGTTTTGGTTTGGTTTGGTTTTTCTCATGGTTTCTCCCATTCATTTTAATTTTTCTGTGCAACATGACTAATGTGAAAATGTGTTTAATAAGAATATATGGGTAGAACCCATGCAAGATTGCATGTTGTCTTGGGGAGTGAAGGGGAAATTTAGAACATATGGAAGTGATTTTTGAAAACTGAAAATAAATAAATTAATAAAAAGGAAGGCAAAAAAGAGATATTAATTTAAAATGTATAGCAAGAACAAAATACAAACATTTCTTCCCAATACCTTAGGGGACAGAATCTTCCCTATACTACCTCAGCTGGAGAAAGGAGTACAATGGGAGGGTTAGGCTCATAACTTAACCTTATGTAGCAATTGTCCCACAAAGTTCATGTCCAAATGTGGCATGATTACTGAGTGAATCTTTTTACTGGGCTGGGGTTCTAAAGTTTACCCCCCAAAGGTTGTTCCTTGTTCCTCAGGGAATTGATGCTGTGTTGGCTGCAAAACCCAGCCTGGATTCCAATTTTGGATTCTTGTAACTTGCTCTTCTGACCTTTGAAGCTGGAGACTCCAATCCCTTCCCCTAGAATGGAAAAGGACAAATGAAAATGCCAACGACCAAGGCGAGATGGGCCTCAGAGTGCACTCAGAGTCCTCTCATCACACATGGTGATTGATGGACTCACCAAGTAAAGTCAAAAGAGTGAATGGTGCAGAGGAACCCAAAACTCATGGCTGTTTTGAATGCCTCCAAAATCGATCAGAGAGGCTTTCCTTCTCCATGTGGTTGGTCTATCAGAACCATTTATGGAATGTCTACACAGGCTCCACAGTCTCTCCAAGATCTGAACTATTTCCCTTACACATCATCACTGTTGTCCTAGAAGTATCCTCCACACAGAGAAATTACATCAGCCAGGCAGACTGATGGAACCTGAGCATGTGGCAGATCCCTGTTAGGATAGTATTCATTTTTATCCCCTACACTTTGAAGGCCATGTGTTACACTGAGTAGGTGCTTGATCTCAATCTGCTAAACTGACAACCATGATTCTTCAGTTCCCTGCCCTCCCCCATCATACTCCCCAACCTCCCCGCTTAAGCACACAGTAGGTGTTCAACAAATGTTTACCAGTTCAATTGAATGAATTGATGACATGAAATTTTTACTCCTTTTCTTCATTTTGGTTTGATGAGGTTTGATGTAAAAGGAAGCCAGAGATGGGGGCTGTGGTGACCATTCCTATCCATCACATGGGCTTTTTTTTTTACCATAATGTCTCTGGCTTCTTTTATAAAGACTGATTCAGAAACATTTTGCAGAATATTAATAACTTATATTTGCATATCTCATCCAAACCTAACCTATGATGCAAGGATTCATTATCTTCTTTTTTTACAGAAGAGGAAACAAGCTCAGAAGAAATCAGGGCACTTGCCAGGGGTCACCCAGCTAGTAAGGAATTGGGGTGGGATGTGACCCCAGGTCTTGCTAGTTCTGGGTTCAGAGACCTAAGCACATTATGTGACACTATTTGTCAGAAAGCCATTACCAAGGAGGACATGCCTGATGAACTGTCTGTAAGAGGCAAAGGAGCAGGAAAGGACTGGGACTTTCAGAGGCTTCAATACTCAAGCTCCTGGTTTTTCCACAGAAATTCTAGAGACACAAGTAACATCAGCAATTTAGCTCAATTGAATTAAACGTGGGAGGCCCTTGTTTTGTTTCGTGGCCCCAGGGATCTTCTCCACTGGGGCACTGCTCTGTCTGAGTTTCCAGGGTAGTTTCAAGTTCACATTTGGAGGCAACTGGCTCCTTGAAGCCAAATATTCCATTTTAGGATCAGTCTTTAGTCATAACAAGCTGACTCCATGGTTTGTGTTTGGGTGAAAACAGATTAAGGATTTAGCTCACTCAGCCCTGACCTTCTCCTTCCCAAGCCCAGAAAGGCAGCAGACATCTGAGGAGACTTATATGAAGATCTTATCTGTTTCTAGATGCCCCCTTGGGGCCCAGATAATATGGACCTACTCTAGAGTCTGAAATAGAATGTAGGATCAGAAGCTCAAAGGGAACAGACTGGCAGGGAGAGTTCAATTTTCTTTGAATATCATCTTGTCATTAGAGGGGTAACATAGTACAGTGGAAAACACAAGAAGATCCAGAGCCCAGAGATGAGACCCTAGACCCAGGTCCATCACCAAGTCCCTATGGGACCTTGGGTAAGTCAAGCTTCAGCTTTTCTGGGCTTCTCTATAAAATATGGGGGAAAGTAGATAATCTCAAATACCTTCCAGTTCTACATTTCATGTTCTGAGGAAAGCTCAGACATCCTCTGAGCCTAAGGAGACCCAAACCTAACCTAACCTCTCTCCCTCTCCCTCCCTCCCTCCCTCCCTCCCTCCCTCCCTCCCTCCTCTCTCTCTCTCTCTCTCTCTCTCTCTCTCTCTCTCTCTCTCTCTCTCTCTCTCTCTCTCTCCCTCCCTCCCTCCCTTTCTCTGTCTCTCCCTCCCTCCCTCTCTCTCTCTCTCTCTCTCTCTCTCTCTCTCTCTCTCTCTCTCTCTCTCTGTGTTTTTCTGTCTCTGACTGTCTCTGTCTCTCTGGCTCTGTCTCTGTCTGTCTCTCTCTCCATATATACATACATACATACATACATATATATATATATATATATATATCTGTCTCTCTCTCTATCTGTCTCTCCATCTGTCTCTTTTTCTGTGTGTCTCTCTGTTTCTGGCTCTGTCTCTCTCTCTCTGTCTGTCTCCCTGTCTCTCTGTCTGTCTCCCTGTCTCTCCCTCCTCCCTTTCACATAACCTATTCCCTGCTGGTCTATCTTGATGAATCCTCCTATTTGTAACCAAGTGAATCCTGTTGTAGAGCTTTTGCCTTCAAGGCCTGATGGATCAGTTCAGACTCTGCTATCAAAATTCCTCCTCACTGCTAAGAGGAAATCCCTCTTCTCCTTGTGCGTGGGAAGGAAAAAATACATTCTACAATGCTGGCTCTTTGTTGAGCAATGCTATCCTACAGGCCCACTGTTTTACCAGCGCAGTTAAATGTCCAAAAACCAGAGATCTGTTTAGAGATTCTTTCCCCCTCCTGCAATTTCCAGCTTCACTCACGAGCTTCACTCGTGATCCAGGGCACTTTGACTTTGACTTAGCTTTTGACAAAGTGTGATTGCTGAGGGGCTCTAAGTCTCTCTGCTTTCCAAATATCTCCCCAATCCAAGTGCCCAGAGTGCCTGAAGTTTATGTTGTTAGAGATTCATTTCTGTCTGCAACACATTTACTGAGCACCCCCTACAATGCATAAAACCTGTATTAGGTTCAGCTAAGGAGAAGACAGAGATGACTAGACCGGGGCCTCTGCTCTCGGCTTTCTCGCTCCAATGGCATGGTCCAATAGAAACAGTCCTGATTTAAGTCAAAGAACCTAGGTTCAAATGCTGTGTCTGATGCTCGTTAACTCTATAACCTAGGTAAGTCACTTCATTTTCCTTACTTGGTTTCAGTTTCCTTCATTGTAAAATAAAAGAATTGTACTAAATGATCTTAAAGGTGTCTTCAGCTCTAGATCAATGATTCTAAATTGGAGGATTAGACGTGAACACACAATATTAATCAAACACTTCTAAGGTGAAGAATAAATGATTATTATTGTAGAATTTTGAGATTTAGCATTTTACTATTCAATCCTCATGTAAATATTACCACAAATCTGTCTTGGTTTGGGATATGTCCAAGGGCATTGGGGGTGGGGATGGGGAGCAGGGGAGTATACCATGGTATACCATGTTGGACAGTTCTCTCCCTAGGCTAGAAATGCTTGGATTTACGACAATGTTAATGTAATATAGTTGACTCTGGCCCCACTCTTTCATCACCAAACCCAGGGCTATTTTTATTTTATACATCCATAAGCTTCTCTGGTACCCTGTGAGACTGGGAAGTCACGTTTCGCTGTCACAGGCTAAGCCCTCACTAGTTGTATACCTCCCATTTTAGAGGCCCAGTGACTAGTACTTACCACCAATTTCACCATTTAACATCAGGTTAGATTTTACAAAAGAATGTTTACTTCAAAGTTATAATAAATACAAATGTATGAAGAGAGGGAGACATATACAAATATATACCATACAAATATATACAAAGCAATAAAAATGTATATGTTATATATAAATATATATGCATGTGTGTATATATGTATATGTATTTATATAATATTACCCCTACCATCTCAGAGGCAGAATCCCCCCATATCACCTTGTCTGAGAAGATGATGTTTACATCTTAGCTCAGTTCCTATGTAGTATTAGCCCAGCTGAGTTCAAGTCCAAAGCTGTCAGTGACAGCTTCTAGAAAACTGAAGTCTTCCAAGGGTGTTGTAACTGGGCTGACTATAATCTAGAACCTGGATTCCAGGACTCTCAGATCTCAGCGACTTAGAATAGAAAACGACTGAAGAAAGGGCCAAAAGCCCAGGCTTATTCCCCTGGGACATGTGACCTAAAGGCTAGTGGAGGAGGGGGAAGAAGAGGTGTCTCTCAGGCCCTTCTGCCTTATCCCCAGTGCTATATGGGCTTACAGGAATGCAGCAAAGCCACCCATTTTTTTTTTCTGAGTTCTGATTTTTCACTCAAAGAGAAAAGGCTTCTGTGGTAGGCCAGTGCAGGATGTCCACCTGTGCTGCAGGGCTTTCTTTCTTGAATGAAGTTCAAAAAAAGACAGAATCTACAAGGAGGTCACATTCTAATGGTGCAGACCGCATGCAACAACCAGATACATATGAGATACAAGGAAAAAGCATCAGGAATCATTGGTCTGACTCTAATTCTATTAACACAAAAGCCACTTTCCCTCTCTAATCCTCAGTTTCTTTATCTATTAAATGGGAATAATTATACCTGTGTTACCTCTCTCAAAGTGTTGTGAGAATGAAATGAGACAATTGGATGAGAGAGTACTTTAGAAAAGTTACTGTATAAAGAAGCATGGATATTATTGTGGGACAGTGAAACTCCCTGTCAGTTCTCTCTCTGAGATCTCTCCTTGAAATTAATTTGTATTGCCTTGTGTGTGTATGTGTTTATATGTGTGTATGTGTGTGTGTGTGTGTGTATATATATATATATATACATATACATAATGTACATATATGGATGTGTGTTCATCCTTTGTTGCCAAAGAAGACCATGCCATCAGAGAAATGATGACATGACTTGCACTTGACTTTGTTTTGAGTGAGGGAGGGCTGTGCAGATCACCAGCCTCACTTCTCCTCCAGAGCCATCTGAATCCAGTGACCAGATATTTATCAAGATGACTGGAGATGACCCAGGATGAGGCAACTGGGGTTAAGTGTCTTGGCCAAGGACACACAGCTAGTGAGTGTCAGGTGTCTGAGGTGAGATTTGAACTCAGATCCTCCTGATTCCTGTACTGATGCTCTATCCACTGCACCACCTAACTGCCCCACATATATGTACAGGCATGTATGTATGTATGTATATATAAATTCAATTCAATAAACATTTATTAAGCACCTACTACATGCCAGGCCCTGTACTAAGCACCAGGGATATAAAGTAGCAAAAGACAGTCACTGCCCTCAAGGAGTTGATAATCTAATGGAGCAGACTACATGCAAACAAATATATACAAAGTAAACTATACTCATTATAAATAGGAAATAATTGAAAAAAGGGAAAGCACTAGAATTAAGAGGGAAGGATTCCTGTAGAAGATGGGATTTTAGTTGGGACCTAAAGGAAACCAAGGAGGTCAGTAGTCAGAGCAGAGAAAGGAGAGCATTCCAGGTATGTCTATGTGTGTGTATGCATATGTATATATGTGTGCATGTGTATATATGTATATGTATGTATCTGTATGTAGATAAATAGGTATAGATATGTGTGCATGCATATGCACAAATATATACATATGTACATATACATAAAGTGTATGTGTAAATATGTGTATTACTTTGTGTATATTTTACATTTACTCTCAGTGGACACATTTATCTTCCCAATAGTAATAAGGTCCTTAAAAATATGAGATGTTCTGTTTCCATTTTTGCCTCCTTAAGATCTAGCATTGGGTAGCTAGTTGTCACAGTGGATACAGCACCAGGTTTGGAGTGAGAAAGACTCATCTTCCTGAGTTTATATCTGGCCTCAGACACTTATTAGGTTGTGTGACCCTGAAAGAGTTACTTAACCCAGTCTGCCTCAGTTTCCTCATCTGTAAAATGAACTGGAGAAGGAAATAGCAGACCACTGCAGTTTCTCTATCAAAAAAACCTAAATGTGGTCACAGAAAATCAGATGTGAATAAAAGGACTCAACAGCCACCACAGCAATATGAGTACAGCACTTCACCAGCATCTGCATCAGATACTTAGCATTCCCTTACCCACTAAATCAAGGATAAACATTTGTCAATGAACTTGGAAACTGTTTATCCTCCCCTGACTAGCTAGAGTCATCTTGGCTTTTGGATTATTTGGTGTTTTGGCCTTTGTGTGGATAACAGAAAGTTGATTATCTAGAATGCTGGTTATTTATTTCTTTCACTCAGTCAATGTGGCTTTGTTACATATGGCATGAGACTTCCATCCCACCTCATAAATCGCACTCACTTCCCACCTCTTTGCCTTTGCTTAGCTGGTTCTTTGTATGCCACTTATCTGAACCTCACAGAATTCTAGCTTTCTTCAAACCACAGCTCAGGGGCTAAGGATGGAGACAGAGGCAATGGTGCCTCTCTAAGAAAAAGACATTGGTCCTAGTCCTTTGGAAGAGTTAATTCTCCCCTACAGATAGCACCCTATACAAGGGGAGATTTTCACTTTTTTTCTTGCCATTCCTTTGAGCAATGAGCCCATATCCTTTTACAAGCACCATTGTGGAGCCCTTTAACCATCAGAGCTAAATTAGCCTTTCCCCACTCCCCCTGGCCTGCTGATCAGTGTCAGCAAAAAGCTTTATCCATCCTCAACCTCTCAACTGGATAGGATTACAAAGTGAATTGCTCATCTGGGCACTGAAGTTATCTTCTTTCCACACAAGCCTGGAGTTATCTCCTGCTTTATGACTGGAAATTGTTGATATCAACAACGGTGGATAAAAGTGAGGGGGAGAAGGAATCTTATATTCCTTAAATAACCTCACCGATTGTGAGCTTACTCCTTCATGTGCTGCATGTCTGTTTGAGGTAGGGGTCAGCACGCAATCCGTGACGAGGCAATTCAATTGAAAAAGCATTTATTAAGCACCTACTATGTGACAGGCACTCTTCTAGGTACTAGGAATGCTAAGACAAAAGCAATACAGTCCCTGCCTTCTACAAGTTTTCTGTGGCTTCCTTGTTCCAGTCCCTTGGGGGTGGGGGTGAGGGGTGGCGGGTACTGTCATCGTTTATTCTGTTTTGTGGCTAAGCACTGATTCAATAGGGCTCATTTTGTGAAATCAAGAGCAAATGAAAAATAGAATCACTTTTATTTTCAACCAGGAGGCAATATGTAATGTATTTAATGTCAAAGTCCTCTAATAACTAGTTTGGAAAAAGAAACTCTTAAAAGCAAGAAATGACTTCTGCCTACACACTGAATGATCACGTGTCAAAGATATTTTGTTTTATCTCATTCTTGATTCATTATTTTATTTATTTATTTGTTTATTCATTTATTTTTAATTTATGGAATGAGAAACATTTCCATAATATAATATAATTAAAAAGATGATCGTGCATGAAATTGCAAATGTATTGTGTACAACTTAGTATTCCTTTTAAATTCATAATAAAGTTATGTAAATTTCTTTTTTTTCCCCTTTTTTCTCCTTCTCTCCCTACCCCCCCACCTCCAGAGATGGTGTCAAGGAGATTCAGGTTTCAGGTAAGCATGGGCTAAGTTGGTATATGAGCTTCCTTCCAATGCTGACATTCTGGGGTTCCACCTGACCTGCTGGAAAGGTCTCACAGCCTGTTAGAGGCTAGTTGATCCATTCTCTTATGATCCAGATTGTGGCTGGATCATTTGTCCTTTGTTCTCAAACAAACCAATGATATCAGGAAGGTGATGTCTTGACTTGCAAGTGAATTGGATTTAAGTGAGGCAGGGCTGTGTAGAGTCACCGGCCTCACTTTCTCCCAGGACAGATGAGGAAGTTGAGGACCAGAGAGAGGACCAAGGTCACCTAGCGAGGCATTGGCTCCCAAGCCCTGGCCAGTGCACTTGCCTCTTCTTTACAGATTGTAATATCAGCACATTGTATCTCCTCACCAAAACAAGATGTATCAAAAGTAGTTTGAAAGAGTAAAAATGGATATACAGATGTCCAGCACTGTTCTCTGGGAGGGAATCTTTGAACTATAGTTGATCTGTTGCAAATTTTTTCTTTAAGTTAATTGCCAATTAGCAACTCCCCTGCTTTATTTTCTTGAATCTCACACCATCTCTGTTTCCCCTACCTTCATCAGCAGCCTGCAGCCAGTAGGGAGAACCTTTGAAAGTCAGATACTTCAGGGACATGGGAATTGAGGGGATAGGAGAATCTGGGTTCTGTATGAGCATCAGAAGCAAAATCTTCTGATACTTACCCTGACCTTATTTAAAACGAAACAAAAAAGTTCAGGTTACTAAACAATACCAAATGACTCCTGGGATCTTCCTGCTCTGTTGTTACAATCCAGATGCTGGTTTGATCTCACACCAATCTCATGCTTTCCATGTTACCAAGTGCCTTTACATCCATAACGCTCAAAGCAAGTTCTCTGAGCTAAAGGAGAGCAGGGATCATGGTCATGGAATCTCAGATCTATAAATTACCTTGATGAATTTCAAGCCCCTCACTTAAAAAATATGGAAACTGAGGCCCAGAGAGAAATAACTTATCCTATATCACATGCCATGTTAGTGGCAAAACTGAGAGTTGAACTCAGGTCAGCTGATTCCCAGGCTCCTGCCTTCTGAAATTGTGCCCCAATTACACAATTCAAAACTGTCCATGAGTTATTTCCTTGCTTGCAAGGTGAGAGATAATCCTGGAAAACAAAATTCTTTTCTCTAGCTCCATCCACTAGTGTATGTGGGAGAGAGGTCAAAGTTTAGACCTGAGTAGAGAAAGACATTGGGAAATGAAGAGTGGACCATGACATTGTGGGAGGTGCTCTTCCCTATTTCTCACATTGTAGCCATCTTCAAGGCTCAAATTCCACCTCTTCAAAATCTTCTGTAGCTGTAAGTAAGGGGTCTTCCATTCTTCTAAACTCATAAGGCATTTAATGTCTAAACCTGAGCATTCGGCACTTACTACACAGTGCCTTGTGACATCTTTTATGTTTTTTAAAATTACTTTTCATTTAAAAAATATTTCTCTTTATTTTGTTAGATTTTTCTGAATTACATTTATATATGTATATATTTAAATTTTATTTTTAATTTATGAAATAAAACAAGCTCTTTCATAATATAGTACAATAAAAAGACAATGTACATGAAACTGCAAATCTACTATGCACAACTTAATATTCTTTTCAAATATACAATATTGTCATGTAAATTTTCCCCTTTTTTTCTTCCCTCCCCCCATAGATGACTACTATTAGACATATAGATATGTGTGTTTACAGTTATGCACACGTATATTTGTATATATACACACATATCTGTATGTGCATATGCATGTATATACGTAAACATGCATATATGCAAAATCATTCTTTACATACTTCTATTTATCAATTCTTTCCCGATGCAGATAATGTCTTTCTTCATATGTCCTTTATAGTTAGTTTGGGTATTTATAATAGATAAAATAACTTATTCATTCAAAGTCATTCGTAAAACCACATTGTTGTTACTGTATACAATTTTCTCTGGGTTCTGCTCATTTTACTCTTTGTTATTTTGTTCAAATCTTTCCATGATTTTCTAAAATCACTGAACTCATCATTTCTTATAACATAGTAACATTTCATCACAATCATACATCACAACTTGTTCAATCATTCCCCAATTGATGAGCAACCCTGAAACTTCCAGTTCTTTGTTACCACAAAGACAGCTGCTATAAACATTTTAAAACATATAAAGTTCTTTTTCTTTTTCTCTAACCATCTTTGGAAATGGATCTGGTAGTGGTATTGCTGGGTCAAACGATATAGATAGTTTACATTTAACATTTTTAAACATTTATTTTTTTTTAATTTTGAGTTCCAAATTCTCTTCCTCTCTCTCATACCTTTCCCACCTCTTGAAAAGGCAAGCAGTATGATACGAATTATACATATGCAGTCATACAAAGGATATTTCCTTAAATTGCTTTTCATATCTTGTTTATTTCTTTCTCTTTTTTCCTTCCTTCCTTCCTTCATTCCTCCCTCCCTCCCTTCCTTTCTTCCTTCCTTCCTTCCCTTCTTTCTTTTTATTTCTTTCTTTCTTTCTGGAGGCAATCAGGTTAAATGATTTGCCCAGGGTCATGCAGTAAGTAAATGTCTGAAGCCAGATTTAAATATCACTCTTCACAAATAGATCTTTCATCCTTTCCCTTCTTCCTGATCTGTGAGTTCCCAGATCACCCCAGCTCTCTCCGTCCCCACCTCTCCTTAGGCTTAAAGCACAAGATCTTGCCCATGGCAAGTACTCAATAAACATTTGTGGATGACTAATTGGGCCAGACTGGAAAGGAATTAGAAGAGCAAGATTTGAGTTTGAGGAACTGGGGAAGGGTTGCTTGAGTTGAAGCCAGAATAAAATAACCAGAGCCAGAAAACAATATTGTATGCAAAAATGGAAATGAATGGAATACTGCAATGAATTCCATCACTAAGTACTTATAATATCTAATATTGGTCATGAAAAAAAGATAAAAGAATGCACTTCCCTTTTCTCCTTGGACAAGTGGAGGACTATGGATGCAAAATGCCATGTATACCATCAGATATTATCTCTGTGTTGGTTGGTTTGGTTTAACTGTTTTATTTGTTACAGGGGAATGCTGGATAGATGAAGAAAGCAAAGTGATACATACACGAGAATCAACCAATCAATAACCATTTATTAAGCACCTACTATGTGAGAGGTACTGTGCTAATAGCTAGGGATACAAAGATAGAAACAGAAGTCCATGCCCTCAAGTCTCTTATGTTTTAATGGATAACAAGTACATGGATGGGTATCTCAAGAATATAAGTAAATCCAAAACCATTTGGGGAGGAGGTGGCCCTCCAGCTGGTGGCTCCAGGAAAGGCTTCATGAATAAGGAGCTACACAGGCTGAAGGGAACCAGGGTGGAGGAAAAGAGACAGAGCTCTTTCCCCATGGGAGGGATGGCCAAAGAAAGGAGACAGAGCTCCAAGTATGCAGAATGGCAAATAGGCTAGTATGGCTAGAAAGCAGAGGGACAGAAGGGAAGGGGAGTATAAAGAAGACTGGAAAGCAGGGGAAGAAGCCAGGTTGGAAATGTAATACAAAGACAAAAGTCATCAATAAATCTTTTGAAAAGAAAAAGTAAAATTCAAAGCCATGGGCTTGGAGATTGTGCAAAAGTATGGAAAAGCTACAAAAAATCTTTGGGAGAAAAAATGTGCATGTGTATGTATATATGTATATGTGTATGTGTTTGTGTGTGTGTGTGTAAGTATATGTATAAATAGAAATGAGTGAGTGTGCGTGTGCTAAGATCCCCAGCAAAATCACTAAAGTATTTCACACACACACACACACACACACACACCCTTGCTCTTTTCTTAAATTTGTGGAATAAAACAAGCATTTCTATAGTACAAAAAAACAATGATTATTGTTCTTGAGTTAGTAATTCCTGAGACCAAAGAGAATGGAATTCAAGTCTCTAAAAAGCACAGGTTCAAGGAGAAAATCCCACTAACAACAATATACACATTGGTCTGGATGGAACAGAATTCTCAAACTCTTCATGCCTAAGAATAAACCCTTCATCTTTCTGTGAAAACCTGCTCTTCCTTACCTCTCTGTTGTTGTTGCTGTGTACCTTCCTATTCCTGGTGATCACAGTCACCCAGACTGAAAACTTAGTCTTCTATTGACCCTTCACTCTCCTTCTACTGCCAATCAATTACTGAGTTCAGTGACTCCTTCCTTAAAGATATCTACCGTTCCATTCTTGCTTCTACCATGCTAGCTTAAGAGATCAATATTTCTTGCCTGGACTATTATAATAATCTTCTAATTGGTCTCCTTGATCCCAGTCTCTCTGTCATTGATCTTTACATACTGCACAAGTGATCTTATTGTTATCACTTCTCTGTACAGAACCTAATAATGACTTCATATAGCCAACCAAATAATGGCCAAGCTTCTTTATCTGGCATTTAAGGACATCTGCAATCTGTCACGCCTC
The DNA here is from genome assembly GCA_023548195.1 of Bettongia penicillata ogilbyi. Lineage (NCBI taxonomy): Eukaryota > Metazoa > Chordata > Mammalia > Diprotodontia > Potoroidae > Bettongia > Bettongia penicillata. The sequence continues at coordinate 10,779,653 of JAJHZJ010000612.1, read as the reverse complement.
TTCCTCACCTCCCCAAGACACATGTACATACACACACACACACACACACACACACACACACACATCCTTTGTCAGTTTGTTTCATACTATTACCCATAACATCTTCCACATTCCAACAAAAATAAAATCTGTTGTACATTTCCCACACTTTCTTTCTCACCTCTATATCTTTGCTTCTGCAGTTCCCCATTCCTGAAACACCTTCTCTTCTATCTCTCTACTGAAATTCAATGCATCCTCTAAGGCCAAAATTAAAATACCCCTCTTTTAGAAAGATACCCCTTATTCTTATTATCAGTCATTTTCTTTTCACATTTATTTAACAGAGATCATTCTGCGCATGGGGGAAGATAGAAGTATTTGTGTGGTTGGGGGATACTTCACATATATTATGTTCTGTTCTAATATAGTTATTTACTTATGTGTCATATCTTCATTACCTAACTATATACACCATAAGGGAAGGGACTATGCTTGGTGTACACAGAGTATATAATAAATGATGGTTGACTTTGAGTAGAGTTAAATGGAAGGATATAAAAGTATTTAACTAGTTTAGTGAAGTTTTTTTACCTGAATTTTCTGGTCTAATCATTCCTGTAGATTAGTCTGACCAAATTACTGGAAAATTGTCCTCTTTTCTTCAGTTAGGCTATGTCTCCATACACAAACTAGTAGTAAAGGGAAATAAAAGTATTTAAATTCAAACAACCTATTAGTAAATGGCTCCTAATTCTTTAATGGTCCATTTCCATAAGCCTTTTATCTCCCCAGCAAAAAAACAGTAGAAAGAGCCTGGAGCTGAGATGAGAAGACATGGGTTTGAATTATAGCTGTCCATGACCTTAAGCAACACCCTTAACCTCTTTGCTATTCAGTTTCCTCACATACATATATATGTGGAAATATACACATGGCTATGTACATATATAGACATTAATATGTGTGTTCATATATATGTGTATGTCTGTGTATATGTTTATATGTATGTATGTGTATATGTGTACATGCAGATGTGTATATATATATATGCAAACATGCATATACATACATATATACACACACAGCTACATCTGGTCCAATCCCTTCATCTTTTATAGATACAGAGATAGACATATAAATATAAAAATATTGATGACTTACATTTAGCTTAATCCTCAATTCAAGCAAACATGTACTATAAAATCTATCTGACCCTACAGGAAAATAGAAGGGAAGGAAATAAGAAAGGGTGAGGGTGTGATAGAAGGGAGGGCAGACTGGGAGAAGAGGTGATCAGAATGCACACCATCTCAGGATTGGGGAGGGGAGAGATAGGGAGAAAATTTGGAACTCAAAATTTTGTGGAAGTGAATGTTAAAAACTAAAAATTAATTAGTAATAAAACTTACTACATATGTGTGTATACATATATACATACATATTTTCTCTCTCTGTATATGTGTGTGTGTGTGTGTATGTGCCTGTGTGGGTGTATGGAAGAATATCTGAGAAAAAAACTCTCTGACTTTGGGAAAGTCACCATTGAAGTCACAGTATTTAAAGCCAGAAGGCATCTTGGGGATTATTTAATCCAATCTCCTCATTTACATATATGTACATACATAGATAGGCAGCTAGGTGGCACCATAGTGCACAGAGCCTGGAGTCTGGGTCTGAAGTCAGGAAGACTCATCTTTTTAGTTCAAATCTTACCTCAGATGCTTACTAGCTGTGTGACTTTGGGCAAATCACTTAACCCTGTTTGCCTTCAGTTTCCTAGCTATAAAATGAGCTGGAGAAGGAAATGGCAAATCACTGCAGTATCTTTGCCAAGAAAATTCTAAATGGGGTCACAAAGAGGTGAATAGGACTGAAAAATGATGGACAATATCAACAATATATATAAGCATGTATATGCGTGTGCACACATATGTATTTGCATGTGCATTCATGTGTTTATACATGTAGAAAATGCAGGGGAAATGTGTGTGCATACCTCAACACATGCATACATGTATTTTAAATGACAGGGTTGGAGTAAATACTTTCCAAAATTTCTTCTAGTTTTAAATCCTATGAACTCAATTATGACCTTCCCAGATCAGAGCCTCTTGTCAGAAACCACTTCCCCCCATCCTTATTCCAGCATAGGACCAAGGACATGATTGACATTCTATGCACTCAGGGTTTAATTGGATAAACTCTAAGGTCTTCTCCAGGTGTAGCGTCCGTGGCTCTATGGGATGATGAAACCAGATTGGTTGAAACAGATGGTGCATATTGGAAAATCATTGGAGATAAGACTGGAAGGTTAGCGTAACCAGATCACAAAGGCCCTAAATGCCAGACTATGGAGTTTACCAAACTCAGTGCAGTGGGCAACAGGGGAGCTTTTGGGGGAGGGAGGGTCCATGGTCCAAGCTGGGCTTTAGGAAGATTAGTCTGGCAGCAGGAGGGATTGAAGCATGGAGAGGAGCCCAGGAGGCTAGTGAGGAGATGGCTGTAACCAGACTTTCACAAAGGGAAGACAGAATGGGGGTAAGGGGTGGAAAGAGCTTGGGATCAGGCTGGATTCTCAGCTCCACCCCCACCTTGAATTGTCACCTGAGTCACTGCTCCCTCCTGGACGTTAGCTCTCTCCTCTAAAAATGAGGAGGTTGAACCATATGGTCTCTAGCATCCCTTTCTAGCTCTTTTCTGTTTTCTGTGATTCAGTAAATACATCTTCATTCATAGATTATGTTCAAAATAAGCATTTGTTTGACTAAATTCAACCCTGGTTTCTTTCCAAACTGGCTTGTTCATGTAGCTACAGCCTTTGTGAGAGGCAGTAAAGGGGAAGATAAATTACATTTAAGTAGGAATCAAAAGTCCTGAGTTCACATCCTGACTCTACTATTTATTACTTAAGTCACCTCAGGCAATTCAGTTCATCTCTCTGGGCCTCAGTTTCTCCATCTGTCAAATGAGGGAATTAGACTAGGTGGTCTCTAAGGTTCCTTCTAGCTCAGAATCTTATGCAGATACCACTACAAAGTAATATATGAGGAACAAGGAATGTTGAGCATGGAAGGGACAATCCAGGGTCAGTCATTCGTTATATTTACCCCTTGCTCTCCCAGAAACCCTCATTCAGAGTGCTATGGGCTGATGGGCAGATACTTGGCTCTCACCATCTCCAGGCAGGCCTTGTGGGATGTGGCTGTTTATCTGTGTTCTGCTCCTGCCAGAAGGGCTGAGCCACTGCTGCAGATGGGACAGCTGGCATTCATTCCCGGACAAAGCCTGTTTCTCTGCAAAATGCTACAAAGTGAGGAATTTCTCTTTGAGATTACATCTCCCCTTAGACTTGCAGGGAGACAGAGTTTGACCACCATCAAAGTCCACAAATAAACAATAACAATTCATATTTATAATATGACTTGGATTTTTTTAATCACTTTGCTCCCAACTGCCCTGTGAAGTACGGAATGCAAATGTGATAGATAATGAGCATTTTCTTGGTGAGAAAATTGAGACTCAGAGGCACAGAGAACTGGCATATTTTGTATAACATCACATAGCTAGTTACCATCTCGAACCCCATTCTTGATCTCTTGTGACTCCATTAAACAATATGCCTTGACTCACCTGCTTTTATCCCACCTCCCTTCATGTTGGGATCCAAAAGAAGATACATTGCACATGTGCTCGTGCTATAGGCCAATAGATTAGAATTTATTAAGTACCTCCTAAGTGCTAAACTTTGGTGATACAAAGATAAAAGTGAAACAGGTCCTGCCCTCAAGGATCTTTTATTCTAATGGAAGAGACAACATACATATATACAGGCAAGATATATACAAATCAAAAAGGAGGTCACCTTGGAGAGAAAAGCACTAGCCTTAAGGAGACCAGGAAAGATCTCCCATCGTAGGTGGGGCTTGAGTTGAGTCCTAAAAGAAACCAGGGACTCCAGGAAGCAACAGTGGGGTGTAAAAGCACTTTGCTGGAGGGGATAGCCATAAGCACGATAAAAAGGGTGTTTAAGGGTCATCCAAACTGTCATAGTTCCTTTCCTTACCTCGTATTACTTCCCTTCTCATACTTTGTACTTCATCTAAAGGACTAAACTCTGTCATCACCATGGGGTCTCCAACCCCATGGCTTTGCTTGTACTGCTCCCAATGCTTATCTGATATGTTTTTACCTTTTCTTAAATTTTTACCTATCTTTTAAAATTCTACTCAAATGCCAGTTCCTCAAAGAAGTTGTCTCCAATTCCTCCAGTTAGTAATGATCTCACCTCTCAGGCTTCACTGGGCACTTGGTGTGTGCTACTCATTAAGGAAGCAAGGCAGAGTGGAAGAGCACTGGATTTGAAACTGGAGGAGCTGGGTTCAAATTCTGGTTCTGCTACCTACTATTTATGTGACCTCTCTTTCTGGACTTCATTTTCCCATGTGTGAAATAAAGGGGCTGTGTAAGGTCACCTAACACTCCTTCCAATGCTAAGTCTAGATCCCAGTGCTAAGGGATTATTGATGCAATTCTGGAAGAGTTTATGTAGACATAGCCTTAGTGTTGTGCCATGTTCCCTTCCCAGAATGGAAATCCCATTAGAACAGGGACTGTGTCTTATCTAAATTTTCTCATTCTCTCAGGGTTTAATACAAAGCTTAAGGAGTGTTTGAGGAAGGAAGGAAGGAAGGAAGGAAGGAAGGAAGGAAGGAAGGAAGGAAGGAAGGAAGGAAGGAAGGAAGGAAGGAAGGAAGGAAGGAAGGAAGGAAGGAAGGAAGGAAGGAAGGAAGGAAGGAAGGAAGGAAGGAAGGAAGGAAGGAAGAAAAAGGAAAGAGAGGAGAGGAGAGGACAGGAGAGGACAGGAGAGGACAGGAGAGGACAGGAGAGGAAAGGTGGGAGGGATGAAGAAAGGGAGGAAAAATGGTGGGAAGGAAAAAAGGAACAAAGGAAGAGAAAGAGGGAAGGATGAAAGGGGAAAAAGGAAGAAAGGAAAGGAGAAAGAGACAAAGAAGGAAGGACTTATGGCCCTGCATGTAGTATTAGAGTGTCATTTTCACTGAGATTATAGCAAGATTTGAAATGTGATGTCATAAATGAGCACTGATTTGGAATTTTAAGAGGTGACTTTCAATTACACCTCTACCTTTGACTACTTATGAGAGAGCAGGCATAGCTCCTCATTTATCTGGGGCTCAACTTCATATCACAGGTCATATTGTAGAACACTGATCATCAGCCACAGACCTTGGAAGTTATCTAATACAATCCTTTCATTTTACAGATAAGGAAACTGAGGACCAGAGAAATAAAGCAGCTTATCCAATGTCACCCAGATATCAAGTAACAGAAGAGATTTGAATGCAAGTTCCTTGACTCCAAATCCAGCACTGTTCCACTGTACCTCATCTGTAAAATAAATTCTCTGACCTCATGTAGTGAGCACTGCATTTACTCAAGTGTAGGGCATACATAGAATCAGAGATTCATAGAACATAAGAGCTGTAAAGGACCTTAGCAATCTTCTAGTCCACACCCATCATTTTACCAATGGTGAAGCTGAGCCTCAGAGAAGGGAAAGGATTGGCCAAGGTTGCACAGCAAGTTAGTTGAAAAGCTAAGACTAAAACCCAGGTTGCTTGACTCCCAGGCCAACACATTCTTCTTTGTGTCACTGTGCCAAAGTGCCAAGAGTTAAGTTAGAACTGGTCTAATTTACTCGGGAAAAATTGTCCCCCTTGCTTAAGGGTTGAAAAATGGTTTTCAAACATGGGGAAGGAGAAGGACTAAAAAATCTAGCTTCATAGCAGGACTTCACATTAAGGGACGAGATCTCTGTTACCACAAATGGCCAATCACAATAGGGTCTGAAAGCTCCTGTATTTATTCCAAATGGCCAATACTTGTCACATCTTAGGAACTTAGGAACTGCTGAACTTTGGAAATGGCCTCAGCTTGATTTTTTATGGAGAAAGTGACATAAAAGTGAGGCCATTTTATCAGCATATATACAGCGGTACTTTGCTTACGGGGTGCCTTATTTATACATGCACTTGTTAAAAGCAAATTCATCAGCAGCGCTTAAAGATAAATTCTAATCCAATTGAAAGGGCCAGAAGGCAGAAGTGTGAAGGTTTAGGAAGGTGACTTAGGGCTGCCGGGTGAGCAGAGGCTGTGGCAATTATTGGTGTGAAATTCTGGAAATGATGCAGCTCCCCAAGGTTCATACGATGCCCAGGGGAGGCAAAAGCCTTGTCAGCAAAGAGATGAAGATAGAACTTTCCAAGTAGCATCAAGAAAGTCCTTCCATTCTTAGGAAGAAGATTGGAGAGCTTTTACTACCATCTTGCCCACTTGTCCTTTGAAGTACCAGGGCTCTCATTACCAAAATGATTATCACATCAGAATAAAGGATTATAGATATTTAGCAGAAAGGCACCCCAGAGGCCACCAAGTCCAAGACTCTCATTTTATAGATGAGCAAACTGAGATCAAGAGAAATAAATTAACTTAATCAAATTGATTGTCTGGCAGAGAAAGAGTAGAGTCCAAACCTTCTTACTCCAAATCCCAACTTCTTATCACCATTACATTCAGTGGTGTGAGACGAAGAACTCTGGGATGGCTTTTGAAGTAGATACCTCACCACTATAACTATATACCAAAGAAATCACAGAAAGAGGGCAAAGATCTACATAGAGAGAATTTCTAACAGCTTTCTTCATTGAAGTCAAAAACTGAAAACTAAAGATTTATCTTACCATTGGGAAATGGTAATCAAATTGTGGTACGGGAACAGAATGGAATATTATTTTGCTATAAGAAATGATGAAATGGGCCATTTCAGAAGAAATTGGGGAGATCTCTAGGAATTGATGCATAAGTAAGCAAAATGAGAACTTATACAATGATAACAACATGAAAGAGAAACTTCTGAAGACTTTAGAACTCAGATCAATATAATGATGACCCATGAGTTTGAAAGAATGAAGGTGAAACAGGCTACTTGACTCCTTAGAGAGAGATGACAAACTTAAAATGCGGAAAGAAACCTGCATTTCCCAAAATAATCAATGTGGAAATTTGTTTTGTCAGACTATGCAGCTATATATTGAGGGCTTTTTGAAAAAAAATTTGTTAAACAGGAGTATGTAGTAGAAGAGACAGATGAATTAAAGAACAAAAATCAAAGAGAGGAGGGGGAAGGGGGTTGAGAAGCAGTCATATCCCTAGCTCTCTACCAACTTACAGTATGACCTTAGGTACTAAGCCATATCCTCTCTTTGAATCTCAATTTCCCCACTGGTAAAATGAGAAGTTTGGACCAGACCATCAGGAAGGACCCCACCAGCTCCACAATTCTATTGTCTGAGGTCCCTTCTATCCCTGAAACTCTGATTCAAACCTTCAGTTCTTTCATCAATGACCAGGATTCATCTATCACTATCTAGTGGGAAGCATGAACCATGAAACTGTGGGGGAGGTTGATAGGAGGGAAGGAAGGGAACCATATGGGGGAGGCATTAGTTGACTGAGAAAAACATAATTTGGGGGTCATGAGGCAGAGGCTCTGGTTCCCCATGGCTTCATTCCTTCATCCCCCAGACAGACCTGATCCGCAGTCTTGACAGATGGTTCTTATTCGAAGGACACTTGGGCAAAGTGGGCTCAGCTCCAACAGAGAGAAGGCATGATTTTTAAAAGGAGTCTTTGACAGATCTAAATGAACAGCTTTATAAGCAGAGTTCTTTAGATGTTTATCCTCAGTTCCCCAAGGCAGAAAGAGTGTCTTTTATTTCTAGACAACTTGAGATATTTAGTTCAGAGAAGAAAATAAATTTGGAAGTGACATAATAATTATGATTATCCTAGTAGGAATCATGGACATGGGCATATAATGCTTTCAAATTTGTCAAGCTCATTTGTATATGCTCTCTTTTATTCAACCTCAAAACAATCCTGGGGAGGATATGTTCCAGTTCTAATTATCCCTATTTTACAAATGATGCTCAGAGAGGATCATTGAATTACACACGGTTAGTAAATGTCAGAGGCAGGATATGAACTGACGCCTCAGTGGTGCGGGACCTGGAGTCAAGAAGACCTGAGTTCAAATATGTAATAAATATGTGTATGTAAATTTATATAAATAAATATATAAAACCATGCAGAAGCATAATTTCTAACATAGCATCTCACTTTACATTTTTAAAGTGTATTATTTTTAATTTTTTTAAACATTCTTTTCTTTTTAATTTGAGTTCCAAATTCTCTTCTTCTCTCCCAACTCTCCCCCACCCACTGAGAACACAAGTTAATTATGTCAATTATACATGTGAAATAATGCGAAACATATTTCCATATTAGTCACATCACAAAAAAAAAGCAAAAAAACAAAAAACAAAACGAGAAACTTGTACTTCGGTTTGCCCTCAGAGTTCATCAGTTCCGTATCTCTCTCTGATGATAGCATTTTTTCATCATGAGACTTTGGAACTGTTTTGGATTATTGTGTTGTTCAGCATAACTAAGTCTTTCATAGTTCATGACAGCAGCATTGCTGTTACTGTGCACGATTCCCTTGATTCATTTCATTTCACTTTGCATCAATTCAAATAGGTTTTCCTTTTTTTTCCTGAAACCACTACTCCTAGTCATTTCTTATAGCACTTATGCAATATTGCAGTACAATCACAAGCCACAACTGGTTCAACCATTCCTCAATCGATGGGCATCCCCTCGGTTTTCAATTCTTTGCCACCACAAGAAAAGAGCTATTATAAATATTTTTGTACAGATAGGTCTTTGCTTTTAATTGTTTTCACCTTGTTGTCTTCTTCTGAAATTGTGCAATGATCTTCTCTGCCACCATAGTAGCTTTGGGTGTTAAAGTTCTTTCTGTGGTTGTTTGTTCATTTTTCCAGTCTATTTCTTCACTTTGGACTTTAAGTTAAAGTTGGGTTCTGATTACCTGGGAATAGAGAAGCAGTGGGTCATGCTTCAGGTTTTATAATGCTGCTACTTTCAGAGCTATATCTGAGGGTCTGCAAGTTTTCAGGGATTCTAAGGTGGTGTTTTCTTGGGAAAGGTATGGTTGCTGCTCTCCTGGTCTGCATTCTGCTCTTTACCCAGGAAGGTACCCTGCTCCTCTGCAGTCACAAGTACTAGTGTTCTTCTTGGGCCTGGAACTGTGACCAGGGACCCTGCTCCCTTATGACCAATCACAAAGACTTTTTTTCCACCCTGAAACTGTGACCCAGAATTTACTATGGACAATAAAATTGCCAATCAGCACCAATTGCACCAAATGCCAGCAAAAGGTTCCCGATAATTTCTTTCCAACTAGCTATCTGACTCCTTTACTACCTCTGGGCTGAGAGCTCCCAAAGATGCTGCTGCCACCATGGCTGTGATCCTATCCAGGGTGTACCATCCAGGGCTGCTGCCACGCTCCTGGCTGGTTGCCATCTCTGTGCAACTGCCAACCTTCTGTGTTGTCTTAGGCTAGAAAAATATCTCACTCTGACCTTTTTTTGGCTCTGCCACTCCAAAATTTGATTTGAGAAGTTAGTTTAAAGTACTTTGGAGGGGAATGCTGGGAGAGTTCAGCTAGGTTGCTATCTGTACTCCACCATCTTGGCTCCACCCCAGAATCTGACTTAGAACATTGGAAGTGGTCTATCCCACTAGGCTCCTCTCCACTCCATTCCCATCTCTTTCTACAAGAAAGGCAGAGCAATTGATTTGTGGGGCAGGATGGCAGCAGCTGTTGCCTATATCCCTGACAACTGTATTATTCTGTTTCCTACTCTGAGGCTACCTGTGAGTCATCTATAAAAGCAGAGTTATCCAGAGAAAATTAAGCCTTCCTTATTTTCTTGGGTATGCCCACGTTCAAGGTAAAGGGACCTTGATTTCTTTCTGTACCCTGACTGTGAATGCAGAATGAAGTAATATTTTCCTATTCAATTCAATATATATTTCCCTGTTTTTTCACAAGGATTACAGAGAAGGCAAAAAATGTTGTTCTATTTTCTAAGATTGTTAAAAACTGAATGCCTCCATCAATAGAGACATATTCTCTTCCTAAGAATCTGCTAGGCAGTGAGATATCCTTTCCCCAGTGCTCATTAAAGGGTGGAAAGCTCTATCCACCATATCCCCATCTCTTACTCACCCCAGCACCAACAAAAAAGTCTGGACCCTTTATTGAGAGTAGAAGTAAACTGGACCTCAGAAAGTCACTGGTGAGCTGCAGAGACTTGGGAAGAAATATGGAGAATATATAAATTCTGTTCTGGGAGGAAGGGAATGATGCTTGAGAAGGAAGAAATGAGATCAAGGAGAGACCCAAAAGAGGAAGAATCCAAGTGATATCATAGGAGTACACTTCTAGAGCTGAAACTTCAGTTACCATCTAATCCAATTCCTTTGTTTTATTTATTTATTTTGCTTTAAACAGTAGTTTTTTCTTATAATTACATATAAAGAAAATTTTTAGCATTTATTTTTACAAGATTTTGAGTTCCAAATTTTTCTCCTTCTGTTTCCCTCTTCTGAAAATGGTAGGCAGTTTGATACAGTATATACATATGCTATCATGTAAAACATATTTCCATACTCATCACAGTTATGGATGAAGAAACAGATCAAAAGAAAAAAGAGAAAGAATAAATTAAGTGAAAAAATAAGCTTCAATGTGCATTAGGAGTCCATCATTCAGAGTTCTTTAACTGACTGTGGATAGCATTCTCCTTCTTGAGTCCTTTGTACTTGTCTTGGATCATTGTGTCGATGAGAAATGCTGTCATTCATAGCCGATCATCCCACAATATTGTTGATACAGTGTAAAATATTTTCCTCATTCCTCTCATTTCACTTTTCTTTAGTTAATACAAGTCTTTCCAGGTTTTCCTGAAATGTGCCTGTTCATCAGTTTCTTATTGCACAATAGCATTCCATTACATTCATATACCACAGCTTGTGCATCCATTCCCTAATTGATGGGCATACCCTCAATTTCCAAAAATTTGCCACCATGAATAGGGCTGCTATAAACATGTGTGAGGGAGGGGGTCCTTTTCCCCTTTTTTATGATCTCTTTGAGATACAGACCTAGTAGCGATACTGCTGAATCAAAAGGTTTGCACAGTTTTATCGCCCTTTAGGCATAGCTCCAAATTGTTCTCCAGAATGGTTGGATCGGCTCTATCAACAGCACATTAGTGCCCTAATTTTCCCAATCCTCCCCAACATTCATCATTTTCCTTTTTTGTCATATTAGTCAATGTGAGGTGGTATTTCGTAGTTGTTTTAATTTGCACTTCTCTTATCAAAGGTGATTTAGAACACTTCTTCATGTGCCTATAGATAGATAGCTTTGATTTCTTTGTCTAAAAACTGCCTGTTCATATCCTTTGGCCAATTAGAAATTGGAAAATAGCTTATATTCTTATAAATTAGACTCAGTTCTCTATGTATTTGAAAAATGAGTCCTTTATCACTTGCTGAAAAAATTGTTTCCCAGCTTTCTGCTTTCCTTCTAATCTTGGTTGTATGAGTTTTATTTGTTCAAAAGATTTTCAAATTAATGTGATCTAACTTATATATTCCACATTTCAGAATACTCTCTATCTCTTGTTTGATCGTGAATTTTCCCCTTCCCCATAGATCTTAAAGGTAGACTATTGTTTGCTCTTCTAATTTGATTGCTTCATTGTCTATGGTATCTTTTAGTAAGATGTAGATTCCTTCCTTATCTCTTTTAATTAGGTCTATTTTTGTTTTTATTTTGTCTAAGATCAGGATTGCTACCCTTGCCTTTTTTTAACTTCAGCTGAAGCATAATAGATTCTGCTCCAGCTCCTTACCTTTATTCTGTGTGTATCTCTCCACTTCAAGCATGTTTCGTGTAAGCAACATACTGTAAGAGTCTGGTTTTTGATTCATTCTACTATCCACTTCCATTTTATGGGAGAGTTCATCTCATTTACATTTACAGTTATGATTACTGTGTATTTCCTTCCATTCTATCCTTCCTCTTATTTTTCCTCCCTCTCCTTTTACCCCTTCCCACCTCACCAGTGTTTTGCATCTGTCTACCACCTCCCCTGATCTACCCTCCCTTCTATCAATCCTCTCCCTGAACCCCTTTACTTAATCTCCTCCCTTCCTACTTCCTTGCCAGGTAACATAGATTTCTGTGCTCAACTTATTGTGTTATGATTCCCCCTCCAAGCCAATACTGATATCCACTCTCCCATCTTTCTTCCACTGTAATAGGTCTGTCTCGTTTCTTCATATGAGATAATTTACCCCATTCTACCTCTCCCTTCATTCTGTACCCATTGTACTCCTCTTTCTCATCCCTTACTTCTTTGTGTCATTCTCTTAAATTCATTTTATCCCTGTACCTTCTATCTATATATATTCCTGCTCTCTGTATTGTGACACAATTTTCAAGTGTTATAGGTATCATCTTCCCTTGCAGGGATGTAAAGAGTTTACCTCTGTTGAATCCCTTATGTTTTCTTTTCCTCTTTTACCTGTTTATGTTTCTCTTGGGTCTTGATATTGGAGATTACATTTTTCATTTAGTTCTGGTCTTCTTATGAAGGCTTGAAATCCTTCTACTTTGTTGAATGACTATTGTTTCCTTTGATGTATTTTGTTTAATTTTTCTGGGTAAGTGATTCTTGGTTATAGCTTTAGCTCCTTTGCCCTCTGGAATATCATTTTCCATGACATTCAGTCCTTAAATGCTGCAGCAGCCAAGTCCTGTGTGATCTTGACTGTGACTCCCCAATATTTGAGTTGTTTCTTTCTGACCACTTGTAGTGTTTTTTCCTTGACCTTATAGTTCTAAAATGTGGCTATCATGTTCCTTGGAATTTTTATTTTGTGATCTTTTTCCTGAAGTAGTTGGCCAATTCTTTCAATGCCCATTGTGCACTCTGGTTCCAGGGTATCAGGGCAGTTTTCCTTGATAACCTCTTGAAAGATGCTCTCCAGGTCCTCCTTTTGATTGTGGCTTTCAGGTAGTCCAGTGATTGTGATATTTTTCTCTCCTGGATCTATTTTCCAGCTCAATTGTTTTTCTCATGAGGTATTTTTACATTTTCTTCCATTTTACTCATTCTTTTGAATTTGTTTGATTAATTCATGATGTCTCATAGAGACATTAGTTTCCACTTGCCCAATTCTAATTTTTAAGGTGCTGTTTTCCTCAATTAGCTTTTGTACTTTCTTTTCCATTTGTCCAATTATACTCTTTAAGGAGTTGTTTTCTTCAGTGGATTTTTGAATTTCCTTTCAGTCAATGCAATTTTTTAAGCAATTTTCCAAGTTGTTGAATCCTTTTCCATAGTTTTCTTGCATCATTCTCATTTCATTCCCCAATTTTCTTCTACCTCTCTTATATGATTTTTTAAGTTCTTTTTTTTTGAGTGCTTCCATGAGTTCTTTTTTGAACTTGAGATCACTTCCTGGTTTTTTTTTTGGTTTTTTTTTTTTTGCGGTGAGGGTTTGCCCATAGATGTTTTGACATTGTTGCCCTCTTCTGAGTTTGTGTCTTGGTCTTCAGCATCATCATAATAATGTTCTATCATCAGATTCTTTTTTGTTGTTGTTGCTTTTGCTCATTTTGGTGGGGGTGGGGGGGTGGCTTTTTCCTTTCTTTTAAATTTCATCTCCTCTTCCAGGCTGGGAGGGGCCTTCAGAAGAAGCCTTCAGGCTTCTTGTGCCAGTGGCTGCAGGCTCTAGCTGTTTACCTGGTGCTGCACGAAGTTGCCCTGAGGCCCCCAGGAGAGCCTTGAGTCTGGTGCTCTGCTAGGGAGTGTGGGGGTGGTGTGAATGGCACTACTGAAAACCCTAGGAGTTTGGCAACTTATCTGGTGTTGAGCTGGGGTCCTAGTAGTGGTGTTTGTCATGTGTTGAGGCCAGGCAGGGTTTTTCTGCATTTCCATGGGGCTACACTGAAGCACATGGAGGTATGGAAACTGGAGGATACCTATCTGCCCTGGGCTGTATCAGAGCACATGGTTATTCTCAGAACTGGAGTCTACCAATTTCCGTGGCTATGTTAAGAAACATGGGTGGGGGGAGGGGATCCTGGTGTTGACATTTGCCTACTCCACCACACTGGTACTCAGTATCTCCTGCTGTTTGCTAAGATGGGGCATGCCGCTGGTTTGCTGGGATGTTTCCTGTCCTGGAATGTGCTCTCCTTTTACCTGAGTGAGATGGACCTTTCTTGACGATCTTCCAAGTCTCCTGGGCTAAAAGACTGCTCTACCCCATCTTTCCACTGGCTCTGCTGTTCCAGGATTTGTTCTGGAGTGATAGTTTATGGTTGTTTGGAGGTAAATATAGGAGAGCTACAGCAATTTACTGCTTACTCTTCTATCTTGGATCCTAGAAGTCTGCAAGTTCTTTGTTTTAGACATAAAGAAGTTGAATCCCAGGGAAGTTAAATGATTTGTCCCAGGATACACAATTACCAAATATCAGAGATGGAATTTGTACCTAAGTCCTGTGTTTCCAGAACCAAGAATCATTCTATTATGCCATATTGTGCCCCTCAATCTTTCTATTTTTCCCAATAATAATAACAAGTTTTAAGGTTTCACGCTGCAGAAAATTAGTTATCAAGCTCCTAAGTAATTTCTATTTTCTTCTGGGCAGTGAAGATAAATAGAGGTCTTCTGTCTTGCTTTATCTGTGCTTCTTTTATGAGTTAGTCACTTCTAAAAGAGCTAGGAAGGAGGAACTATAGAAAGAACAGGGAAAGTAAATTCCTGGGAAGAGTTTCCAAGAAGCATCAGAGGAATTAGATCGCACCTACAGATAATAAGAATTTAATAAATGAGCATTCATTCATCATTCACTCATGGTAGTTTGGGAGATAGGCAATAGGGCACCCAGAGGAAAGATAATGGATACCACTGGGCATTGAGGAGAAACACATTTAAAATTCCTGTATAGTGATTTGTGACCACTGTGAATATGTGACCAGATCGCATCCAGAAGGAACCCATGGTAGGATTCTTTAAAGTAATGTGACGGATTTTCTATGTGGTGAATATAGTGTTGTGCTTGGAATCCCAAAGATATGGATTCCATGACAGAGAATAGCTCCGTGACCATAGGCAAGTCACTTTACTACTCAGCAAAATAGAAATGACAGTAGTCATAATGCCTAATTGTGAATTGTGAAGGAGTGAATGGAAGGATTGTGAAGCTTATATAAGATAATGTACATAAAGTGCTTTCAGATGTTAAAAAGATAGAAAATGGGCCTTTAGTTTCATTAGCCGAGGAAATATTTCCACCAATGCAGGGTGGCACCTTTCTGAAACTTAGAGTCTTAGTTGCCAAGAGCAATGAGATGTTATGTGATTTGCCCAAGGTCCCATACCTAGCATATGTCAGAGGCAGGATTTGAACCCAGGTTTTCCAGATTTTGAAGTCAGTTCTCTATACCTACTATGGTACATTTCCTCTCCTTGATCTGCTATAAACTCCATAAAATATTAGGGAAGGTAACCTGATATATATACCACTAGATTGTGCTTAGAGCTAATATTTATATTAGGGTGTGAATGATTAATACTTCAGTATCTACTTGAAAAAGCAGGGAGAGGGGAGGACCCTGGAGAAACCTGAGACAGCAGCAGGCAGAACCAGCAGAGCAGTAGCCCAGGATGAGAAATCAGCAGAGCTGAGAGAGTGACAGCCGCTGAACCCCAGATATCAGTTGCAGCAGCTCGTGAGACTTTTAGCCCACAGATTAAACATCTGTAAGTCACCTACTTGAACTTCTGGGAGCCAGTATGGCAGAGTGATCAGTAAATGCTCTCTCTTCCCCCCTTGATGACCTCGAAAGAACCATAAAATATTTCCCAAGAAAAATCCTGGATTGGTGGGAACAGCAGAGGGAGCAAATAGTCTCATAACACCTGAGGCTAGAAAAATAGCTAAGGGGGATTCCTCCTATTGTGGCAGAAGCAAACCAGAAGGAGAGGGGACCCCAGGATGGTAGAAACTCACCCTAGGACCCAGGTGAGCCTCAATGCTAGGAAAGGAGCTCCAGGGGAGGTGGAAACTCACACTAGGATCTAGTTGTACCTCAGCACTCCAGGGGAAAAGGGAGGACAATAGGGCAGCTGGGATCACTATCCCCTGAGCTTGCCTTTGCCTCAGTTCAGCTGAGGAGATCTCCCATGACCAGACCACCCTTCCTCCTCACTTAACAAGCTAGCCCCAGGGCTGACAAGGGAAACACAAAACAAAAAGATAAAAAACAACACCTTCTCTTAGCTTTTTCACACAAGTCCACTCAACAGCAAGTTCTACAGTGTCTAACTGAAAGAACTAGAAGCCACAACACACAATCACCATCATGAACAAGAAAAAGCAAAACAAGAGCAAAAAAAACCATAGAAAGTTTCTATGCGGACAAAGACTGAAACACTAATGCCAAAGAAGTCAGTAGTGAGGCTGTACTTCCATCTGAAACTTCAGAAGGGACTATGAACTGCTCGCATGCACAAACAGGTCTCATGGAACAGCTGAAGAAGGAAATAAAAAAACTGGCCAATGATTTCAAAAATATGAAAAAAGAATTCCCTGATGAGAACACCTCTCTAAAAAGGAAAATTGAACAAATGGAAAAGGAAACACAAAAATTAACTGGAGAAAATAACTCCTTAAAAGGAACAAATGGACAGATAGAAAAGGAGACACAAAAGTTAACTGAAGAAAACAATTTGATAAAAATTAGAATTGGGCAAGTAGAAACTAATGACTCTATGAGACATCAAGAATCAGTCAAACAATATATAAAGAATGAAAAGACAGAAGAAAATGTAAAATATCTAATTGGAAAAACAACTGACCTGGAAAATAGATCCAGGAGAGAAAATTTAAGAATTATTGGCCTGCCAGAAAGCCACAATTGAAAAAAGAGTCTAGACAATATCTTCCAGGAAATCATCAAGGAAAACTTCCCAGAAGTGCTAGATCCAGAAGGTGAAATAGTCATAGAAAGAATCCACTGTTCACCTCCCAATAGGGATCCCAAACTCAAAACCCCAAGAAATATCATTGCCAAATTCCAGAACTATCAAGTAAAGGAGAAAATACTACAGTCAGCCAGAAAAAAAACACATTCAAATATCGAGGAGCTAGAGTCAGGATCACACAGGACCTTGCAGCTTCTACATTAAAAGATCGAAGGAATTGGAATTCAATATTCCGTAGGGCAAAGGATTTGGGACTACAACCAAGGATCAACTACCCAGCAAAGTTAAGCATAACATTTCAGGCAAGGAGATGATCATTCAACAAAGTAAGGGATTTCCAGACCTTCCTGACAAAAACACCAGAACTTAATAGAAAATTTGATCTTCAAATGCAGGTCTCAAGAGAGGCATAAATAGGTAAACAGGGGGGGAAAAGAAACAAAAAAAAAAAACTTGTTACTCAATTTGGGTAAACTGTTTACCTCCCTATAAGGGAAGATGATACCTGTTAATCTTGAGAACTGTACATCTATTATGAAATATAAAAGGGATATACATAGAGGGAATGGGTATAAAGTAAATGATGTCATGTTAAAAATATGATTTAAGCATGCAAAGGGATTGTAACAGGAGGTGTGAAAAGGAGGAAACAGAAAATGGTAAATTACATCACAAGAAGAAGTACAAAATTCTAGTAGAGGGAAAGAGGAGAGGGAGATGAGCATTTTATGAGAGGTGCTCTCATCTGATTTGGTTCAAGGAGGAAACAATAAACTTAAGTATATAATTCTAATTAGCTCTATAGGCAGTAGGAATGGAAGGAGGAAGAAAGGGGAGGGGAAGCTAAAAGGGAGGGAAGAAGCAATAAGGGCAAAGGGGAGTAAAAAGGAGGGGGGCTAAAAGAAGGAAGGGAAGGCTGCAGGAGGGGTGGTGAAAAGTGAAAATTATTGAGAAGGTGGAGGGAGATGGGAGAGCTAAAAGCACAAATGGTGGGAAAGAGGATGGAGGGAAATACGCAGATTGTAATCATAACTGTGAATGTGAATGGAATGAACTCTCCCATAAAACGGAGACAGATAGCAGAATAGATTAAAAGCCATAATCCAACAATATGTTGTTTACAAGAAACACATTTGAAACAGGGGGATATACACAGGGTAAAGGTCAAAGGTTGGAGCAGAATATATTGTGTTTCAGCTGATGTAAGAAAAGCAGGAGCAGCGATCCTAATCTCAGACAAAGCAAAAGCAGAAATAAATCTAATCAAAAGAGATAAGAAAGGAAACTATATCCTGCTAAAAGGCACCATAGACAATGAAGCCATATCATTACTAAACATGTATGTTCCAAGTGGTATAGCATCCAGATTCTTAGAGGAGAGGTTGGGGGAGTTGAAGGACGAAATTGACAGCAAAACTATACTAGTGAGGGACCTCAACCTCCTCGTCTCTGAATTTGATAAATCTAACCTCAAAATAAAGAAGAAAGAGGCTAAGGAGGTAAATAAAACTCTGGATAAGGTAGATATGATAGATCTCTGGAGAAAACTGAATAGGAATAGAAAGGAATTTACTATTTTCTCAGCAGTACATGGCATATATACAAAAACTGACCCTGTGCTATGACATAAAAACCTCACAAGTCAGTGCAGAAAGGCAAAGATAATCAATGCATCCTTCTCAGATCATAATACAATAAAAATTATATGTATAAAAGGCCATGGAAAGATAAACCAAAAATCAATTGGAAACTAAATCATCTAATCACAACAAATCATAGAAACAATCAACAACTTCATTCAAGAGAATGACAATAACGAGACAATGTACCAGATCTTATGGGATACTACAAAATCAGTTCTAAGGGAAGCTTTATATCTTTGAATTCCTAAATGAATAAAATAGAGAAAGAGGAGATCAATGACTTGGGCATGCAGCTGAAAAAGCTAGAAAAAAGAACAGATTGAAAGTCCCCAAGTATATACCAAATTAGAAATACTGAAAACCAAAGGAGAGATTAATAAAATTGAAATTAAGAAAACCATTGAATTAATAAATAAAACCAATAGTTGGTTTTATGAAAAAACTAATAAAATTGATAAACCTTTGGTCATTTGATTTAAAAAAAAGAAAGAAGAAAATCAAATTACTAATATCAAAAATGAAAGGGTTGAACTCGCCTCCAATGAGGAAGAAATTAAAACAGTAATTAGAAATTACTTTGCCCAACTTTATGCCCACAAATTCAACAATCTAAATGAGATGGATGAGTATTTTACAAAATAAAAATTGCCCAGATTAACAGAAGAGGAAGTTGAATACTTAAACAACCTCATCTCAGAAAAAGAAATTGAACAAGCCATCAATGAACTCCCTAGGAAAAAAATCTCCAGGGTCAGATGGATTTACAAGTGAATTCTATCAAACATTTAAAGAACAGTTAATTCCAATACTATATAGATTATTTTTGAAAATTGGGGAAGAAGTCTCCCCAAATTCTTTTAATGATACAAATATGGTTTTGATACCTAAACCAGGAAGAGACAAAATAGATAAAGAAAACTATAGACCAATTTCTCTAATGAACATAGACGCAAAAATTTTAAATAAGATTTTAGCAAAACGAATACAGCATCTTATCACAAGAATAATACATTATGATCAGGTAGAATTCATACCAGGAATGCAGGACTGGTTCAATATTAGGAAAACTATTAGCATTGTCGATCATATCAACAACAAAACTAACAAAAATCACATGATTATCTCAATAGATACAGAAAAAGCTTTCAACAAAATACAACACCCATTCCTATTAAAAACACTGGAGAACATGGGAATAAAGGGAACTTTCCATAAAATAATAAGCAGTATCTACCTAAAGCCTTCAGTGAGCATTACATGCAATGGAGATAAGCTAGATGCATTTCCAATAAGCTCAGGGGTGAAACAAGTTTGTCCATTATCACCACTCTTATTCAATATGGTACTAGAATTTTAGCTGTACCAATTAGACAAGATAAAGAAATTGAAAGAATAAAAATAGGCAAAGAAGAAAGCAAGTTAGCACTCTTTGAAGATGATATGATGATATACCTAGAGAATACCAGAGATCCAAGGAAAAAGCTACTTGAAACAATAAACAACTTTGGCAAAGTTGCAGGTTACAAAATAAACCCGCACAAATCCTCTGCATTCCTATATAATAGCAACAAAATCCAACAGCAAGAGATAGAAAGAGAAATCTAATTTAAAGCTAGAGTAGACACTGTAAAATATTTGAGAGTTTACCTGCCAAAACAAACCCAGGGACTATATGAACACAATTACAAGACACTTTTTGCACAAATAAAGTCAGAGCCAAGTAAGTAGAAAAACATCAATTGCTCATGGGTAGGTCGAGCCAATATAATAAAATGACAATTCTACCTAAATTAATTCACCTATTTAGTGCCATACCAATTAAACTATCAGATGACTATTTTCTAGAGCTGAATAAAATAATATCAAAATTAATCAGGAAGAATAAAAGTCCAGAATATCAAAAGGACTAATGAAAAGAAATGCTAGGGAAGGTGGCCTAGTGCTACCAGATCTCAAATTGTATTATAAAGCAGCAATTATCAAAACCACTTGGTACTGGCAAAGAAACAGAAGGGTAGACAAGTGGAATAAACTTGGCACTCAAGACACAGTAGGCAAGGAATATAGCAACCTTCTGTTTGATAAACCCAAGGATCCCAGCTTCTGGGATAAGAATTTACTATTCAACAAAAATTACTGGGAAAACTAGATAATAGTGTGGCAGAAACTAGGCATAGACCCATCCATGCCTGACACCGTACACAAAAATAACGTCCAAATGGGTACATGATCTAGGTATAAAGATTGATACCATGGACAAACTGGAGGAGCAAGGAATAGTGTATTTATCAGATTTATGGAGGAGAGAAGAATTTTTGACAAAAGAAGAGATAGAAAGCACTATGAAGTACAAGATGGATAATTTTGATTACATTAAACTGAAAAGTTTTTGCACAACCAAACCCAATGCAACCAAAATTCGGAGCGAAGTAATAAATTGGGAAAGAATTTTTATAGCTAATCTTGGGGATAAAGGCATCATTTCTAGAATATATAGAGAACTGAGTCAAATGTACAACAATACAAATCATTCTCCAATTGATAAGTGGTCAAAGGATATGAAAAGGCAATTTTCAGAAGAAGAAATTAAAGATATCTATAATCACATGAAAAAATGCTCTAAATCACTTTTGATTAGAGAAATGCAAATCAAAACAACTCTGAGGTACCACATCACACCTAGTAGATTGGCAAACATGACAGAACAGGAAAATGAAAATGTTGGAGAGGATGTGAGAGAGTTGAAATACTAATTCATTGTTGGTGGAGCTGTGAGCTCATCCAACCATTCTGGAGAATGGTTTGGAACTATGCCCAAAGGGCAACAAAAATGTGCATACCCTTTGACCCAGCAATACTGCTTCTAGGACTGTATCCCCAAGAGATCATAAAAATGGGGAAGGGTCCCACATGTACAAAAATATTTATAGCAGCACTTTTTATAGTTGCCAAAAACTGGAAATCAAGGGGATGCTCATCAATTGGGGAATGGCTGAATAAATTATGGTATATGAATGTAATGGAACACTATTGCACCATAAGAAATGAAGAACAAGAAGACTTCAGAGAGGCCTGGAAAGACTAATATAATCTGATGCTGAGTGAAAGGAGCAGAACCAGGAGAACTCTGTGCACAGCAGCGACTACAGTGTGGGAGAGATTTTTCTGGTAGACTTGGATCTTCATAGCAATGCAAGGACATAAAAAAAAATTCCCAATGGTCATCTAAGGCAAAATGCCTTCCACATTCAGGGAAAGAACTATGGAACTCAATAGCAGAATGTAGCAGATCATTTTTGTGTGTATGCATGTATTATATTTTGGTTTGTTATATGATTTCTCCCAGTTATTTTAGATTTTCTACACAGCATGACTATAGTGAAAATGTATTCAATAGGAATATATGTGTAGATCCTATGTATAATTGTATGCCATCTTGGGGCAGGAGGGTGGTGGTGGAGGTAAGGGGAAAAAAATTTAAGTTTTATGGTAGTGATTGTAGAACATTAAAAATAAAAAAATAAAAATTTAAAAAAAAAAGAAATTCAAGGTATCAACAAACAAAAAGAAAGAAAAAGTGGAAAGAGAAGGGCAAGTAGACAGAGTAGAGACAGGTGAGGCCTGGGTGACGTTTAGCACAACCGTTTCGAGAAGAAAGATAGTACCATTCACTGGCATTATGCTACTTAGGGTCCCAAGAAATTTTCTTTCTTTTTAATGTGTTTCTAAGAAAGATTTACAGTGGTGACCTCAGCTTGTTGAAAGAGGCTATTAATAAAAGATTTATATTAAAAGAGGAAAATTATCAATTTCAATGTTTCAGTCAGAGAAAGATATACTTGGTTCCTTAGGTAATATCCAGTTTTTTTCTTCTGGGCTTTGCATAATACTGACCCCTTCCTGGCCCCAGACCAGAAAAAACACCTTCCCACCCTCCAGAGGAGGCCCTGGAACAGCAATGTTTCTCCTACCAGGTAAACCCTGAACCACTTTCCACCCTCTGGGAGGGAACACAGCTCTGACTTTGATCTGCCATAAGAGTCCTAGTCCAATTAAAATTAATGGCCTCATTATAAAGTCAAACAAAGATTATTTGGGAACCTAGCTTTAACACACCAATATCTGTCCTGTCTCTCAAAACATTGGATATGGCCTTTCCCCCCTTGACTGCAGGATGAAGGACCTGACACATTTCTCTCTAGCTTTTCCTACCTGGAAGGGCATATGGAAAGAAGAAAATGCTGTATTTTGTTTCTTGCCCTCCCTCCTTCCTCTCAGAGGACAGAGCTGGGAGGACATTCAAATAGAGATTAAACTGCCTTTTCCTCTATTTCATAACTTTTATGAGTCTCTTTATTGAACAAGTGACTTGGAGTTGTGCAAGTCTCCAAGGAATGGAGAAGACAAGGAGAGCAAGGGTGTCCTATCCCATGAGAAAAGCTGTCATGAAGCTTGTGTCATATACAGCATATATCTCTCCCACTGAGAGAGATTTTTCTCCTCAATGCATAGGGATAACCATTATCTTTCCTCTGGGTGCCCTATTGCCTGTCTCCCAAACTACCATGGATGAATAATAAATGAATGCCCATTTATTAAGTTCTTATTATCTTTCAGGCACTGTGGTAAGTACTGAACATACAAATACAACAAATAGATGGTCCCTTTTCTCAAGGACTTTACCTTTCTCAGGTTTCTCCAGGCACCAAAATTCCCATGTTGCCTGTGACTGACTTTTTGTCTTCCCCCTTGCAGAATGTGAGTGAGAAGCTTGGAGACTGAGATGACAAGAAAAGGAAAGGTGGGGTGGGTTTAAAACTGAAGTTTGACCCGTACCCTAACATCCCAGAGTCCTCAGTCAAAGTCAAAGAGACCTATCTGCTTGGTTCTTTGGGAAAATTTCATATCTTAAACTTGGGGTATTACTGGGGAAAAGGTGCTGAATTGACTTCTGGAAATCCAGAGGGTATGTAGAGCTAAATTAAAGGAACAACAGGTCCCAGCACTTATCCCCTTTGAGGAATTTTCCAATGTTCCATGTATTTTAATTGTCCTTTCAGATGCTTCTAATTGAAATGTTCCTGTAATTTTTGGAGCTGTTTTTCTTAGTTCTCTGGTTCTTCTGTTCTCCATGCCTCAGTTTCCCCTTTGCCACCCAGAACAGAAACATAATTGAAGGACCCAGCCAAAAAGACATTTCACCATCTTAAGGAGAGGGGAACTACCTCTGGGCTCAGCAGGATTCAGGAAAGAAGGTTTAAGAATCTCGATTACTTCTGCAACATGTTCTGTGACTGTCCATCGCTTCCTAACAACCAGTCTGTACCATAGAAGGAGCCGTCTAGAGGAAGAAGAGTTATCCTAAAAGCTCCCTTCTGATCTCCATTCTGAAATCTCTAGACTAGCAAATGTTTCCACCTGCATACCTTACTGGCATCTCAGACTCAGTTACTTACACTGTGGATGCTTTAGCTTCCTTCCTTAAATCTGTCTCTTCTCTAAACTTATCCGTTTCTCTTGAGAGCATCTTCCCAGTTATTTGAGTTCCTGAGGACTAATCACAACTTTGTTCATTGTATTTGCCTCTCTAGTTCTGAGGACAGGCCTGGCATATAGTAGGTCACTAATAAGTATTTGTTGCTTGGTTCATATCTTTTTTTTTTAATTTATTTATTTAACTTTTAACATTCATTTTCAAAAAATTTGGGGTTCCAAATTTTCTCCCCATTTTCTCCCCCTCCCCCCACCCCAAATCGCCAAGCATACTAATTGCCCCTATCACCAATCTGCCTTCTCCTCTAACATCCCTCCCTTCCCTTGTCCCCATCTTCTCTTTTGTCCTGTAGGGCCGGATAACCTTCTATACCCCATTACCTGTATTTCTTATTTCCTAGTAGTAAGAACAATACCCAAGAGTTGTTCCTACAACTTTGACTTCCACCTTCTCTTCATCCCTCCCTCCCCACCCATTCCCTTTGGGAAGCAAGCAATTCAATATAGGCCATATCTGTGTAGTTTTGCAAATGACTTCCATAATAGTCATGTTGTGTAAGACTAACTATATTTCCTTCTATCCTATCCTGCCCCCCCCCCATTGCTTCTATTCTCTCTTTTGATCCTTTCCCTCCTCAAGAGTGTTGATTTCAAATTGCTCCCTCCTCCCACTGCCCTCCCTTCCATCATCCCCCCCACCCTGCTTATCCCCTTCTCCCCCACTTTCCTGTATTGTAAGATAGGTTTTCATATCAAAATGAGTGTGCATTTTATTCCTTCCTTTAGTCTAATGTGATGAGAGTAAACTTCATGTTTTTCTCTTACCTCCCCTCTTTTTCCCTCCACTGAAAAGTCTTTTGTTTTCCTCTTTTATGAGAGATAATTTGCCCCATTCCATCTCTCCCTTTCTCCTCCCAATATATTTCTCTCTCACCACTTAATTTCATTTTTTAAGATATGATCCCATCCTATTCAATTCACTCCGTGATCTGTGGGTGTGTATGTGTGTGTGTGTGTGTGTGTGTGTGTGTGTGTGTGCGTGTGTGTGTAATCCCACCAACTACCCAGATGCTGAAAAGTTTCAAGAGTTACAAATATTGTCTTTCCATATGGGAATGTAAACAGTTCAACTTTAGTAAGTCCCTTATGACTTCTCATTGCTGTCTACCTTTCCATGGTTCTCTTCATTTTTGCGTTTGAAGGTCAAATTTTCTTTTCAGCTCTGGTCTTTTCATCAAGACTATTTGAAAATCCTCTATTTCACTGAAAGACCAGTTTTTCCTCTGAAGTATTATACTCAGTTTTGCTGGGATAGTGGATTCTTGGTTTGAGTCCTAGTTCCTTTGACTTCTGGAATATCCTATTCCATATCCTTCTATCCCTTATTGTAGAAGCTGCTAGATCTTGTGTTATCCTGATTGTATTTCCACAATACTAGAATTGTTTCTTTCTAGCTGCTTGCAATATTTTCCCCTTGACCAGGGAACTCTGGAATTTGGCCACAATGTTCCTAGGAGTTTCTCTTTTTGGATCTCTTTCTGGTAGTGATCGGTAGAGTCTTTCAATATTTACTTTGCCCTCTGGTTCTAGAATATCAGGGCAGATTTCCTTGATAATTTCATGAAAGATGATGTCTAGGCTCTTTTTTTGATCATGACTTTCAGGTAGTCCCATAATTTTTAAATTATCTCTCCTGGATCTATTTTCCAGGTCAGTTGTTTTTCCAATGAGATATTTGACATTCTCTTCCATTTTTTCATTCTTTTGATTTTGTTTGGTGATTTCTTGGTTTCTCAGAAAGTCATTAGCCCCCATGTGTTCCATTCTAATTTTGAGAGAACTATTTTCTTCAGTGAGCTTTTGAAACTCTTTTTCCATTTGGCTAATTCTGCTTTTGAAAGCGTTCTTCTCCTCATTGGCTTTTTGAAGCTCTTTTGCCAATTGAGTTAGCCTGTTTTTCAAGGTGTTATTTTCTTCAGCATTTTTTGGGTCTCCTTTAGCAAGGTATTGACCCGTTTTTCATGCTTTTCTTGCATCTCTCTCATTTCTCTTCCCAGTGTTTCCTCCACCTGTCTAACTTGATTTTCAAAACCCTTTTTGAGCTTTTCCATGGCCTGAGCCCATTGAATATTTATTTCAGATGTTTGGGATACGGAAGCCTTGACTTCTATGTCTTTCCCTGATGGTAAGCATTGTTTTTCCTCTTCTGAAAGGATGGGAGGAGCTATCTGTTCACCAAGAAAGTAACTTTCTATGGTCTTATTTTTTTTTCCCTTTTTGGGGCATTTTCCCAACCAGTTACTTGATTTTGGGGTCCTTTGTCAAGAGTAGGGTATACTCTGGGAATCTGTGAGATCTTAGTTCCTCCAAGGTGGCGTGATCAAGCATATACTTGTCTGGACACAGAGAGGAATTTTTGTGCCCAGAATCTTAGCAGATACCTCTCCACAGCCAGTTGGCCTTCAGTTCTGCCAAGCCAGCACTGGGGGCTGATTTTCAGATAAGCTGGATGGGCAAGGCCACCATTCAGTTTGAGACAAAGACCAGCTTGGCCAGGGCCTCCACCCAGGGCTGAGGTAAAACTCAGCTCTTCAATGCCCTCAGTGGTTTTTGCACTACAACAATGGAGCTTCTGTACAGGCTGCTGTGCTGGCTCTGTGGCCTCTGCCTGCTGCTGGAGCTATGGGAAGGCCCTTCTCCCTTCCTGGCCCCCTGATAAAACACCGTCACTGACTTTTGGTGCCTGTGGGCCAAGGGATCTGAGGACCCGCTACCGTGACTGGAGATTCTGCCCCAGAGGTGTCCTCCTCCCAGAGTCTCGTCACGCCCACCCCTCAGCCAAGGCTGGACTGGGCTCTGCGCTTGGCTACGCGTCTGGCACAACCAACATTTCCATGGGCCTTTCAAGTCACCGTGGGCTGGAAATCTCCTCCATTCTGTTGTTATTCACTTCTGCTACTCCAAAATTTGTTGAGAGTCCTTCTCTACAGGTATTTTATGGGCTGTGGGGAAGACCCTGTGTAAGTGTGTCTTTCTAGTCCACCATCTTGGCTCTGCCCCCGATTGGCTCATATCTTTGGAAGCAATTTGACCCTTCCCTCTCTTGTCTCCTATTATCCATTTGCCAAGTTCTATTGATTTAATTCTACAGATTTGACTTTACTTCTACAGGTTTACTTCTACAGATTGTCAATTTTTTCTGCTCAAGCAGTTTTTGTGACTTCTTCTAGGAAAAAATGACTTTTAATGTGGGTCCAACATAGGTTTCCAATCTTATTTTGAATTACTCCACTACATGTAGTCCAACAGTCCAGCCAAATTGGATTATTGGTTATAATCCCTTTCAAGCACATTTCATCTTCTACCTCTTGCAAAAGTCATTCCCCACACCTGGAATGCACCCTGTCTCCATCTCAGCTTTTCAGCATCCTTATCTTCTTTCAAGGTTCAACTCTGGAGCTCTCTCCTGTTGAGATTTTCCCTGCTTCCTCTCCCTTCTACACACACAATCCCAGTGAGTGTTTTTATTCTTTTTATATTACCTTACATTTATTCATCTGAGTACTGTTTTGTCAACCTTCCTTGAGAGCAGAAGTAATTTGCTGGTTGTCTTGGCATCTCCAGGGCCTAATTCCTTGACCTTAGGCAACCTAAAAAAATGATGATGGCTCACTTCAGTCTTATTCCTGAATTGTGTTTTGGGGCTGGGGGATAGGCTAAAAATAAGATTCAGAGAGTGACTGTGGTATCTAAGAATGTTGTGTTCCTTTTCTGGGAAGTTTTATAAGTCTCCATCCTTTTCACTACAATCAACAGAGATTGAGTATTAACTCCAATCTCAAAAAACAGTGGGATAGAGTGAGAGGTTAGAAAGGAACAGACTATAGATCCTGTCCCTAGAAGAGCTTACAGTTTTGATGCAAGAGATAAGACAGAGCCCTGAAACAAAGAATACTTAGACCTGGGAGAGTGTAGAGAAGAATCAGCTAGAAGAGCTGGAGAAGACATCATCTAGGAAGGATGACTTAAGATGACCTTGAAGGACATAGAAGGGTTGAGTAATTTTCCATGTAAACTGTTAGTTTTTTTGTCCTCATATCCAATAGAGCAAATGTAGCATTTAGAAAAGGGTCAAAAAGCTCAGAATTTATGACTCAGAAGAATTAGGTTCTTGTTATCATTTGACACTTACTAGCCTTGGGCAAATAACTTCCCCTGCTTGAACCTCAGTTTCCTTTTCTGTAAAAAGGGCTTGTGAACTAAATGACCTCTAAGGATTCTTTCAATTTTAACATTCTGTGACATCAAATCCACTGCTTGTCCCCCTTCTTCCATGCCACCTACAACAAACTGTCCAGGATAAATGAATAGTAGTTTCCAGGGACAGTAAGCTGAACAGAAGTTCCCTACCTTCAATACTCCTCACCCCAAACATTGCTAATCAAAAGCAAGTCTGTGTCAGGGCTATTCCCAAAGGCAGTCAGCAAATCAGAGCTATACTTTCCCCTAGACCTTCATGAGCAGGATTATTAGCATTAAAAGAGAAATGAAGGAAGGCAATCCCAGAGAAGCTGAGGAACATTGCTAGGGTTGCACATTTTGCTAAACTTCACTGATGACAGATTGTCACTTGCAGCATACAAGTGACATATCAGAGAAACAAAGTGGAGGGGGGAGGCATATTTGATGGATTTTCCAGGGCTAGTACCACATTGCAACAGTGAATCAAAATCAACCTCTTTGCTAGAACCTGGGGTTGGTGCAAAGTGCTCCCCCTTGCCCTCTTCTCCATACGAATAGCAATATTTGATGCTATTTGTCCATTTGTCCTACTCCTACCTTCACACCTTCTCTCAAGCTGTTCCATATGGCTATTGTGCC
This sequence comes from Bettongia penicillata ogilbyi, assembly GCA_023548195.1. Taxonomy (NCBI): domain Eukaryota; kingdom Metazoa; phylum Chordata; class Mammalia; order Diprotodontia; family Potoroidae; genus Bettongia; species Bettongia penicillata. The sequence goes on along the minus strand of JAJHZJ010000612.1, from coordinate 10,750,636 downwards.
CTTCCCCAGGCTGCTGAGTTAGCTCTTCCAGCATCATAAAAAGTAGAGCCCATGTGATACCTTTAATGGGGAACAAGCTGATTCAGCAGCCTGGGAAGTACTGGAAACCCTAGTAGAATTCTGAGGGCTTTCTAGATCCTAGACAGATTTTTCCCTTACCTCTTCTGACCCTGCTCTGATCCCCATTAGCCTGCCCAGAAATAGCACCATCCTGAAATGGGTTGATGTCCTAGATTTCTCTGAGATCTCTCCTTAGGTCTTTCTTGCTCCCTCTTTCAACTTAACTTGTCCTAGACATCAGAATTCCTATCTATGGCTCTGCTTCTAGCTCTAAATTCTAATAATGTACCACTAATAATAGAGGGTGAATTAAGTTTTTTTTTTGCAGAATGTCCAAATTTTTGCAGAATCTCTGAGTTTGATAGGATTTCAGAGGTCTTCTAAAGCTGATGTTTCCTTGAACAAGAATATGCTCTATAGTAAAAGCAACAGATGGTACCTTAGACTTTGATTAAAGACCTATAGTCAATAAGAATCCTCAGCACTTTGAGGGAGCCCATTCTATTTTTGAATGGTTCTAATTGTTAGGAAATTTTTCCTGCTATCAAATTGTCTATTGCAAATTGTCAGTTTGTTTATTGCAATTTTCATCCATCTGCCTTATAGGCCCTATATTACACCTTCCGTGTGATAATTTGCCCAATACTTATAGTACACGCATGCACACACACACACAACCCTCTTCTCCTAAATAGGTAAACTGATCTTAACATGGAGCAAACCATTCAGATTTCCCTACTAATTATAAGTTTCCTTAAATACTCAATACAATACTGCAAATTTCATCTGATCAGGGCAGGACACAGCAGAACCAGCACCTTCCTAGTCCTGGATATGATTTATTGTGGAATACAGAGCAAGATGGCCTTAACTTTCTTGTCTTGAGTTTTTTCAGATGATCTCCTCTCCAGCTGGGTCTCACCCATCTTATACTGATGAAGTTGATTTTTTTAATCCATGTAGTGAATCTCAGGGAACAGCTAGGTGGGCCAGTGAATAGACCACCAGCCTGGAGTCAGGAAGACGTATTTTCTTGAATAAAAATCTGGCCTCAGACACTTACTAACTGTGTGACTCTGGGCAAGACATTTAAATCTATTTACTCCATTCTTCATCTGTAAAATGAGCTGGGTAAGGTAATGATAAACCATTCCAGTATCTTTTCCAAGAAAATCACAAATGTGGAGCCAATATGGTGGAGTAAAAAGACACCTACACTCTAGCTCTTCCCCCACAGCTCATAAAATACCTGTAAAGAATGACTCTCAACAAATTCTAGAGCAGCAGAAGCCACAGAACAATGGAGTGAAGGAGATTTCCAGCTCAGGGTGACCTGGAAGGCCAACAGGAAAGTTCTGTCACACTGGATGTGGAGCAGAGTGCATCTCAGCTTTAGCCATGTGTCACTGGGAGGAGCTGGACTGGAGCAGGCTTCAGAGACAGACTCCCCAGCAGCAGCTCAGGTTCACACCTCCCTCAACCAACAGGTGCCAAAGACAACTTTAAAGGTCAGTGAGAGGGTTTTGTCAATTGGAAGAGAAGGGAGCAGGATATCCCCTAGCCCTGCCCCCAGGCAGCAGCTGCAGAGGCAGCAGTAGAAGCAGTGGGCAGCTGAAGTTGCTGCCACAAGGACCAGCCAGTTTCCATTGTTGGATCCCTCAGCTTAAAGCCCCTGGGGGAATTGAGCAGCTGATCTTAATCTCAGCCCTGAGAAGGGTCCTGGGGTAAAGAGGAGTGCTGGTGAGGTGGACCTGAAGGCTGTTGTGGAGAAAGAATTGTACTACTCACAGATTTTGGGCAGAAAAGTTTTTGGTGGCTCCCAGGCCAGTGTGCAGGCCTGGGATTGTGCTGCCTTGGAGGAGCTGAAATTCTGCAGGTCCCCAGAGTATTCCCTGCTCTTGACAAAGGATCCAAAAGTCAAGTAACTGGTAGGGAAAATGCTCAAAAAGGGGGAAAAAATAAGACCAAAGAAGGTTACTTTCTTGATGAAAAGGTATTTTCTCTCATCCTTTCAGATGAGGAAAAACAATGCTTATAATCAGAGAAAGACATAAAATTCAAGACTTCTACATCCCAAACATCCAAAATAAATATGCAATGGTTTTAGGCCAAGGAAGAGAACAAAAAGGATTTTGAAGCTCTAGTAAGAGAGGTGGTGGGAAAATTGGGAAAAGAAATGAGAGTGATGCAAGAAAATCATAAAAAGTGAGTCAACAGTTTGCTAAAGAAGACCCAAAAAATGTCAATGAAAATAATACCTTTAAAAATAGGCTAACTCAATTGGCAAAAGAGGTTCAAAAAGTCAATGAGGAAAAGAAGTCTTTAAAAAGCAAAATCAACCAAATGGAGAAGGAGGTTAAAAAGCTCACACTGAAGAAAAAATAGTTCTTTAAAAATGAGAGTGGGGCTGAGGGAAGCTAATGACTATATGATAAACCAAGAAATTACAAAACAAAACCAAAAGAAAGAAAAAGTAGAAGATAATGTGAAATCTCTCCTAGACATCATCTTTCATGAAATTATGAAGGAAAACTGACTTGATATTCTAGAATCAGAGGGCAAAACAAATATTGAAAGAATCCACTGATCACCTCCTGAAAGATATAAAAAAAAGAAACTCCTAGGAATATTGTAGCCAAATTCCAGAGTTCCCAGGTCAAGGAGAAAATATTGCAAGCAGCTAGAAAGAAATAATTCAAGTATTGTGGAAATACAATCAAGATAACGCAGGATCTGGCAGCTTCTATATTAAGGGATTGAAGGGCTTGGAATAGGATGTTCCAGAAGCCAAAGGAACTAGGATTAAAACCAAGAATCACCTACCCAGCAAAATTGAGTATAATACATTAGGGAAAAAATGGTCATTCAATGAAATAGAGGACTTTCAAGCATTCTTGATGAAAAGACCAGAGCTGAAAAGAATATTTGACTATCAAACACAAAGAATCAAGAGAAGCATGAAAAGGTAAACAGGAAAGAGAAATCATAAGGGACTTACTAAAGTTGAACTATTTACATTCCTACATGAAAAGATAATATTTGTAACTTATGAAACTTTCCTCAGTATCTGGGTAGTTGGAGGGTTTATACACACACACACACACATGACATATATACATATATATATATATATATATATATATTATAGAGAGAGAGAGACAGAGACAGAGAGAGACAGAGACAGAGAGCACAGAGTGAGTTGAATAGGAAGGGATCATATCTAAAAAATAAAATTAAGGGATGAGAGAGGAATATATTGGGAAGTGAAAAGGAGAAATGGAATGAGGCAAATTATTTCTCATAAAAGAGGCAAGTAAAAGCTTTTTCAATGGAGGGGAAAAGGGAGGAGGTGAGAGGGAAAAAGTGAAGCTTACTCTCCTCACATTTAGCTCAAGGGAAAAATAACAAGCACACTCAATTTGAAGTGAAAACCTATCTTACACTACAGGAAAGTAGGGGAGAAGGGGACAAGTGAGATGAGGGGGATGATAGAAGAGAAGAAAAATGGGAGAAGGGAGTAACTAGAAATAAACACTTTTGGAAAGGGACAAGGTCAAATGAGAGAATAGAATAAAGGGGAGACAGCATAGGATGGAGGGAAATGTAGTTAGTCTTACACAACATGACTATTATGGAAGTCTTTTGCAAAACAACACATATATATCCTATATTGAATTGTTTGCCTTCTCAGTGGGGGTGGGTGGGGAGGGAGGAAGGGAGAGAAGTTGGAATTCAAAGTATTAGAAATGAATGTTGAGAATTGTTTTTGCATACAACTGGGAAATAAGAAATACAGATAATGGGGTATAGAAATTTATCTTGCCCTACAGCACAAAGGAAAAGACAATAAGAGAAGGGAGGAGTATTAGAAGGGAGGGCAGATTGGTGGAAGGGGTTATCAGAATGCTCAGCGTTTTGGGGTGGGGAAGGGGCAGAAGGGGAGAAAATTTGGAAGTCAAAATTTTGTGGAAATGAATGTTGAAATAAAGAAAAAATAGAAAAGCAAAGAAAAGCACAAATGGGATCACAAAAAGTTGGACATGCCTGAAAAGCGAGTGAACAAAGAAAATTTCTATTCAACTACATCTTATTAGATTTACTCCAATGCTCTAGGCTGTCTAAGTCTCTATGACTCTTTTCTATCAGTGTGTGAAGTATCTCTCCCAGGTTTTTAATCCAATGTGAACTTGATAAAGGTATCACTTATGACTTTATCAAAGTTAAATAAAAAAACTTAAACAACACTCTTTGGAATATCAAAGAAAGAAGAAAAGGCTACATATATATATATATATATATATATATATATTATATATATATATATATATATATATATATATATATATATATGAATGATAGCTCTTTATACAGTGACAAAGATTTGGAAACCAGTGGACCCATCAATGGGGAAATGGCTGAATAGGCTAATCCGTCATTTTTGAAGAGGACAACTGACATCACAGGTAATGTATTGACTGGTGCATGAACTGGATTTAAATCAGGCCAAGGTGCACAAAGTCATCAAGTTGTGGTATATAAATATGATAGAATACAATTGTGCTATAAGAAACGATAAAAGGAGTAGGTTCAGAGAAAACCAGGAAAACTTGTCTGAACTCATTCAGAGTGAAGTGAACAGAACTTGAAATACAGTTTATACAATAATAGCAACATTGTAAGAGGAAGTAACATTTTGAGATGATCTGGGAACTCTGAGCAACACACTGACCACCCATGCTACACATCTACCTGGTTTTTACTTGTTCATTTGTTTCAGTCATTCCCAATGCTTTATGATCCCATTTTGGGTTTTCTTGGCAGAGATACAGAAGTAGTTTGCCATTTCCTTCTCCAGTTCATTTTACCTATGAGGAAATTGAGGAAAACAGGGTTAAATGACTTTCTCAGGGTCACATAGCTGGAAAGTGTCTGAGGCCAGATTTGAACTCAGGGAGAGGAGTCTTCCTGACTCTAGGCCTGACACTCTATCCACTGAGCCACCTGGTTGCCCCATCATCTCCTGATAAAAGTGAGGTCACACAGTCAAGTGTAAAATGAGACTTCTTTTTAAATATGGCCCATGTATGATTTTGTTTTTCTTGAGTACACATATTTGCAATTTTTGTTTTTCTTGCTTTTTCCTTGGGCTTGGGATGGGGGTGGGGAGGACAGATAGGAGGAGAGTATTCTAATCTGAAAATAAAATTTAATTGCTAATTTTGGTTCTATCCACTTAACAAGTTCCAAATCCATCTAATTATACTTTCAACTAGTCCGTATCTCCCCATCTTCTTCATTAGAATAGCAATTTTTTGTGTGTGTGATAAAATCTAGGCAAATAGTATAGTCAACAGTATTTCCCTGACCTAGCATGTTAACACTGTTCCAAGAAATAAAGTTATTCTGCTATCACCTTATCTTGATGAGGTCATGTTCATCAAGCATGAGGTTGTGAGTTTTTCTTCCTTTTCTAAATGTTTATTAACAAGCCCTTCAATAGTGTGTTCTAGAACAGTGTCTAGGAAAAAAAGTGAAATTGACTGACCTGTAGTTCGAAGATTATTTGCTTCCTTTCCTTGTTTTCATTTTCTTTCCTTTTATGAATAAAATCTATAAGCCTCTGTGATCCTTACCATTCCAGGATTTATTTATAAACAGTCTCTTATATCTTAAGTCTTAAAACTTGAGTGACAAACTAATGGATGCAGAAGTTGTTAACAAAGCATTTTTCTAACCTGTAAGAAGAGCACCAGGAAAAGTAGCTTTGGGCTTCCCTTACATTGCCCTTTGGTGCAGTGATTTCCTGGCTCTGTCCAGGGTGCCTGGTTATCTGTCAGGTGGATCTGTACATACTTTAAGGATTTTCAAATTGGAATTTTCAACCAAATTTGGCTTTGTGTCAGGCGGCCAACATTTTCAAGTGTTTATTGTGTGCTGTGAAGTGAGGTAGTCAAGAATGTAAACCACTTGAGAGCAAGAAGACTGGATCTGCGGTCACAAGACTCATTTCTCTGAGCTTTGTTTCATCATAAGAAGCAGCAAAGTGAATGGAACAGCTTTGGAGGTCAAGGACTTGGGTTCGAAACCTGGTCTTGCTCCTTTCCATCTATGTGACTTGAGACAAGAACTCAATTGGACTATAAAGTCATTGCATCTAGAATCATAGGGTCCTGTGATGTATAAAAGGAGAGGTTGGACCATGTGACCTCTAAGGCCCCTTTCATTCCGAATTTTAGGAATCTATGCTTTCCCAGTGCCCACAGAAGCAGTATTGCCTGGTAGATACAGTACTGGTCTTAGATTCAGGAAATCCTGGGTATATTTCTACTGCTATTAATTGTTTTTAATAATTACTAATTTGTTACTCATTAAATTACCTTGAGTACATCCTAATTTCTTTTTAACTCAAGTACCATCTTAGGAATTATTTATAAAACCATAGATAGATTGTGATTTGTATTGGTGGAGGGAATTTTCACACTTGGAATTCCCCTCTGTGATAAATAGTACCTTACACATAATTGGCAATCAGCCAGGGCTTACTCTTATGAATTAAGTCAATATTCAGATGTAGCCAGGGATTTGTGTATCTGTAGCTTTTGAGGAAGGGGTTGTGCAGGAGAGTGATTTTCATATCTCTTCTTTCAAGAACAGTGGCTCTACCTCTAACTGGTTTACCAAAGCTTTGGATTAGATTGTTATTTTAGTGACTCACAGAGGGCCTGGCTTTCCCCACATGCATACAAAGCATAACTATAAAAATTATGCGACTGCTTTTTTTTAAAGAAGAAATATGACCCCAAAACCAGCTATCTTGCAAATTAGATTCTACTCAATCTCATAGATTTGGTCACTGTTTGCAGGAGATAAACTATATTCCACCCATATGGGTCCTGGGTAGAAGGGATAATGGGGATGAGCTTGCTATGCTGATGTTCTCAGGGGATGGGGGTGGAGGATTTGATGAGCTTATTTGGGTTTTTCCAAATAAAGCTTTTGTTCTCGGTCCTAAAACTGACCCCTGGGCTTTGTGGACCAATGGTTCAGGGGTCCTTTGCTATGTCCTATTTTCTGGGTCTCCAAAAGAAATCCCTGAGCCCAGAGGGCTTGAGAACAGAATCACAAGGTCCTCATGTCCACCCACACACTGGCCTTGACTGCGGTTTCCGTGGAGACATCCCTAGCAGCCCACGTGCCTGGCCACTTGCTATCCCTTCCATGGAATGACATGCAGCCTGAGACATAAATCGGAATGCTGTGCATAGAGCCTGGGGCATGGAGGAGTTGGGGGTGGGGGAGAATTATCTAACTGTGTTCCTGTCTTTTTTGGTATTTTCAAAGACCAGCCCTCAGGACAGTGGCACTGGGCAACATCTCATTCCTTCCTGTCATCCAGGGCTCAGAAGAGGAGAGCAGAACCTAAACCGTTGAATTCTAAATCCTCATCAGAGAGTTAGATTTGGAATGGACCATCTAGTCCAAATCCCTCATTTTATACAGAGCTATCACTACAGTGGAGCAATCTGGACTTTGTACCAGGGTACTGAATAGAAGGAATGCTAATGGTGCTGAAATCTCTCAGCAGTTTAGAAACCACAGAATTGAGCACCTAGTTAACGAAATAGGAAGCTGTCAGATTGGCAGTGACAGGGTGGCCCTGGCATGAACCCTTCCCCATAGCCTCCCTCACAATGGCCTTGGCCCCATGTCTTTCCACCATTTTTCCCCACTCATCTTCATGCCACTTACCCCAAGTATCATTTATGGTATTTGCCCTGGGTGCAAGAATTCTTAGTCATGGCCCTGATGTTACAGAAGAGGAAATTAAGTCCAGAGAGGTGACTTACCTTGTCTAGGAATAATAAATTCCAGGACTGGGAATCAAACCCAAATTGGATTTCTTACTTAAAATCTAATCTTTCTGCCCATTATTCTATGCTTCCTCTTTAACCATGTACATGGGGATAATACATTTGAATCACATGATCTTGAAAAGATAAAACTGGAAGAGACTTCAGAGAAAGTCTGGAGTAAATCCCTCATTCTACACATGGGGAAACTGAGACCCTCAAGAAGATATTTGCTCAAGTTCATACAGAATAGTTAGTAGGAGGACAGGTATTAGAACCTAAGTCTTATTAGCTGCAAGGCTAGAGTTCCATTCCCCATGAGGGCAGAGATTCTCTTACTTCTTTCTAGTTTCTCCTTGGAGTGGACCAGGTTAGGAGCCACATTAACAATTCTCGTCAGCAATATTGAAATCCTTGAAAGCTAGGACTTGTCTTTTTTTCATTTATATCTTCAGTGCTTAGCAGAGTACTTGGCATCTGCTAAGGCCTTAATAACTGCTTTTTCATGCATTCATTTATGGTCAATCCTCAACTTTCATGGGAGTAATAATACTAGAAAATGGCACGGAAATAAAAAACGTGAATGTTGATACATCAAACCATGGGAAATAGGGGGTTAAGTTCCTATGACCACCTAAAAGTGTAATCTTTTGTTAGAGATTGCTGAGAATACACTTTTCTGCACATAATTCTTTATAACACAACATCACTTCTGATAGTATGTATTTTTCCTAGCACAATAACCATAAAATAATTCATAAAATGCAGGTAGGAGAACAGGCAACCCTGGATGGATTAGGGAGGGACAGTGATGACAGCAGAAGAACTACAGGTAAAAAAGGAAAGAACCTACCATCTCTAATCTCCCTATTGATTCTGCGGTTGAACTGCTCCCCAATGGAAAGTACATGCCTCAGAGTGAGTCCTGGCTGTCTGGGAAACTAGGGAGTTTGGTGGCATGGGCAGCTGGGGCTCTAGGGAGAGGGAGAAAGGAACTTCTTTTTTCTCTTTTGGTATAGCCCTGAATGTGCAGGGTCATCAACTCAAAAGTGAAAATGAGGTTACTAATATCAATTGTTATTTACAAAGGCTCCCTTCCTACCACCACCACTTTCTTTCATAATGAACTTTCACCTTAGATATCAGATAGTGCTTTCCTTTGTAACTCGTTAATGTAGATGCCATGCAGTTAACATTGCATGCATGAGTTAACATTGTCTACTGGATTGGAATTTCTACAAGGATAAAGATCATGTCTTATTTAAGATTTTTACCTTCCTAGGGTACCTAGACTAGTACCCTATACCAGAGGTGTCAAGCAAGGAAATATTTAATAAGATAGATGAAAATATAATTAAACACAGATAATGTTAATTTGTGGGTTTTCTAAGTCAGTATGTATTCACAGTTTTGTTTCTATTTGAGTTTGCTACTACTACTCGCACACGGTATGATGATTGCTTTGATTGAATGATTGACCTGAACTGAATCCTTGATCTTTGCATCACAGGCACACTTGAGCATCCTGGTTTTCACAGTGCAAAAAATTCTTCTCCATGTTTGTTGAATTGTTATTAAGCTGAATTATCTGAATTGAATGACTCATTAAGTTGGCTTCCATGGAGCTGAAAAATGTCTTGAGAGAATATGCCTGTAGAAAAATGTTTCCTGAAATTCTTTAGCCTCTCACTCTCCACCCCTTAAGTCTACTAGCGCTCTGGGTAAAAAATTCAGAAACTAAGGGGCTGTTAACTTGCTATATGACCATGAATGCTTCTTCCCTCTCAAATCCTCCTTAAATTCATCATATGTCATAATAGAAGGCTTGGTCAGATCTCAAACGTCTAAGGATTATTTCAGTTCTAACATATCCCTTATCAATCTTAATTACCACTCCTCCCTCCCACTCTTCCCACACCTCACATAACCTATGCTCCAACAAACTAGATGGCTCTTCATCTTCTTCTACACAAGCCCTACAGTTTTTTGCTCACTCATTTCCCTATGCCAGAAATGCCTTCCTTTATCTTTGGAATCCCTTCATAACTTTAAAGTCCAGCTCAAATGCTGACTTCTCCATGAATTTTTCCTTAATTCCTTAGTGTTCCCTTCAGATTTCTTATCCTGCTTGGTCTTATTGTTTCAAGAGACGTCAATCGATCCATGATATTATTAATGTGGCTATGCTCTCCAAAGGGCAGATAGGACCTTAATCATGCCTTCTCATCCCCTGTGATTTCTCTCATGCCTATGTCTTTCATAGAGGATCTACATTTCCTTCAAGATCCACTTCAACACTCAATTCAGCATAAGATCTTTCCCCATCTGCCTAGCTGCTAGTGCTTTCCTGCATGAGATTACTTCTCATCGACTCTGTATATACCTAATGATGTACCTAGAGATGCATATATTGTCTCCCCCATTAAAATATAAGCTACTAGAGGGCAGGAACTATTTTTGCCCTTTCTTTTTTATTCCCACCACCTAGTACAGTTCTTGGCACATAGAAATCACCCAATACGTGATTGTTGACTGACTGACTATTTAACAAGTTGGCCTTCTCATGTATGTGCCATGTAATACTGTGTGTTATACTTAGGTATAAACATCTCACCATTTTACTATTAGAAGCTCTTTGATGAGAGGAATCATGCAAGGTCATAAAATCAGAGATTCACAGCTATAAGGAGTTTTAGAAATTACCTGGTCCAATCCTTCTCATTTGTCTGATGAGAAGAATGTGGTACAAAGAAGAAAGTAATTTGTCAAGGTCAACCAGTAAGTAGTAGAGATGAGGTTTGAACCCAATGCCTCCAACTCCATATTCAAGGCTGCTCCCAATGCAGTATACTGTGTAACACAGAGCTGTAACTAGGACAAAGTAACCAGGACTTCACCACAATGTACCCACATGGTACATACAACATACCCACATGGAGGATGCATTTCCTTACAGTGTTCCAAGACTGTCATCACATCACCAAAGATCATGTCTCAATGTCAATTTGCTGGTCAGTATCACATAGTGCAACCTCAAGTCACCACCCCAAGGGTCTCTTTGTTCTATTTGCCTCTCTCTTGACCCGCCTTTCCCCTAACCCCTACAGGGTCTCAGATCAGACATTCCTCTCCTCTTGCATAGCTATATTCATGGTTAAATTATCATCTGTGTTGTCACTCATTCCCTCTCTCATATCATACTGACCTCTCTGACCTACTGCTCTCCCCCTTTCTCACTGTCCTTTGTGCTACTATTTCCAACTGTTTTCACAGTCCCAGATAATACATACATACATATATATATACACACATATATAGTTGTGTCTTTGGTGTCTTATCTAAATATCAAATTTATCCAATTTCCTAGCACTGTGCTCTGTGTGCAGTTAACATGCAATAAATGTTTATTTCTATTATAGCAGGTACTCAGTGAAAGTATACTGATTGACAGAAGGAAATTGAAGAACTAGTCCATCAATCAGCAAGCATTTATTAAGCACCTACTATGGGTACTGTGCTAGGCACTGGGGATATAAAAACAAAATATGAAGCAATTCCTCCTTTCAAGGAACCAGGTTCTGGAAGCGTTGGTCCTCCATTTTAGAAGAATTACTCCCTGATCTCAAACCAGTCTCAGTCAGATCCCCTTGCACGGGGACAGTGATGAATCATCCAGGGCTCCTTAGTATCTTTAATTAATTTGTGCCTGTGACATTTTCAATCCCCATTGAGTTCACACAATCCCTTGTCTCCTGATTGTCCAGGATTCCTGCCAGGGTCTTTGCTTACTCTCTATAGTCCCTTCAGCTCCTGACAAATAATGAAGACTTTATCAGGAAAAGGGGGGGCTGACTGCTTGTTGTAGTTAAAAGGACATCCTCAGTAGCACAAGATTCTCTGTGATCAGCCTTTAAAGAGACATGATGGAATCTGAGGGCCCTTCAAGTGGTTTGCCTTGAGAGACAGGTGTTTGAAGCCTAGAAACTGCCCGAGGGCAAAAGACTTAGCCATGAAGGGGTTTGGTGCAGCATTTCAGAGCTGACAAATCCACTGTGCCCAGCTTCATAATTTAAATGAACTCTATCCGTTTGGTTAGCTAATCTACCTAATGATGGATAATAATTAGGATTTATTTAGCATACACTCTTCAGGAGTTCTGAAAATCTGGTGTCTTTCAACTTTTAAAATATATTTTATAACTATACTTCAATACAGTTCATTTCCTTTATATTTCTATGTATTTTATTTTATTCACTTAAAAACATTATTCTGACAAGGAGCCCATAAGCTTCATCAGATTGCCATGGGGGTCTATGACACAAAAAAAGGTTAAAATCTCTTAGACTAGATGATCTTGGCTGTTTTTCTGTTATTGAGGAAGAAACTACCTTGACAAACAATAGAAGGACCGGAATTTAAGAATACTTCAATAGACTAACCTCTATCAGTTGACATGGTACATTATTTTTTTATCTGTAAGGCAAAGAGAATAGAAATAGAAAGATGAATTTTTCATTCCAAAGTAATATTATGATGATAATTTAATTAATTAAATAAATTTAATTAAATAAAATTAATTAATTAAAAATTTAATTCATTATATATCTGCAATTATTTGTAGTTGATGTGCATTTTTAAAGATAGAAGAAAATGTAGTAAATTAGGGTTAAATCTTTAAAAAATGTTTTGTATCAATTTACTCACCTGGTCCTTCTAGTGTTAATGGATAGCCTATATGGCATTCACGTAGCATTTTAAGATTTGCAAAACCATTTTATAACTATTATGTCATTTGAGACTTGCAAAAACTTTTACCCACATTTTACAGTTGAAGGAGCTGAGACTAAAAGGTTAAATGATTTGCTCAGGGCCACACAACCAGGTAATTAGTGTGTGAGGTAGGATTTGAATTCAGAGTTTTCTAACTGTAGCTCCATCACTCTAACCACAATGTATCTTTAAATCCATAATTTCTTTTGATTTTCACTACATCTCTGTAAGGTAGGCAGAGGGAGCATTTTCACTCCCATTTAACATATAGGAAAACTTTGATTCCAAGAGAGAAAGCAACTCTGAAATCTTATATCCATTATCTATTTGGCCTTTACACTAAATTTTCAGGGCTCTCAGAATAAGCACTCATTTAATAGACAGTTCAGTGGTTTCAGTTGTATCTGTCTCTTTGTGACTGACTGCATTTGGGGTTTTCTTGGCAGAGATACTGGAGTGGTTTGCCATTTCCTTCTCCATTTCATCTTACAGATGAGAATACTGAGGCAAATAGGGTTAAATGACTTGCACAACGTCACACAGTTAGAAAGTGTCCAAGGTCATATTTGAACTAGGTTTTCCTGACTCTGGGTCCTGTGCTGTATCCACTGAGTTACCTAGCTGTCCCTTCAGATAGAGTACGACCTCCTAAAGTGATTTTTAATGTACCAGCTATTTTACAATTATTATTGTTAATACTACTGCTGCTATTAACACAACTATTGTTGCTACTACTACTATTAGGTGGTTCAATGGATAAAGAGCTGGGTCTGGAGTCAAGAAGACCTGAATTCAAATCCAGCCTCAGACACTTAATAGCCATACAACCTTGGAAAAGTCATTTTTCCTCTTGTCTGCCTCAGTTTCCTTAATTGTAAAATGAAGACATTATATCAAACATCTCCCAGTATTCCCAAAAAGGGGGGAAAAATAAGACTATAGAAGGTTACTTTCTTGGTGAACAAGTATTTTCTCCCATCTTTTCAGATGAAGAAGAACAAAGCATACCACCAGAGAAAGTCAAAGCTTCTGTATCCAAAACCTCCAAAATAAATATGTAATGGTCTCTGGCCATGGAAGAGCTCAAAAAGGATTTTGAAAATCAAGAGAGGTAGAGGAAAATTGGGAAGGGAAATGAGAGTGAGGCAAGAAAGTCATGAAAAGTGAGTCAACAGCTTACAAAGGAGATCCCAAAAAATGCTGAAGAAAATAACAACTTTAAAAACAGGTGAACTCAACTGGCAAAGCCATGATCAAAAAAAGAGCCTAGACATCTTCTTTCATGAAATTATCTATGAAATTATCAATAAAAGCTGCCCTGATATTCTATAACCAGAGGGCAAAATAAATTTTGAAAGAATCCACTGATCACCTCCTGAAAGAGATTGGAAAAGAGAAACTCCTAGAAATATTGCAGCCAATTTCCAGAGTTCCTAGGTCAAGGAGAAAATATTGCAAGCAACTGGAAAGAAACAATTCGAGTGTTGTGGAAACACAATCAGGATAACACAAGATCTAGCAGCTTCTACATTAAGGATTGAAGGACTTGGAATAGGATATTCCAGAAGTCAAAGGAACCAGGATTAAAACCAAGAATCACCTACCCAACGAAACTGAGTAAAATACTTCAAAGGAAAAAATGTTAATTCAATAAAATAGAGGATTTTCAAGCATTCTTGATGAAAAGATCAGAATTGAAAAGAAAATTTGACTTTCAAACACAAGAATCAAGAGAAGCATGGAAAGGTAAACAGGAAAGAAAAATCATAAGAAACTTCCCAAAGTTGAACTGTTTACATTCCTACATGGAAAGATAATATTTGTAGCTCTTGAGACTTTTCTCAGTATTTGGGTAATTGGAGGGATTTTATACACACACTTGCATAAATAGATAGATAGATGATAGCACACTGTGAGTTGAATTGGAAAGAAGGATAATACCTAAAAAATAAAATTAAGGGGTGAGAGACGAATATATTGGTAGGAGAAAGGGAGAAATAGAATGGGACAAATTATCTCTCATAAAAGAGGCAAGAAAAAGCTTTTTCAATGGAGGAGAAAAGGGAGGAGATGAGAGGGAAAAAGTGAAGCTTACTCTCTCCACATTTGGCTTAAGGAGGGAATAACATACTCACTCAATTTGGTATGAAAATCTATCTTACACTACAGGAAAGTAGGGGATAAGGGGACAAGTGGAATGGGGGGATGATAGAAGGGAGGGTAAATGGGAAGTTGAAGTAATTAGAAGTAAACACTTTTGCGAAGGGACAAGGTCAGAAGAGAGAGTAGAATAAATGGAGGGCAGGATAGGATGGAGGGAAATATAGTTAGTCTTACACAACATGATTATTATGGAAATCTTTTGCAAAACTACACATAAATAACCTATATTGGATTTCTCTCGCCTTCTCAATGGGAATGATTGGGGAGGGAGGAAAGGAAAGAAGTTGGAACTCAAAGTTTTAGGAACAAACGCTGAGAATTGCTTTTGCATACATCTGGGAAGTAAGAAATACAGGTGATGGGGTGTAGAAATCTATCTTGCTCTACAAGAAAAGAGTGAAGATGGGGATAAGGGAAGGGAGTGGTGTGTTAGAAGGGAGGGCATATTGAGGGAAAGGGTAATGAGAATGCAACGCATTATGAGGGAACAGGAGCGATGGGGAGAAAATTAAGACTCAAAATTTTGTGGAAATGAATGTTGAAAACCAAAAATAAATAAATAAAGATTAAAAAAAAGAAAAATATTGAAATAGTTTGCCATTTCCTTCTCCAGCTTATTTTACAAATGAAACTGAGGCCAATAAGGTTAAGTGATTTGTCCAAGGTCACATAGTTACTAAGTGACTGGGGCCAGATTTGAACTCAGGAATAGAAGTTTTCCTGACTCCATGCCCTGCACTCTAACCACTGAGCCACCTAGCTACCCCAAAGAAATGCTACAATAAGATTAGTACATTGAAATTATGTTCCACAAGGCAAGTAATTGGCATAGTGTATAGTGAATGTATGCATTGTGATCACTAGACACAGAATTAGGAAGACTTGAATTAAAATTCCCCCTCCGTTCTTTACTAGCTGAGTGACCATGGCCAAATCACTTAGCTTCTCTGAGACTTAGTTTTCCCATTTGTAAGATGGGAATAATTATAGAACCTACCTCATCAGGTTGTTGTAATCATCAAATAAAATAACATAGGTAAAGCATTTCATAAACCTTAAAGTGCTATTTAAATGTTAACTACTATCATTATTAAATTCTAAATGTACTAGGTAAATGTAACCATTATTATTATTTCTAGAGACAAAAGTAAATAATGGTTTGAAGAATATAGGGCTGGCCTCAGATTTTTAAAAAATCTGGGCTCAAGTTTTACTTTGGCTACATACAGCTTATTTGACCCTGAGCAAGTCACTTAACTTCTTCAGGCCTCTAGGCATTCTCTAATGGTATAAGGTAAAAAGGAAATTCCTCATTGGAAGGAAAAATCAGAAGTTAACATATTAGTGGGTGATCTTGGGCAAGTCACTGAACCTCTCAGTGTTGGACAAGTCTCTAAAACTATTACTTGTAGAGAAGATGCCAATCTATTCTGGTAAAGTGAATTCTCTTTTCCAGAGGTGCCTTATATCAATGAAATTACAGACTCAGTCCCTATTTTGATCCCCTATGTACAATGGCATGAGGGCAAAATCCTAATGAGGGCAGAGAGATCAGAGTTTTGCACCAAGATGTCAGAATTTAAAAGCTATAGATAGCATATGTAGTCTATAAACTGGTAGGAAAAACTGAGTTTAGAACCAAATTAGAATGAATAATTCATTTTAAAAGGGAACTCCAGGTACTTTTTGTCCATCATGGTTGCATCCTTAGTAAGTTCCTCCCTCACTAAAACAGACTTTTGCCCCATGGTAGGAAGCCTTCCCTTCAGCAGCCTCGCAACATCCTGTAGTCTCTCCCTATCTCCTTTCGTAATGTTTGCCTCTAGAGCAAAAATTGCTAACTTAAATTCTGTTGTAGGCTACAAAAATTTTTAGCATTGCCATGAAGTAGGTTATAATCTACTAGAGAGGGTATAGCACATACACTAGTAGAATAAAATGTGACGAGTGCAAAAGAGAGACATGGGAAAAGAGTACTGAGAATATTTGAAGGGGAAGAACTCCCTTTCTATCTTGGAGGCTACAGGCTGGGGACACAGCAGAGAAAGAGGTTTTCCGGAGGAAGAGACACAGAACATGACCCTAAAAGGTAGAAGAGAACTTCAGGTGACAGAGATGAGAAGGAAATGCATAGTAGATATGAAGGACAGGCTGGACAAATGCACATGAACAGAAAATGTCAGGTCAAGGTAGGTAAAATACAAGTCAAGAGCTCTTCCTTCTCTTGCACACATTAATCAACTATGAATGAGGTATGCAGGCAATGCCACAGGAATCTAAAGGCCAAATGCCTGGAAACTTGAATGGGTGGGTGAGTCTTGGAGGACAGATTGGAGTAGCACAGGCAAAGAAGAAGACAGTTTATTCCAAATGGGAAGATAGTATAATTGATAAACATGAAGAATATGATATATGTAACATATATAATATATGTGTATATGTATCTATACATGTGTGTATAGATACATATATGTATATATGCATGTGTGTTTATATGTATTTCTATATACGCATTGTGTTGTGTATATGTGTTCATATGTATGCATGTATGTATATGTGTGTGCATATATACATACACACATTTGTACGCATATATGTATGTGTGTATGTGTATATATATATATATATATATATATACATATACACATATACACACAGGACCTACAAATTTTGACTGACTTGGCAGAAGCCTCACCATACATCCCAGAGAAGGAATGTGTGTAGAGTACAGGATGTGAAATCTCAAAGAATTGGCCTCAAGTCCTAGCTCTGAGGTTTTCTAGCTATATGACCGTGGCCAAGTCCCCTGACTTCACTAAGCTTCAGTTTCCTCATATGTGAAATTGGAGTACTAACAGTGATAGTACTAACCTGAGAGTTGTTGTGAGGATAAAACGAAATAATGTATGTAAAATGATTTGCAAGCCTTTAAACACTGTAAATATGTTAGTTATTACTATTATTACAAAATTCAAACCCAGCCAGGGGAGGTAACTAACTGGCCCAAGGTCACGTAATCTGTTAGGGGCTGAATCAAGATTAAAGCCCCAGCTTCCTGACTTCCAGGCCAAGGCTTTCTCCATCATATTAATTTCTTTTAAATTCTTTCACCACTTTCATATTGCCCAAGAAGAGAACTGGGCATTTGGATGGGGGAGGGGGAATACCCTTGACTTTGCTTTTCAAATCCTGGCAACCCACTGTGCTGACGTCAGGAGACAGAGAAAGCTTTGAAGCCTCACAGAGCCAGGCTCTGTGGAAGCCCTGCTGCTGCCCAGAGACTGGTCACCACACATAATTAACTCCAGAAATTAAAAAGCAAACACAGTGATGGAGAAGAGATACTCTCCTCTTGTATTCCTCTTTGAATAAGAGTTATAAGGATCTATTGGAGTTCCCTGCTGGCCTGAACACTGGCTATTACCAACCCTTTCCCAGATCCCCTCAGAGGTGGGAGGGGGGACTTTGGGATCTGGGCTTTGATTTAAATGTCAACTCGAATGTATTAATTACTCGTGACTCAGGAGGGCTTCTCTCGCTCTTATCTTCTCAAACACATTTTCCACTGACAGGCAATCCCCACCCCATCCAAGGTGGGATAATCCTCTTGAATTTGGTTAGGCTGATCCTTGGACAGCAAACCTGAATTATTGAATCCCTATTTGAAGGCTTTCAAGGTGAGAGAAAATGCCAGGGCTAGGGTCCAGAGTCACTTCTCTGAGGGGAGGAAGGAGAGGTCTTTGGTCAAGCACTGATAAAACTGTTGCGCATATGTACCAGCTCCCCTCCCCCCACAACATTCTTTCCCCACCCCATACCCCTAGCCTTCAGGCTGACTTTTGGTCCAAAGCAAATAACTCCTGACATGACCTATATATCAACAATACCAACTCACCCATGGCTTCACAGAGTTGAAAGGAGGTAGTCATCTTATCATAGGAGTTTCCCCTATAGCATCCCTGGTTAATGACCATCAACCCTTTGTCAATCAACAGATTGGTCAGTTTCTGTGGCTGTGTGTTCCTGACCTTCATGTTCTCTTGAAAGAACTGAGGAAAATGCCTTGAAGGTTCACCCTACTCTGATCCCAGGCATCCTCCCAACCTTAGCTCTTTCATTTGTTCCCAGCATGAGTTTTCCTCATTAACCAGACTAGTCTCCTTTCTGACCCCAAAACTATGCTCATACCTACTTCTTTGTCACTGATTTTGGGCTTCTCCAATGCTACCTTGCCTATGCAGCATCTGGCACTGTGACTCTATGTTGTCAACAAAAGCTTGACTTGCATCTGAATTTTGTTTTCTATCATAGCTACCCTTGAAACAAACTAAGGGACGTGTCATTGAAAGCAAAAGCAATATTGATGCTTCAAGAATCTGTAGCATTATTATTATCACCCAATATTACATTTGGGTTCTCAAAACCTGTTTGGGTTCTGCATCTATTCAGAACAACTGCTTGCAAACTCTTATCCTCTGGTTCTGCTAATGGCAGCCACAATTTAGTCATGTAACATCACAGGAAGACCCAAGGACTTTACCTGAAATAGAATGGAAGAAAAATGACAAAGGGTCAACTCCAGAAAAAAAGAAAAGAAACATTCTCTTCACCCATTTCCCAAAATTCCATTCTTCAATGCCTCTATTCTCACAGTGTTTTGAATCCCTGAGATTCTCTGCTGGTCCATCAGTACAGCACTGTGATCAAGGGCACAGAAAAGGAGGAAAGACTTGCTCAGTGGGTGAACACTAGATTCTCAATACCTGGAAGAAAATGCTGTCTCTTTGCATTAGATCAGTCAGTCCTGAGAGGTCTGCAAATCACTGCTTCATCAATGCCCAAAAATTGGACTTAAAAGGAGGGGAAATTGAGGTAAGGACTGAATCATGAATCTTTCTATTGGAATTGACAAGAGTTGAGAATAATAAACACCTTAACTTCATGTCCATTTTTTCCCTTCCCCTCCTCTTTCTCTCTTTGGTTCTCTCTTCCATCTTTTCCAATCAAATCTTTACATATCCCATCTATTATGAGAGCTCTATTCATATTTCTACAGGGTTGCAATCACCTATCTCCTAGCCAGAGTCACTGGTGAGGCAAATGCATCATCTAACATACTCCATGTAGGTTGTTGGGTGATGAAGTCCCTCTTCTATTTCTCATCTGAAAATAGATTACAATTTTTATAGTTCATCAGATAATAGATTTTGATTGTTAGGGATCCCGGATGTCATCTTGTCCATCCCCTTCATTTATAAAGCTAGAGTCTAGAAAAATGAAGTGATTTGCTCAGGGTTTTATAGTAGTAAGTGACAGAGGCAAGACTTGAACCCTGACCCTCTAGATCTAGTGTTTTTTCCAGCACACAAATTATTCCTCATCTCAGTGAGGTTGGTAGGGCATTTACCTTATCCCCTACAATCATCCCCTCCTCTCAAATCTTCAATCTTTCCCTATCTGGCTCCTTCCTTACTGCCTATAAACATACCAAGTCTTCCCCATTCTTAAAAAAAAATCCCTCACTAGATATTTTCGTTCCCTCAAGCCATATTTTCCCTTCCCTCAGGAGTCAAATTCCTAGAAAAAGACATCCAAATACATTGCTTCTCCTCTCATTTCTTAATTTTCTGTAGTCTCACTTCCAAACTCATTGATCAACTGAAATTATTCTCTCCCAGTTTACCAATGATTTCTAAACAACTAAAGTGGCTTGACTTTTCTTAGTCTTTCCCCTTCTTCATGCCTCTGTGTTGGATGATGTTGACTGCCCCCCTTTTCTCCCAGATACCCATCTCCATCTAGGCCCTCGTGACATTGTTCTCTCCTTGTTCTACCACACGTCCGAACACTTACTCCTCAGCCTACTTTGCTGCATCTCCATCCGCATCCTGTGTACTAACTGTAAATAGATGCACCCCACTGTTCTATCATCTTTCCTTCTTTGTCTACAATCTCACAGTTGGTGAATTCATCCCATAGATTGAATTATAGTCTCTCTGCCAATGGATCCCAGATCCATATTTCCAGCTCTAATATGTCCTGAATTCCAATAATGCATCTCCAACTGCCCATGGGACCTTCCAAACTGCTATTTCTCTTAGCCATCACAAATATACCATGTCAAAACAGAACTCATTATCTTTTCCCCAAAACCTATTCCCTCTTCTGAATTTCTGTTTCTCCCAAGAGAACCAGTGTGCTCCCAGTCACTCAGTCATAACCTTGGCACTACTCTCAACTCCTCACTCTCCATTCCATATCCATTCATTCCCATTTATTTTTGTTTCTATCCTTACCACATTTCTCAGAAGAGAACGTCCTGTTCTCTTTACTTACACAACTATTACCCTACTTCAGGCCCTCATCACCTCTTGCCTAGACCATTGCAAGAGTCTTCTAATTGGTCTCCTTGCTTTAAGTTTTATCACACTAATCCACCTTTTACTCAGCTGCTAATGGGATTTTCCCAAAGTGCACATATGACCCTGTTACTTCCCTACTGGATGTTAATGTCAGCAGCTTCCCATTACTTCAGAATTAAACATCAATTCTTCTGTTTTCTATTGAAAGCTTTTCACAATCTGGATCCCACCTTCACAAGCTAACTTCTTATTATATAGTACTCCCCTTCCTACATTCTGTAGTCCAGCCCGACTGGTCTTTATGATGTTTTTCACATATAACCTCCTTGCCTTGGCCCTGGATGTCCCCCATGCTTGGAATGTACCCCCTCCTCACCTCTACCTTAGAATTAGCTAACATGCTACTTTCTACATGAAGGTTTTCTATAGTCGTCCCCCCCCCATTTTTTTTCTTGTATTTATTTTTGGCAAATTTTACACACTTATATAGGAGTAGGCAACATGATATGGTGGAAAGAGAGTTGTCCTGGGAGCTGGGTAGATCTGAGTTCAAGCCCTGCCTCACATACATTCTGGCTGGGTAACCCTTGAAAAGTTACTTTACTTCTTCATGCTCGAAGCAACTCTTAGACTGTTAGTTGTAGAGAAGGGGCGGATCTGCATTAGTAAAGAGAGTTTCTTCATTGGGGAATTCATATGCCAATGAAATCACAAGCCAAGTCTTTTTCTTATACTTACATGTATACAGGTTTCCACCAACAGAATATGAACTCCTTGAGGGGAGGACAGGTTGTATCTGTGTGTGTGTGTGTGTGTGTGTGTGTGTGTGCATGTTCCCCAGTGCCAAACACAATGCTTGGCACATATTAGGAGCTTAATAAATCTTTGTTGATGATTGATTTTTGTAGGGGGGGAAGAAAATTGAGGCTTGGAGAGATTAGTGATTTCCCCATAATTAGTCAGTTACTAAGTGTCAGATCTGTAGTGAACCCAGATCCTCTAAGTTCATTTCTCTAGTCTATTATAATGCGTTATATTTATTCAATCCATCCATAAGAATTTATTAATTACCACTATGTTCCAGGCGTTGCTCAGTCATCAGTAACTGCTCTCTGCAAGGCACTGGGATAGGCACAATTCAATTCAATGAGATATATGAAGCCTTACTCTAGGGAGATACTAGTTCCAGCCTTCAAGACCCTCACAGTCTATGTGGGGAGGTCAGATGTACTCGCATCTGAAATCCATATGCATCAATCTCAGGCAATTTGTGTTAAGGGCCAAATGAGCATTACAGATGTCCATGCTACAGGAGTCAAAGGAGGGAGGGCTCTCACGGGGAAGGCTCCACAAAGCTGAGACTGGAGGGACTGATAGTATTGGAATAAGCAGTGAGTAAATTTCCAGGTGGGAAAAAGACAGCAAAAAAAGGGGTTGGTATGGTGTGTTCAGGGTCAACATGGGCACTAGATATTCACATGTTTTCTCTCTGACTGGACTATGAGGTCCTCAAAGGACAGGGAATGTTTTCCTTTTGCTTTTCTATCCCTAACAGCAGCACAATGCCTCAATACATTAAGAAGGCACTTAATAGACCTCTTCTGATTTACATGAATGTGGACTGCTGGGATCAAGGAATTTCAAGGTAGAAGGGCCCTTAAAATCATCTCTTTCAACCTCCTAAAATTTTACTGATTGGGAAACTGAGACCTAGCGAAGTGACTTCACACAGGTAGTGATTAAGAAAGTTGGAATAGAATCCAACTGATTCCTCTGATTCCAAGCCCAAGGCATATCCTAATATACTACATTCCCTCCTTATTGTAGATCTACCAGGAAGTCAAGTCTGCAAGGCTACCAGGGTCATTTCCAAGGTTAGGGACCAGGAGAGGAGCAGCAGAGCATCACTAAGCCTTTGAGAATTGTGTGGCTTAGCAAATTAATGCTAATATGGCATTCTCTGCTGTGCACTGGCCAGCTTCACAATGTTCATCCCAAGCCAGTTACAATCAGCTTTGATGCCTGCTGATTTACAGAAGGGATGGCCCCAAAAGAGACATTAATGAATGTCTCAGGGTCATTCCAAGACTCATCATGGTTGAATAAGGACTCGACGTTCTCACACCCAGTATCTTACTAGATCCTGGTTATGGAGTCTACTGTATATAATCATCTTCATAGAGATGAAATTCTTTAAAATGAGGAAAGTCTCATCCTGTTGGCTGAGTCTGGGTAGGTTCCAATGTGCAAGGAGGAAAGAAAGAGATTGAACTCTATAACATCTTGTGTCCAGTTCTAGGCATCTTTCTTTGAGAGGAACTTTGAGAAGACAGAGCATATCCAGAGAAGGATCAAAAGGATGATGAGGAAATTCAAAACCAGATCTTATGAGAATCACGGTCTCATAGATCATCTATTCTGAACCAACACTGGTGCTTGAGGGAGGGATGTCCCCTACATAGTCCCCCAAATGCTTGGGAACTAAAAAGGTTTAGCATGAGGAATACAATTAGTTAGAAGGGATCACAATATTAAAAAAAAAACATGTAGGACTTTCTTGGGAAAGAGAGATTGTCTTACTCTTCTTGGCACCAGAAGAGAGAGTCAATGCACTGGAGCTACAGGAGGACAAGTGTCCAAAGGTAGAATGAATGACCTTAGTAGGTACAGAGTTCTCCATTGCCAAAGTTGCTCAAATCAAGCAATTATACCTGCTTTTGGAAACATTACAGATGAAATTTGTGCTTCCAATAAAGGTTAGCCTAGAGGACCTAAGAAGTCCTGAACCTTATATAATATAGTTTTCAGCCTCCCCACCATTCCATTTGCCTTCCTCTGAATGTGCTCCATCTTGTCAACCTCCCCAAAAAAGATCTCATCTCACCATTTATGAAACTTGCAGGTTCAGGATTATTTGGTCGCTAAATAATTCAAGGTATTGACATTATGGCCAGGGGTAGCAACAAAGTGGGTATCAGTATCTTGGGTTAGAAATCCTAAATGCCAAGCTACTTGAACCTGAATTGTGTTGTGCCAATGTCATGGATGGTTAGAAGTATAAGGAGGAAGAGAAAAACTGACTGGATAGCAGTAAACCAATCACTGTGGTAAGATGTTGAAGCATATTAAGCACAGTGATTCAGGTGATCCTACTGATTATCCTATAAGGTTTAGGAAGAGTGTTTGAACTCCTCAGAAACTTTCTCTGATATGGGCATCATTTCTCTGGGTGTCTTTCCCAGAATGCTGACCCTTGGGAATTGACTGGGTAAGGAACCTGTGGCATCTATCTTTGCTCTCCCCAAGTTGTCTTTGGTTCTGTCACCTTTTCCCAGTTCCCAAACTTCTTGACATGTCTTCTTTTGTCACTAATGATCACCCTCTCTTTCTGGACCCTCTCCCCTCTGGGTCTTCTTCATATAGCACTTTCTTGGCTCTCCTACTTGCCTGAGAACTCCTGACATCCTGTTCCCTAATTATAGATGTACCGCACAATCTCTCTGAGCCCTCTTCTCTTGATACAACCAGTGACCTCATCAGCTTTCATGAGTTTAATTGCCTGGAATGCACTTTCTCCTTGCCTCTGCCTTTCAGAACTGGTAGGTCTTTTTAAAGCTCAGTTCAAGTATCACCTGTGCATGAGGCCTTCACTGATTCCTCCGGTCTTTATTGGTTCCTTTTCCCCCACACTCTCTTATATTTATTTTGCATGTATTTATTTAGGTAAACACCCCTAACAGAATGTAGGCCCTGTGACCATAAAGATTAGTTTGTTTTTCTCTTTCTTTGTATCCCTACTAAATGACCAGCACATAGTAGGCATTTAATAAATACTTGATGATTAACTATTACCAGGACAAAGGAGGGAAAGTGAGATTAAACAAGAGAGGGTATTCACCTGCTACAGTTCAGTCTGTGGTGATGAGATCTTTCTGAAATAATCAAAGCTGCATCTCTGCTATGGCAACCTTCTGAGACTCTTGCATGTCCTCAGCATCTTTTTGAGAACCACCAGCATCATTTAAGGAACCAGAGCAACCCTTTGCCTTCAAAGAAGCCAACAAACCCTATTCTTTCCTCTCACCACACACCATTCTTTAACCTACACCAGGAAACAGCTTTGTTTTTCCCTCACCCATTTCTCTATGTGGAGCATCAAATATGAACTGCTCCTTGCCATTGGGAGAATTAGTCCCCTTCCCTCTCTCCACACATTCCTACCCACCTGGGAGGGAGAAGACATCTTCCTTTGCTGACTACCTCCTTTTGTTACAAAATAGAATATCAAAACTAAAAATGGCCTTTGAGATCATCTTGGTAAAACCCTCAGTTTAACAGATACGAAAACTGAGGCCCACAGAGGGGCAAGGTCACAGCACAACTACTATTTTAAAGTTTTCAAAGCATGTTAAATATGTTCTCTCTAGTCCTCACTTGGACAGCACCCCTCTTCTCATTCCCTCCTCCATCCCCTCACCTCCAGTGCTCATTTATCTGCCCTGTACCCTTCCTGAGGAACCAGAGATGTAGGGAGTGTGGGGTTGAGAAACCTTAGGGGGTTATGGTAAATGGAGCCAAAGATGAGATGGTGAGTCTTTTAAGAGAAAACATCACTATAAATCTCTCCTTGTCTGGAAAACAGACAAGGCTCTTCTGGGTATTCAGTATGTCCTTGGTCAGTGGCTACATTTTTGATTTGACTGTGACCCCCTAACACACACACACACACATACACACACACACACACACACACACACACACACACACACTACCCTAGAACTCTGTTGGTGATAACAGGAGAAGACAGCTGAATCCCCAATGAGCCCCTGCAGGCATGGAGCAGCATCCTCTCCTAGCAAGTGGCTAAAAGTAGATTGTGACAGAAGCAGGTAGTGGGAAGTGAATGGAATAAGCCCAAGTCTTCTCTGAGCTTTTGACCTTAGAGTCCTAAAGAAATGTAGGGGGATGACTCCCTATCGCGGGAATCTTTGGGTGTGCTTGTTTCTGTCAGCAGTGAGAGGCGGAGCTAAAGGAAGAAAGTAGAGGATGTATAGAGTTTAGTTGAGGATAACCCCACCACCTTGGATCATCTTTTAAAAAAGTGAATCTTGTTATTTTCTATTTGTTTCAGTAAATGAATATAACCTATTTGTCAATGAAATCATCTAACTAGGTCATGCTGAAGGATGGAAAAGAGATTAGAATCTTGTGGGAGGAGAGCAAACATAAGCCAAGTTAGTTATGATTTATTATGGGAATTAGTCAGTCTTTAGACAGAAATGTTGGAAGGCACTAAAAGAAAAAGCCTGGAGAGATGTGAGGAATTGGTAGGTGCCATCTATATAAGGAAGAGGGTAGTAAAAGAACTTGGGACTGGTAGATTCTACCTACCAATGCATGAGCAGTTACTTGAATTGTTCATTCAAAACTTAGAATTCCATTTTGTGAGTTACTCTGTCAGTTACTGAGATACCCCATACTTCAGCATAAAATATGTCTGCCTGTGTGTAGGAAAATGCTTTACATCTTACTTGAGATCCACAACCATCCTATGAGATAGAAATTACTGTCACTATTTACAAAAGAGAAACTGAGGCTCAAGAACTGAAGTTCAAGGACTTGCTCATGGTAAACTAGTCAATAAATATTTATTAAGTGCCTACTATGCCAAGCTCTGGGAAGACAAAGCACAAAAATTTCAAGGTAATTCCTACTCTCCAGCAGTTTACAGTTTGATAAAGGCAACACAGAAAAGGATACAAAAGCAAGGAGGAGGATGGTAAAGAGTGGGGGAGTGCAGCTAGGTGGGAAACAGAGATGGCTGACTAGACCACCCTCCATAAATGGAATTTCTAGGAGGAACTCTTCAATTCTACCCTCTCCAAAGAGAGAAATGGATCCCTAGGGAGAGAGGGAACTAATGAGTTGTGAGTTCCAGTACTGAAGTGATCTGGTAATCTTCCTGGCAAATGATGGGGAAATCCTGAAGAGCATCCACTAAGATTATACATGAAATGGCCACACAGACAGTAATTATTAAAGGTAGTATTTGAACTCAGGTTTTCCAGTATTCTACAACTCTATAACTATGATACACTGCCTCGGTAAGTCAGCAAAAGAACCAGGGTCAGAACCCATCTGTCCTGACTCTACCAGCCTACTATACTGAAAAGACTGAAACCACCGCTCTAGAATCCACTAGGGTAGGGACTGTCTTTTGTCTCTTTTTGTATCTTCACTGCTTAGCATATTACCTGACAAGCATTAGATGCTTAATAAATTTTAAATGATTGATTGGAAGTCTTTTCCCCACCCTTGCCTTCAACCTACCTCCTCAAGTCAACTCCATCAAAGTGAAATCATTTCTTTGCATGTACTTACCAAGGGAGCTGGCTGTTTTCAATACTGCTGGCCAAATTTCATTCATCACCCCAAAGCTAAAAGAACTCTTCAAAGCCGCAACAATGTCAGAGCAAAGTTCTCTTTATGAGTTTGGAGAAAATCTGACTGTGAATAACTTCCCAAAAGTTGTTTCCAAGTGCTGTTCTGAAGCCCCAGCCCTGATATCCCCCACTCCCTTCCTGCACCTTGGGGCCAACCCAATCATAAATCCTATAGCACTGTTGGTGCAGGGAGGAGACCTCTCATACCCCAGGGGAGAAACTTAAAAGCAAAACATGATCCAGTCAACTTCAAGCAGAAGGAAAACAAATCTATTGTTTCCAAAAAAATAGCAACTCTCCAGCCTCAAAGTCACCCCCCAAAAAAGGAAAATAGCAAGGTCAATAGTAATCACTCAAGCACTCACTGATGAATCACTCCCTTGGTCAGTGATCTCCTTTGACCAGCCCCAGATTCTCAGGTGGGACTTCAAAGCCCCTTCCCCCATCTGGTCCTAATTGATATACTTTTCCAAGATTTTCTTACCTTAATTCCCATAACATATTTGTAACCCCAAGCCCAAAGCATTTGTTTGTCTGCTAACAATTTTTGTAGGAAAGAAAACTGTCACATAATAATGAGCTTTGGACCTAGGGTCACATTTTCCATAAGCCACCAAAATTGATACACTTAACCGAACCCAGAACAAACTTCATACTTCCTATCACACTGGTGCTTCAGCTGCCTGAAATTCCTACTACTTCCCCAATTTCAACCTCCAAAAACATCATCTGTCATGTGAAAGAAAGAGGAGAAGAAGTCATGTGTACAAAAACATTTATAGCAACTCTTTCTGTGGTGGCAAAGAATGGGAACTAAAGGGCTGCTCATTAATTGGGGGATGGCTGAACAGCACATGGTATACACACATGAGCTGTGAGAAATGATGGGAGGGATGGTTTTAGAGAAATCTGGGAAGACTTGTATGAACTGGGACATAATGAAGTAAGCAGAACCAAGAGAGCCATTTATACAACAACAACTTCATTGTGAAAACAAACAACAGCCACAATGTGGGAGGACTGTTTCCGATAGACTAAGCCCTTCACAGCAATGCAAGGACCTAAAACATTCCCAAAGGACTCGAGGCAAAATGCCATCCACATCCAGAGAAAGGACTATGGAATCAGAATGCAGAATGAAGCAGACTATTTTCTCTTGTGTTGTATTTTGTTTTGTTTTGTTTTGTTTTCATGGTTTCTCCCATTCGTTTTAATTCTTCTATGCAACATGACTAATGTGAAAATGTTTCTAATAAGAATGTTTGAATAGAACCTATATGAGATTGAATGCCATCTCGGTGAAGGGAGGGGAAGATAATTTGAGACTTATAGAAGTAATTATTGAAAATTGAAACAAATTAAATTTTTTTAAAAAAACAGTCTTTTAAGGCTTAAAACCCCTACACTACTATGATCAGCTACAATTCCATAGGACAGATGATGAAAACTACTACCTACCTCCTGGCAGATAAACAATAAATTGACTCAAGATTCAGAATGAGACAAACATTGTTGGACATGGCCAATGTGGGGAGTTGTCTTGCTTGACTATACATAATTATTACAAAGGTTTTATATTTCTTTTTAAAATGATAATAACTTGCATTTATGTGACACCTATTATGTGCGAGGTACTTTACAAATATTAACTCAGTTGATCCTCAGCACTCCTATGGGAGGTCGGTGCTACTCTCATACCCATTTTGTAGTTGAAGAAAGTACGGTAAAAAGACTTTTCCAGTCTTAAGGTCACATCATTAGTTAATATCTGAGTGTCTGGGGCCAAATTTGAATTTGAGTCTTACTGGCTCAGGGTCAGGCACATAATTTTAACTTAACAGTTATAGGCAGTGGTTAGAAAGGAGGAAGAGGGGAAAGAAAATAAATATTTATTAAATGAAAATAATAAAATTTAATTTTAAAAAACCTTCATTTCTCTACTTCTTCCTACCTATCCTTTAAGGCCTAATTCAGAAGTTATCTCCTCCCCAAAAGCCTTCCCTAAAACACTCCCACCCCCAAGTAGAAGAGATTTCTCCCTTCCCTGTAGTGATAGAGTGACTGTAGTCGCATTATATCCTTCTCCTTGTCGTGCTCTGACTTATGTTATGAGGAAAGAGATCAAGATTTGTTCATTTCTACCTCGCTAATAATGTGCTCAACCACAGGATCCTGCACATAGTAGGACCTCAGGAACAATAAATGAATAAATGAAATTCAACATGTACCTACTATGTGCACAGCATAGTGCTATGCTCTGGAAATACAGAAATACAGAAGAAAGAAGTGAAAAGCAATTCCTATTTTCAAAAACTTTACATTCAAGATACAAACAGGTATGTAAATATGGATAACTGGGTGAGAGAGAGGACATTTACAAATAAGGAATCAGAGAAGGATCCCCATGGGGCAAGGTATCCCCACCAAATCTTGAAAGAAGCAGAAAATTCTCAGAAGTGGAGGTAATAATCATAAAAATAGTTCACCTTTGTGTAGCACTTTAAGGTGAGCAAAGGGCTATACCCACAGTACCTCATTTGATCAATACCACAACCTTGTGAGGGGCACCTAGGGGGCCCAACGAATAAAGTGCCAGACCTGAAATCTAGAAGACTCATTTTCTTGAGTTCAAATCTGACCTTAGATACTTACTAGCTCTATGACCCTGGGCAAGTCATTTAACCCTGTTTGCTTTAGTTCCTTATTTGTAAAATGGAGAAGGAAATAACAGACCATTCTAAAATCTTTGCCAAGAAAACCCCAAATGGGGTCATGAAGAGTTAGACACAACTAAAACAACTGAAAAACAGCAACTACCTTGGGAACTAAATGGTACTATTATCATGATTTTTAAAATGGGGAAACTGAAGCTTAAAGAGGGTAACTGACTTGCCCAGGGTCACACAGCTTGTATGTATCTGATGTGGAATACAAACCTAGGTTTTTCTGTTTCTAGGCCCACTTCATGTTACAGTAAGTACATTCAAAGTGTGGGGTACAGCCTGGGCAAAGACATGAAGGTGGAAAATAGAATGCTGAGTCTGGAGAACCGCAAACAGGTCAGTTTGTAAAGAGCATGTAGAGTGGAATAATATCAAATAAGTAAAAAAAGGTGGGGTCAACCTAGCTTCTGAAGGATTTTTAATGGCAAGACTCAGTATCTATCTTAGAGGCAATGGAGAGTTGCTAACGCATCCTGAACAACATAGTGATATGGCCAGATGCATTTGCAATAGTTACTTTGTCAGCTGAGTAGAGTTGAGGAGAGTTCCTGAAAGTCATGAGTTCACCCAGGAGTCTATCACAATAGTCCAGGAGACAAGACATACAGGCTTAAAGTAGGGTCATAGTTATGTGAGTGGAAAGGAAGGGGAAACTAGAACAGATGTTGTGGCATCAAGTCCAGACAACCAACTGGATATAGAGGGAAATAAAGAGGATTGGATATTGAGTATAGAGGGAGAAGAAAGAGTTGAGGTTACTCTGAGGTTGTAAAGTCATGAACCTGGGTTACAAACCTGGGTTACAAACCTGGGTGTACCTTTGGCAAAACATGAAAATTCGGAAGAGGGTTAGATTTAGAGGACTAAGACAATGAGTTCTGTTTTCTGGCTGTATCATATCCCTTCTCAAGATATTTCAGTAAGTCTTCTTTGTCTCCAGGATAAAATACACATTCCCAGTTTTGGTATTAAAAGCCCTGCTCATTTTTGGGAGGAGCAAAGATGTCAGAGTAGAAAGACACACATACGCTAGCTCCTAACACACAGCCCATAAAATACCTGTAGGGAGGAGCTCTCAACGAATTCTGGAGCAGGTGAAGCCACACAACAACAGAGTGTAGGAGATTTCTGTTCCAGAGACCTGAAAAGCCAACACCAAAAGTCCATCGAGCACCAAACCCTGAGCAGAGCCCAGCCCTTCCTTGGCCGCATGGCCCCCAGAGGAGTAGATCTGAGCAGGCTTTGGGGATGGAATCTCCAGTGCCCGCGAAGGTCCCTCCACCAACAGGCGCTATAGGTCAGTGAGAGAGACTTCTGGGCTGGCTGAAGGGGAAGCGGAGTGTCTCCATGGCTCTGGCCCCCTCAGGAGGCAGCAGCAGAGAAAGCAGACAGGAGCTCCCAGAGCATACAGGAGCTTGGATCCATTCTTGAAGGTCTCTGCATAAACCCCCTGAGGGAACTGAGCCCTGTAAGGTGGCCCTGCCCCGACCCGAGCATCTGAACTTAATCTCACACTGAATAGCAACCCCATCCCTGCTGAAAGCCCTGAGGCTGGGAAGCAGTATTTGAATCTCAGACCCCAAGCACTAGCTGGGCAGATCTGGAGGTGAGGTGGGTGTGGAAAGGAATCTCACAAGTCAAGTAACTGGCTGGGAAAATGCCCAGAAAATGGAAAAAAAAATAAGACCATAGAAGGTTACTTTCTTGGTGAACAGATATTTCCTGCCTTCCTTTCTGATGAGGAAGAACAATGCTTACCATCAGGGAAAGACATAGAAGTCAAGGTTTCTGTATCCCAAACATCTGAAATAAATATTCAATGGGCTCAGGCCATGGAAGAGCTCAAAAAGGATTTTGAAAAGCAAGTTAGACAGGTGGAGGAAAAATTGGGAAGAGAAATGAGAGAGATGCAAGAAAAGCATGAAAAGCAGGTCAACACCATGCTAAAGGAGACCCCAAAAAATGCTGAAGAAAATAACACCTTGAAAAATAGGCTAACTCAATTGGCAAAAGAGGTTCAAAAGCCAATGAGGAGAAGAATGCTTTAAAAAGCAGAATTAGCCAAATGGAAAAAGAGGTTCAAAAGCTCACTGAAGAGAAAATGGTTCTCTCAAAATTAGAATGGAACAGATGGAGTCTAATGACTTTCTGAGAAACCAAGAAATCACCAAACAAAACCAAAAGAATGAAAAAATGGAAGAGAATGTGAATTATCTCATGGGAAAAACAACTGACCTGGAAACTAGATCCAGGAGAGACCATTTAAAAATTATGGGACTACCTGAAAGCCATGATCAAAAAAAGAGCCCAGACATCATCTTTCATGAAATTATCAAGGAAAACTGCCCTGAGGTTCTAGAACCAGAGGGCAAAATAAGTATTGAAGGAATCCATCAATCACCACCTGAAAGAGATCCAAAAAGAGAAACTCCTAGGAACATTGTGGCCAAATTCCAGAAGTCCCAGGTCAAAGAGAAAATCTTGCAAGCAGTTAGAAAGAAACAATTCCAGTATTGTGGAAATACAATTAGGATAACACAAGATCTAGCAGCTTCTACATTAAGAGATAAAGGAGAGTGGAATATGATATTCCAGAATTCAAAGGAAGTAGGACTAAAACCAAGAATCACCTACCCAGAAAAACTGAGTATATAATACTTCAGGGGAAAAACTGGTCTTTCAATGAAATAGAGGACTTTTAAGCATTCTTGATGAAAAGACCACAGCTGAAAAGAAAATTTGACTTTCAAACACAAGAATGAGAAGAAGCATGAAAAAGTAAACAGCAAAGAGAAGTCATAAGGGACTTACTAAAGGTGAATTATTTACATTCCTACATGGAAAGACAATATTTGTAACTCTTGAAACTTTTCATTGTCTGGGTAGTTGGTGGTATTACACACACACACACACACACACACACACACACACACACATGCACACACGTGCACGCACAGAGACAGAGAGCACAGAGTGATTTGAATAGGA
The DNA here is from genome assembly GCA_023548195.1 of Bettongia penicillata ogilbyi. Classification (NCBI taxonomy): domain Eukaryota; kingdom Metazoa; phylum Chordata; class Mammalia; order Diprotodontia; family Potoroidae; genus Bettongia; species Bettongia penicillata. The sequence continues at coordinate 10,717,277 of JAJHZJ010000612.1, read as the reverse complement.
TGTGATCATATCTTAATAAAATGAAGTTAAGTGGTGAGAGAGAAATGTATTGGGAGGACAGAAGGAGAAATGGAATGGGGCAAATTATCTCTCATAGAAGAGGCAGGCAGGAGACTTTTTAGTGGAGGGAAAAAGAGGGGAGCTGAGAGAAAAACAAGAAGTTCACTCTCATCACATTCGACTAAAGGAAGGAATAAAATGCACACTCATTTTGGTATGAAAACCTATCTTCCAATACAGGAAAGTGGGGGAGAAGGGGATAAGCAGGGTGGGGGGATCATGGAAGGGAGGGCAATGGGAGGAGGGAGCAATTTGAAATTAACACTCTTGGGGAGGGACAGGATCAAAAGAGAGAATAGAAGCAATGGGGGGCAGGATAGGATGGAGGGAAATATAGTTAGTCTTACACAACATGATCATTATCGTAGTTATTTGCAAAACTACACAGATATGGCCTATATTGAATTGCCTGCCTTCCCAAAGTAAATGGGTAGGGAGGGAGGGAGGGATGGGGAGAAGTTGGAACTCAAAGTTTTAGGAACAACTGTCAAGTATTGTTCTTGCTACTAGGAAATAAGAAATACAGTTAATGGGGAATAGAAAGTCATCTGGCCCTACAGGACATAAGAGAAGATGGGGACAAGGGAAGGGAGGGATGATAGAAGAGAGGGCAGATTGGTGATAGGGGAAATTAGAATGCTGGTGTATTGGGGTGTGGGGAGGGGACAAATGGGGAGAAAATTTGGAATCCAAAATTTTGTGAAAATGAATGTAAAAAGTTAAATAAATAAATTTATTTTTTAAAAAATAGCCCTGCTCATGTCTTCTTTTCCAGACATTTCAGATGAATCCATTTCACATGCAACAGGAAGGAAGAAAAGGTTTAGGGACCTAAGATCACAAAATTCTGTTTTGGACACATTGAGTTTGAGGTAGCTGTGAGACATCTAGGGGGATATGACCAACAGGAAAGTGAGAATTTGGTTCACAACTGAGAAGAGAGATCAGGTCTGAGTACATAAGTATGAGAGACATCTGTGCAGTCAATAATCAACGCATTAATACTTGATGTTATACTTCATGATTTCAAAGCATCCACGACTTCATGTGATCCACACAGAACTCCCAGAAGGGCACCAATCAGTGAGTCAATATGCCTTTATTAAGTGCTTACTATATACCAGGAAGTATGCTAAGTAGTGGGGATACAAAGAAGTGGAGGGACAATTTCTGTCCTCAAGGAATAAGTGGGAGAGACAATGTGTAGGTGACTAGATACGTACTAGACAGATATAGAGTAGATGAAGGTAATCTGAGAGAGGAGCTGTGGGAAAGTAGGGACACTAAGAAAGGCCTCCTGTAGAAGGAGGGATTTGAATTGAGTCTCAAAGGAAGTCAGGGAAAGAAATGGTGAGAAACAGGGAGGAGGTATACCTGGTAGAAAAAATGGCAGGGCAAGTATAATTATCCCCATTTTACAGAGAAGAAAAGTGCCCAGGCTAAAGTCACACAGCTGTGAAACAGCAGAACTGAGACTATAACCTGTCAACTCATAAAGGAGAGTATGCTTTCAAATTTAAGAAACACAAGGATAGCGATGAGAAGCAGCATTCTGAGGGCAGCCAATAAACACAGTGGAGAAGGATGATATGCTCTGCCTACCTCAAGGGTGTCCCAGGCCAGTCTGACTGGAAATGAGGAGGAACTGGCAAAGTCACATGATTGTGACCCAACAGTAGGGGGCTTGGAATTTGTGAGGCATAGGAGAGGAGCATCATGGGGGCCTGAAAATGAGCATCCTCCCTCTGAATCTTAAAGCCTGTCACTGATCAGCAGCAGCATCTGGGAAAGTCTACAACTCTTGCATGGGCTGTAGTCAGATTTTGTATTTATCTCGCGTGGCAAGGGCTCTACTTTCATTGTGAGGAAGCATAAGTCATTCAAATGTTATTTTCAAAAGCATTTATGAGCACACTGGGCTGCTCAGCATTTACGGCCCTCTCTATCATCCTTGCCTCTGCAAAATGTTAACCAGCTCATCCCTTGCCAAGATTCTGTTCCTGTCAACTAACCCCAGGGCCTTCCCCCAGGTAGACTCACTCGCTAGCTAGTCCCTGGATTGGTCATTCAGTTGATGGACTAGTCAGTGTATGTGTGCTTGGTGTAGCACAGTGGGTTAGCAACCAGTCTAAAATCAACATATAAGTCCTTGGACCATCAAAGCAATGGGGGCAGTGATCCGTCTTGATGATTTTTATGGTCTTTCCAGCTCTGATATTCCATCATTTTGGAGGGGGAGTCAGGAGATCTGGGTTCCAATGTGACTCAGTCTCTGTGTGACATTGAACAGTCTCAGTTTTTTAATCTTCAAAATGAAAGTGAGGAGATAATAAGCCCGGCCCAGCCTCCTGAACACAGCAGTTGTAAGGCTTAGGTGAAGTAGTGAACATGAATCCATCAAAGCCTTGTATAAATATGAAGCAGTTTTATCATTTTAAAGTCTGGGAAGAGGCACTATTTTATGTGTTAAAATTATAGAATGTTAATGCTGTCGATGGAGAAATGTGTATAGTGGGGGCATGGTATGAATGAAGGCTTTTATACATCGCTCCAACAAACATTTACTTAGTGACTACAGTGTTCAGGACACTGTTTATTGTTCTTTGTGGAGGTAGATACAAAGTTTAGCCAAGACATATTTCCTTCTCTTAGGAAGCTTCCAATCATGGTAGGGCTTAGTGATGTGGAGAGTGTAGGCTCCAGGAATCCCATCAGTCAGTCAGTCAGTCATGAAGCTATTATGGAGCTCTCATACATGTGTAACCTTGATGTCTGCTTATGACATAAAGATAGAGAAAGCTTCACCAGCAGAAGGAGGTGGCAGGTCATTTGAACTTGTCAGCTGAGATTCTATCAAGTTAGAAAATGGGGCATATTGGTTGGATGCACTGTTAGTGACATCAGAAGCTCAGCTAGCCCCTGGCGTTCATGCTGGTGGTAGGGATTCCTGGGTCTTCATCTGTCAAATGAGGGCCTTGGTCTTGATGTTTTCTATTGGTCATTCCAGTTCTCCGTCTTTAATTCTATAGGCTTTTCATGTGACTGTGCTCTCCACTTTGCCCTTCATCCTCAGGCGTCTCAGGATTCCCTTCCCAAACCCTTCCCAAAGGACTACTCTGGAATACATTCATTTTTCCCAAAATTTTCTCTAGATTACCACCTCCCATCCCTCCAAACTCCCTTCTTTATGCTAATAGCATCTTTCTCTCTGACTCATGTTTGCTCTTGCTTTGGATCTTCCTCTGTTCTTGTAACTCCTAAGTCAAGGCTATTTCCACTTCCTTAGGTGGGGATTTAAAGTAACTGCCTTTGCTGAGCCCTGGTGTAATCTCAGAATGAGCCTTATCCTGGATCCAAACTAATCTCTGAGTTCCAGGCTGAGTTTCTACCCCAAATCTGACCCAAAAGCTCATTAAGTAGCTTTGAACTCAGGGTTTGAACTCAGACCTTTTGGCTCTAAACTTGGTACGTTTTCATTACATCCCAGACTAAGAGCTCAGGGAGGTCACTGACATGAGGATATGGGGTATAATCCCTTCTCCCTCACTGACTCTGAGTCCCAGTCCCAAGTCTCCCCCTCATTTCTGAATCCAGGTCACTCAGATCAGGGTGGGTCCTGCTCCATGGCTCCTGCCTCCTGCTCCCACTCTGCTATTCAATTTTCTAAGGCAAGGCTCTCGCTGGTTGTCAGATAGTTCTGAGTCAGGACATCATAGGGAAGAAGACAATGAGACAATGAGCACTGGGAGATTTTAATACAGAAAAGTCTGAACTGTCAGTCTAGGAGCACAGTATCTCTTGCATCCATCCTCACTTTTCCAAACCAAATACCGATGCCCTAATTAAAGCCCACTTTGCCCCCTTTCCAGATATTATAATAACACCCCAGTTGGTCTTCCTGCTTTCATTCTTGACCCTCTCAGAATCATCACCAGTTATCTTCCCAATTGTTTAATCATAAGCTTTGATGACTCCCAATTACCTACAGAAACAAATCCTGTTAGTTTGGCATTCAAAGCCCCTTACCTAGTACCATGCTTTCAGTATTTTTTTTTCATAATGATACATTTTGTACATACTCCATTTTCATCTAAGCTGGATTATTTATAATTCCCTGGAATCACCCTGCCTTTTACCTCTGGGCCTTTCTGCATACATTTTCCTATAGCATAAAGTTGATGAGGGCTAGAGCAGGGGTTGGGTGAGACCCCCATAAAGACTGGAGTAGGGGGGTGGAGTCAAGATAGCAGAGTAGAAAGACTCACGTATGCTAGCTCCGAACCCACAGCCCATGGATTTAATGTAAGAAGAGCTCCCCACAAGTTCTGGATCACTGCAGGGTGTGCAGAAACACAGTGGAAGAGATTTCCATTCCAGAGAGCCCTGGAGAGCAGTCTCCAGGGTCCATCGTGCCCCAGAAAGTGGAGCCCACCCCAGCGCTACCCTGGCCACGTAGCCCCAGAGGAGCAGATCCGAGCAGGCTTCAGGGATGGAATCTCCGGCCGGGAAGGTCCCTCTGCCCACAGACTCTACAGATCAGTGAGAGACACGTCTGGGATGGCTGAGAGGGGAGCGGGGTATCTCCATTGCTTGGGCCCCCTCGGGAGGCAGCAGCAGAGGGAGAGGCAGGGGCAGGAAGCAGCGGAGGCAGCGGCAGAGGCAGCAGCCCGGGACTCCCCAAGCAGGCAGGCAGAAGCTCAGGTCTCTGCATAAACCCCCTGAAGGAGCTGAGGCTGGGAGGCGGCTCTGCCCCCACCCCAGCACCAGAACTTAAGCTCACATTGAATAGCAGCCGTGCCTGCCACGGAAAGCCCATTTGAACTTCAGAACCCAAGCACTAGCTGGGCGGATCTAGGCAGGGGTGGACAGGAATCTAAGAAGTCAAGTAACTGGCTGGGAAAGTGCCTACAAAAGGGAAGAAAAATAAGACTATAGAGAGCTTCTTTGAGCAGGTGCAAATGTTCCCACCTTTCAATTCTAATGAGGAGGAACTATTCTTATCATCAGGGAAAGATGTGGAGGGCGGGGCCTCTGTATCCCAGATATCCCAGGGGGATGTCGGGTGGGCTCAGGCCTTGGAAGAGCTCAAAAAGGATTTTGAAAAGCATTTTGACAGGTGGAGGAAAAACTGGGAAGAGAAATGAGAGAGATGCAAGAAAAGCATCAAATGGGTCAATACCTTGGTAAAGGAGACCAAAAAAAAAATGCTGAAGAAAATAACACCTTGAAAAATCGGCTCACTCAAGTGGCAAAAGAGGTTCAAAAAGCCAATGAGGAGAAGAATGCTTTCAAAAGCAGAATTAGCCAAATGGAAAAAGAGGCTCAAAAGCTCACTGAAGAGAATAGTTCTCTCAAAATTAGAATGGAACAGATGGAGTCTAATGACTTTCTGAGAAACCAAGAAATCACCAAACAAAACCAAAAGAATGAAAAAATGGAAGAGAATGTGAAATATCTCATGGGAAAAACAACTGACCTGGAAAATAGATCCAGGAGAGACCATTTAAAAATTATGGGACTACTTGAAAGCCATGATCAAAAAAAGAGCCTAGACATCATCTTCCATGAAATTATCAAGGAAAATTGCCCTGACATTCTACAACCAGAGGGCAAAATAAGTATTGAAAGAATCCGTTGATCACCACCTGAAAGAGATCCAAAAAGAGAAACTCCTAGGAACATTGTGGCCAAATTCCAGAACTCCCAGCTCAAGGAGAAAATCTTGCAAGCAGCTAGAAGAAACAATTCCAGTATTATGGAAATAAAATCAGGATAACTCAAGATCTAGCAGCTTCTACATTAAGGGATTGAAGGGCATGGAATAGGATATTCCAGAAGTCAAAGGAACTAGGACTCAAACCAAGAATCACCTACCCAGCAAAACTGAGTATAATACTTCAGGGAAAAATATGGTCTTTCAATGAAACAGAGGACTTTCAAGCATTCTTGATGAAAAGACCACAGCTGAAAAGAAAATTTGACTTTCAAACACAAGAATGAGAAGAAGCATGAAAAAGTAAACAGCAAAGAGAAGTCATAAGGGATTTACCAAAAGTGAACTGTTTACATTCCTACATGGAAAGACAATATTTGTAACTCTTGAAACTTTTCAGTATCTGGGTAGTTGGTGGGATCACACACACACATACACACACACACATGTACACGTGTGTGCACACACACATACACACATGCACGCACATACAGAGACAGAGAGCACAGAGTGAATTGAATAGGATGGGACCATATCTTAAAAGAAATTAAGGTAAATGGTGAGAGAGAAATATAGTGGGAGGAGAGAGGGTGAAATGGAATGGGGTAAATTATCTCTCATTCAAGAGGCAAGCAGGAGGCTTTTTAGTGGAGGGAAAAAGAGGAGAGCTGAGAAAAAAAAAAACAAGAAGTTTACCCTCATCACATTTGACTAAAGGAAGGAATAAAATGCACACTCATTTTGGTATGAAAACCTATCTTACAGTATAGGAAAGTGGGGGAGAAGGAGATAAGCAAGGCACGGGATGATGGAAGGGAGGGCAAAGGGAGGAGGGAGCAATTTGAAGTCAACACTCAGGGAGGGACAGGATCAAAAGACAGAATAGAAACAATGAGGGGCAGGATAGGATGGAGGGTAATTCAGTTAGTCTTACACAACACGACAATTATGGAAGTCATTTGCAAAACTACACAGATAGGGCCTATATTGAATTGACTGCCTTCCCAAAGGGAATGGGTGGGGAGAGAGGGATGGGGAGAATTTGGAACTCAAGTTTTAGGAACAACTGTTGAGTATTGTTGTTGCTACTAGGAAAGAAGACATACAGTTAATGAGGAATAGAAAGTCTTCTGGCCCTACAGGAGAAAAGAGAAGATGGGGACAAGAGAAGGGAGGGATGACAGAAGAGAGGGCAGATTGGAGATAGGGAAAATTAGATTGCTCGGTGTATTGGGATGGGGGGAGGGGAGAAAAGGGGAGAAAATTTGGAACCCAAAATTTTGTGAAAATGAATGTAAAAAGTGAAATAAATAAATTTTTATTAAAAAAAAAACTGGAGTAGCAGGGGTAGGTCATCTGGAATGAATTTGCAGACTCAAACATTGTTGAGGTCAAGGTAAAGAGTTATTATTTTTCAGCAGCCAAGAGTTCTTAGGGAACCTGTAACCTTAGAGGTATCCAGGTAAAGTTTATAAAGGATATTCTATAGTATCAATTGTGCCAAATATGCTAACTAGGTGTTTTGTGGAGGGATTAGGGAGTGGTTAAAGGGTAGTTAGTCCTTAAAGGAACTTGCACTTATGGTATTTACTGTGAAAGTATTTTACCCAGAGGTATGGTTTTAGGCCTGAAACATCACTATGTCAACTAATGGTCAGCATTGGCTCAGAAATACGAGGTTGCTCTCATCAATGTCTTGTTAGACAAGATAAATGTAAGGGAGCATATGTATGTCTAAGTCTAGGATATATATGTTTGGTCAGTGAGTAGTAAATGTCATTATAACCCAGTGCACAGCCCATTCAGTCAGTACACAGTTGGTTCAGACTAGTAAGTTCTATAGGTGTAACTGGCTGCCATATCAGATAGATAGATAAGATAGAAAGATAGAAGAGAGATAATGGTTGTTGCAGGGGAAAGCTGTGTTCTTGGGCTGGGAAAAAACTACCTGAGATAGTATTTGGAGGCTAGAGAGAAACGTGACTTTTAAAGAGAGATGTGATTTTAGTATTAGGGCCCAAGCACATGTACCCAAGCACCATATCCAAATGGTTTCTCTTTTTCTTCTTTAAAGGAAGTATTACTTCCCCCAAGAATCTTCTTCTGAATTCTCTAATTAGAAGAGTTCTCTCTGTCCTCATGTCTCTCAAGCCACTCTGACCTCGCCTATACATGCAAAATGATTTTGTGATTTATATTTTAGCTTACATTATATTACATTTGTATTTTAGCTTACATATTTATAAGACTAAGTCCATCAACTTGATTGAAGGCAGGTCCTAATTGTGTGAACCTAGGCAAGTCCCTTGACCTGTGTCCTTATTGGATAATAATAGCATCCAGCTCCTAGGGTTGTTGTGAACATAAAATGAGATAAGATTTTTAAAGTGCCTTGTGTACCATAAAGTCTTATAATAATGCTTATTATTTTTATTATTTTGTCATTTTCCTATATGTCCTACATATATCCTACATTATCTTTGTAGCTTACTGCTCAGCACAGAGAGCCTTGACTATGTTAGACATCTAATAATCATTTGTTGAATTGGACTGAATTACATTACCTTGTACTGAAATGAATTGAATCATCCTTATTGCTGAGCTGACACACAAAAAGTGATGGGCACTGGAAATCAGCCAAAGCCAGGCTCAAGGAAAGAAAGAAGAGACAAGAAACTATGGGAGACAGATTGCTCTGATCACTCGCTCAGTTCTTACTTAAAAGTTAGAAATGCCTAAATATGATTAGAGGGGCCCATGACCCCTGACTCAGGCATACCAAGAGAAGCCCCGGGACAGAGCCTGCTTCTGAGATTGACACAGCTATACAATGTTGGATAAGTCACTTACCCTCTCTGGATCTTGTTTTCCTCATCTATCAGATGAAAGTAGTGCATGAAATGATTCCAAAGTCCCTTCCAGCTTTAATCCAATGAATCTAGATGGGTAAGCACAGTTCACAGCCTCTAAGCATTTCTCACCCAATAGATTTTTTTTTCTGGCATTAGATCATCACCTGATGTAATATAAAGTTTAACATCACTGCCTCAGGGGATATGGAGAAAGTTCAAAGATCCCAATACCAATCCTATAGACAGAAGCAGCAAAACCATATAAAGAGGAAGCTCTTGCATTTTAAAATGCAGGTACATTATTAACCTGCTCCTAAAACACATCATGAAATCTGGATTTTGGTAAACCGAATCATGATGTAAACATACCAGAAAAAGAAAACTGGGCAAATAATGGTGTAAACTTAGTGAGCAGAGCCATAATTCAGGAAAACCAACCAGTACTTTTGCTCTGAGATGCCAAACATAGAAAAAAGAAACATCAGAGCTTAGCACCTTGTGAACAAGAATGATTAGTTATAATAGAAAGCTCTCAGATGGCAGATTGAGGCAACCTCTTTTGTTTTTTGTCTTCTCTCTTCTGACTGGCTGCCTACTGAGCAGTAAAATTGTGCCAGTGTCTAGGGGCTTCTATCTCCCCATCATAGGTCACAGTTCTCACTGCACCCCAATCCCCTCCCCCAGACACACACACACACACACACACACACACACACACACACGTGCGCGTGCGCGCATGAGCGCAACCACTCACTTTTCATATTGCCTGCTTCAGGGGTCAATTTTGGTAGAAGAAAATTCATGTTTATGGTACCATGAATGTTCATCTAATGTATCTGTTCCGTAGATTCTAAATTTTCATGTGAAATCAAGTTCTCTAAATAAAATCTTAGCAACGCTTTTGCCTCACTCTCTGCCAGCAAAAAGTTGCTTGGGAATGTCATGATCTCCACGGCCATCAACACTGCCTGGTCCTCTGCTGATGGATCTGCGTCCTCTGCTTCCTAGTCCCAGCACCATGGTGAAGTTCAGGAAGGCTGATAAAAATCAAAGTGAGTCAAAGAAAATGGCTCCCTCCCCAAAGCAGACAGAAGACAGTAAGGATGAGGACATCAGAATAAAGTAGGGAAAAAGAGATTGTCAGCCCTCAGAACCGCAAGATGGATGTGGCTACATCAGCAAAACGAAGTACCCCTAGCCAAAAAAGGTGTTGTTGCCACTACAAGTGCCAAGAAAGTAGTCATGACTCCTGGTAAGAAGACTGTGATCCCAGCCAAGAGAATGACTGCACCAGGCAAGAAAGGAGCCACTCTAGCCAAAGCAGCACACATCCCTAAGGGGGTAAAGGCGGGGGGCAAAATGGGGAAAATGCCAAGAAAGAGTCTGAAAAGAGGGTAACAAAGATGAGGAGGATGAAGAATTTGAGCCACCCAAAGACACAAACATGGGAACAACTCTAGCCAAACAAGATTCTGAGGATGAGGAGGAAGAGGATAAGGAGAAAAATGATAGTCATGAGGACAAAGTCTATGAGGATGACTTTGAAGAAGCTATGCATACAGCACTTGCCAAAGGGAAGGCTGCTTCTGGGAAAGTTGGGAAAGCCAAGGAATTAGAGGAGCAATAAGAAGATGAAGTTAATAAGGAAGAAGATGAAGATAAGGAGGAAGTAGATGAGGAAGAGGAAGTACCCATCAAAGAAGCACCAGGAAAGAGGGAAAAGGAAATGGGCAAACAAAAACCCCCCTAAGCCAAGAAACAGGATTTGGGAACTAAAACATCTTCAAATTTCAATTTCTTGGCTGCTAATCTGGACTTCAACAAAACCACTTCTGAGCTCAAAACAAAAAACTGGCTTCATGGACTTCTTTGAAAAAAAAAAAAAATAAAGATCCTTACCATTGTGGACGTACTCACTGGCACCATCAGGAAGTTTGGCTATGTGGAATTTGAATCCGCTAAAGACATGGAAAAGGCTTTGGAACTCAGTGGCTCCAAAGTGTTTGGCTCTAGAATGAAGCTGGAAACCACAAAACACAAAAGAGAACAAGAAAAATCAAGATTCAAGGACATTCTTGGTGTCAGATAAAGTAAATCAGAAAGAGTTCGAGGAAGTGTTTAAAGATGCTACTGAGGTCAGACTGGTCTACACCAAGGAAGAGACACCCAAATAAATTGCCTGAATTGAATTTAAGACAGAAGTGGGTATGGGCAAGGCCCTGGAAGAGAAACAAAGAATTGAGGTTGATGGTCAGGTCCTCATTCTGGACTATTCAGGGGAGAAAAGTCAAGGAAAAGAAAGCATAAGAGGTGGGAAGAATAATTTCTAGAACAGCAACAGCATCAGGCCAGAGGACTCAAAGACCCTGGTGCTGAACAACCTTGTCTACAACGCTACCAAAGAAAGTCTGCAGGAAGCATTTGAGAAGATGACATCCATAACCTTGTCCCCAAAAAATGAATGCTGACCTAAAATACGAATTCTTTTAATATGCCTCTGTGGAAGATGCAGAAGAAGTTTTAAATTCTTATAACAAAGTAGAAATTGAAGACCAAGCCTTTGTCAAGACCAAGCTGGAAGCTGAAAGGACAGAAGAAAGCTAAAGCAACACCAAGGCAAGTCTTACAAAATGTTGCTCATCAAAGGTCTGTCCAAAGACCCAACAGAAGAAACACTGAAAGATTCATTTCATGGCTCTGCAGGTGCCAGGATAGCCACAGATAGAGAGACAGTCATCTAAAGGATTTGGTTCTGTGGATTTCCACTCAAAAGTTGCTAAAACTAAGAAGGAGGCCATGGAAGATCGGAAGAGTGACGGAAACAAAGTAACTCTGGGCTAGGCCAAACTCAGTGGCTTCAGCGGCCAGGTAAGTAGTAGAGGAGGTGAAGGAGATTTTGATGGCAGAACTCAAGGAAACTTTGGAGATCCAGGTGGTTTCTGAGGAGGCCAAGGAAGAGGGGGAGATAAGTCATAAGGGAAGAAGATGAAGTCTGAATAGCTTCTGCCCATTCTCTTTTCCCTACCCATTTGAATGGACTCTGGGGGCTTTATCCTACTGTCTAATCACTGACTGAACCATCTGAGGACATTCCAAGACAAACATGCAGTCCAGAGATCATCTTAGAAAAACCTGGATGACATTTCAAGGAGAGAACATGCTAATTTTAATTGGGTGCATGTTCCATAAAAACTTTTTGCAGAGATGGGTGATAGATGTGGGACTTAACCTTTTTATCTATAAATTGTCGGGTTTATAATGTTATGCTCTATGGAAAAAACCATTTTCCCCCTACAAATATATTTAGTAGGGTTTTTTTTCCATTTTTATCTCTCTTTTTTGTGACTGCAAAGAAAAAAGGCACATGTTTGTTCATGCTTAGGACACATTAAAAAAGCCTAACCTGGAAAAAGGAAAAATCTTAGTCAACCAGATTTCAACAGTTTGGAGATTCAGTGGACTAAATAAGAGTGGCTCCTATTTTGATGGTATTTTTTTGGTTTCCAAAGCATTTTACTTACTACAGTCATGTGAGAGTATGGTTAATTATTATCATCATTCCTTTCTTTTGAATGACATACAGTCCATAAGGAATAGAGCCAGCAAATTCAAAACTGGATCTTTTTTCTTTTGAATAATATTTTATTTTTTGAATAACATTCTATTTTTGCCAATTAAATATGAAACAGTTTTAAAATTGAGTTTTAAAACTTTTGAATTCCAAATTCTCTCCCTCCCTCCCCTCTCTTCCCCCTTCCTGAAATAATAAACAATTTTAGATAGGTTCTTCTGTGCAATTGTGCAAAACATATTTCCATTTAATTTATGTTGTAAAAGAAAAGACCCTTCAAAATGGAGAAAATAAGGAAAGTGAAAAATAGTATGCTTTGATCTGCATTCAGATTCCACCAGTTTTTTCTCTGGAGGTGAATAATATTTTTCATAAAGGGTCCTTTGTAACTGTCTTGGATTATTGCAATGCTGAGAATAGCTGTCATTCACAGTTAATAAGCATACAATGCTGCTCTTATTGTATACAATGTTCTTCTTCACTTAGCATGAGTTCATTAGGTCTTTCCAGGTTTTTCTGAAATTTATTTGCTATTATTACTTATAGCACAATAGTAATCCATTATAATCATATGCCATAACTTGTTCAACCATTCCCCAATCAATAGCATCCCTTTAATTTTCAAGTCTTTTCCACCACAAACAGAGCTTCTTTAAATATTTTTGTACAAATAGGCCCTTTTCCCTTGATAAAATCTCTTTGGAATATAAACCTAGTATTATTGGCATTGCTGAACCAAAGGGTATACATGGTTTTATAGACATTTGGGCATAAATCCAAATTGTTCTCCATAATGGTTGAATCACTTCACAACTCCACCAGCAGTGCATGAATGTCCATATTTTCCCTCCAGCATTTATCCCCTCCAGCATTTATCACTTTCCTTTTCTGTCATATTATCCAATCTGATAGATGTGAGGTGGTGCCTCAGAGCTGTTTTAATTTGCATTTTTCTTATTAATAGTTATTTAAAGCATTGTTCCTATAACTAGAGATAGTTTTGATTTCTTCTTCTGGAAACTGCTGGTTCATATCCTTTGACATTTATCAATTGATGAATGACTTGTAATCTTATAAATCTGGCTCAGTTCTCTATATATTTGAAAAATGAGGCTTTTATCAGGGAAACTTGCTAAAAAATTTCAACTTTTTGCTTTCCTTTCAATTTTGATTGCATTGGTTTTGCTTCTGCAAAACCTTTTAAATTTAATATGACCAAAATTATCCATCTTACATCTCATAATGCCCTATATCTCACTTGGTCATAAATTCTTCCCTTATCCATAGATCTGACAGATAAACTATTCCTTGCTCCTCTAATTTGTTTATGGTATCACCCTTTATGTCTAAATCATGTGCCCATTTCAGCCTTATTTTGGTATATGGTATATAATGGTGATCCACACCTACTTTCTGCCATACTGCCTTCCAGTTTTCCCAGTGAGTTCTTATCCATAACTGGGTTTCTTGACTTCAGACTCAGTAGAGTGATGATTGTCTGCTCGTGTGTGCAACTCTAGTCTCTTTGGTGTAAGCATAGTCAGGGAGGACTATGTAATGGTTGCTGTTTCCCTCCCAGCCTGATGTGCTTCTTTTTCTTTGCCTCATTAAAGGGGCTATGCCTTGGATACTTCTTAGATGGTCTTATTCAATGAATGGGCATTACTTCACCCCAAGGGAGTACCTTCAAAGTCAAGTGCAGGTGATGTCATCATTTTTCTGAAGGTATGGTCTTCTTCGACAATGAAGGACAAACACAAGTCAGGGAGGAAAAGTATCTGAGACATGAAGTAGGAAGGTCATTGAGAGCTTAAGTTTCTTTTCTTCTTTGAGGCTACTAATTAACAACACATGAAACCCAGAAAAGCCAACACCTCTGAGGGGCTTTTCTTTAAACTACCCTTGTTACTGTGCTGTCAAATCTATATATTTTGTAAGAAACAAGAGCAAGTGAACAAGATAGACCCTCATTGTGTTACAGCAGCACAGATCTGGGCAGTATGGTTATCTGGATGATGGTGTGTGTGTGTGTCTGTATCCCTTCATATTGTATGTGTATCACATGTGTGTCAATGCATGCATTGTGCGCATGTGGCTTTAGAAAGTTTTGAGGACCCACCTCAAGTCATAGATGAAACAGAAGGGAATATAACAAATAGATGTGAAATTAAACAGATCCACCAGCATTCTGATGGCCTCTATTTTCACCCTCAATGACCAAGGAACAACCACATTTGAATTCAGCCCCCTTATCACTCAATGTATTATATGATGAAATAAAAAATAGGGACATTAAGAATATTAAGCTGGAAAGACCAACTAGACTTGGCCAAATATGTGTAGAAAAAATTAGTTTATATCATTTAAACTGCACATAGGTTTTCTAGACATTTCTAGAATAGAAAAGATCACAGATGTTATTACTGCAAATAGAAAACTAAGAAGGCTTCAGTAGGTATTGACCCATAGGCTTATTTTTTTTCCACTTCTATAAAATTCTTATGAAAATAACATACACATTCATCAATGATTCTGATGAAAACATCAGGAAATCTCTTAGAAAAATTGTATCACATGGATGGCATATTCACTGTCACATAATTGAACAAATCATGTAGAGACTGTAATACTCTGTGGCATTGGTCAATGTTTGTGAGGTAGCCTGTTTTAAATTTGTATATGTCTTATGAGGCAGCTGGGTGGTATAGGGGATAGTACACAGATCTCGATGAAGAAGATCTGAGTTCAAATCCCTCCTCAGACAGTTACTAGTTTTGTGATATTGGGAAAATCATGTAAACATTTTAGCATCAGCTCCCTCATCTATAAAACAGGGATAATAATAGTACCTACCTCACAGAGTTGTGGTAAGAATAAAATGAGATAACGTCTATAAAGTAACTTACAAACCTTAAAATACTATATAAATACCAGTTCTTAGTAGTCACATGGGGAACTGAGGCTTTCCCCTTCTTCTGTTCAAAGAAGGGAGAGATTTGTTTTAATGATATATTATTAAAAGATTTTTTCTCATCATACTATCAACCAAGTAATAAACATGTATTTATTAAGCACTTACTTGGTGCCTTACATACAGTAACTGCCTAATAAGTGCACCTTCTTGGAGAGAGAAAGATAAGACATAAATTTCTTCCCTCAAGAAGTTTGAATTCTATCAAGGAAATAAAAGGTACACAAATAATTACGAGGTAATTGGAGGAGATAATAGAATAATTCAATCTGACCCATGCATCAACCCCCAAAAAGACTTTTCCACTAACTCCCCCTCCCCCAGTAAACAACATATTTGAATCAGTGGGCCTGGGTTTAAATCAGTTCCAGCATTTCTTCGGGTGTGACTCTATCAAAGTTATTTTGTCCCTCAGAGACTCAGCTGTCTCATTTGTAAAATGGGGACTTTTAGTTGCAGGAAAAACTCTTGTTTGGAAAAGAAAAAGAAAATATGCTTTTTGGCATATCGAAAGCATGCCCATGGTAAGGTCATTTCTTTCCCTGCCCCTCCATGAAAAAATAAATAAATAAAATAAGCTTGTCATTAACAGCCAGATTCTTCCTTATATTGTGCTCCCAAATTAGGTGTATTAGACAGTCAAAATTAAATTATTCACAAATAATAGAAGGAAGCAGAAATTACTGTGTTGCATTTAACGTTTTACAAAAGCATTGGCAATAGCCACAGCTGAAGGAGATTCTGACTCTCCCCTGCTGAGTCACTAGGGACAACCTCTAATCCTAAAGAAGATGGTACATTGCCAGTTGCTCTCATATACCTACATCCCTTGTTTCTAGTTTTTCCTTCCAAGATCTACCTCAGAACTTTAGATTTGGAAGGGATCTTAGAGCTGGACCTAGTCCAATACCCTCATTTTTCAGAGAAAACTGACATTCAGAGTGCAGTAGTGATGTGCCCTGGATCACATGGTTTATTAGTAACCAAGTAAAACTAGCATCCTTGTCTCCTCTCCAATGCTAGAGTCTTTCCATACCACCATATTTCCATTCTACATGCCTCTTTAGACTTTGTGCAAACACAACTGTAGTTAGACCCCCACAGTCCCGCTAAATGGTATAAGGATATTTTTCTTTTGTCTCTGATACTGTCTGATCCAGACTCCTCTGCTCCACCTTTGATTCCCTAAACCCCCAACAAGGATCTGTTCTTTTTTGCAGATCACAGATCTGGTTCTCACCCCACCCTTTGGGGTGAAAATTGATGAAAGATTTCATTTTATATACATATATATGTATATACATATATATGTATATAAAAATTTCAGATTGGAGTAGGCTGGTCTCATCTGTTCTAAGTGGATCACTCTGCTCCAAATTCTTCTCTAGACTTGGCTGCACAATGATCTACAGTGGATTGGGCTGAGTTAATCTGTACTGTGGGGTATTCTTCCAATAGACTGAATTAGACTACTTTAGTCTGAACTGGGTTCTGAATAGCTACTAGGTCTATTTCTCAGCTCTACTAGTTTGGTCTGTGGACTCTTCTTTAGACTGAGTTAGATCTTGGATTGGACTCTGGGATATTCTCTAGGCTGAGATAAATGCTGGTGTTAGCTCTGGGCTGGGTCACGAATTACTCTCTAGACTAGGATGCATCCTGGGTTGTGCTCTAGCATATTCTGTAATTGGTTTGGACCAAGCTGGAGCAGGCTACACTTAGAGTTGTTCTTTAGACTGAGCTTGGCTAAACTGGGCTCTGGGCTAATCTCTAGTCTGGTCTTTGCTGGCTTTTGAATGGGTTCCGGGCTGGCTTAAATTCCTAACATTTCTAAGCTGCCTCTTTAATTCCAAGTGAAGTTTCCTAAGTATGATTGAACAGGCCATTAGATCAAATAGCTTATTAGGATACAGAGTGATGGAGGAGCCTCTTAGGATTGAACACTGAAAGAAGCTAATGGATGAGTATAGGCAGAGCCAGATGAGCATGAGAGAGTAAAATACACAAACAGGTCCAGGAACACCAGTAGATAGTATTGGAGAAGTCACAATCAAATACTAACGTGGGCAGAAAGGAGTAATATGTGTTTCTGGGTATGGCTGCATGCCTGTGACTGCCTGTGTACTTAGACTGTGGAGAGTGTGAATGTGAATTTTTGCATATGGTTGTAATGCATATGTTCACACCAAGCTCTCATGGCACTTGGTTTGATTACTGAAAAGAGCCCAGCATCATCATCATGACAAGTGTTCAGTTAGGGCACCATGCCCTTTGTTACTGCCACCTTTAAGGCTGGGCAATTTCCCACCTGGCTTCCTTGAGTTTTATATGGTAGGACCAGGAAATCTTCTGTCATGACTTTCTACGTGTTTCTTATTCCTGGATAGTCAAGTTGGGTGCGATCTACATGATAGGATGTGCTACATATGTGTTCTTATATTTAACAGGAAAAGATTTCCCCTTGACATAGTATGCTACAAAACCTACTGACAGATTCCTCTCATTTGATCTCTATGTAAATGTTGTAAAGTAGGTAGTATGGTATATCACCCCCATTTTACAGATGACAAAACTGACATAAAGCAAGCTGACTTGCTCAAGGTCACATTACCACTAAGTAACAGATTAAAACCAAAGGCTTCTGATTCCAAAAGGAGGGATCTTTACTCACTGTTGTGCTGGCCTCTAAGCTGGGCTGGTTTTCTAATCTGCCTCTTAATTGCAAGTGAAGTTTCTTAAGTAAGATCAAATAGGCCATTTAATTGGATTGCTCATACACAAATGCACATTCATCCTTATTCATTCATTTCAACAACCATTTATTAAGCATCTGCAGTGTGTGAGACCCTGTCTTGGGAACTAGGAAAGTTATAGAGATGAGTTAGACACAATCCCTGACCTCAGGGACTTCATGCCTAGTAGAAGAGCCAGGATAGGGGGGCTACAAAAACTGATACCAGGTCTTATTTGGTAAGTAAAATTGGAGGGGCAGGGGTACATACACTGGATTTTGGAGATAAGGAGGCTCAGAAGAAGGAAAGGTCACTGCATACAAATGCGTCTCATGTATATATAAGTATATTTATAGTGTGTGTTGGGGAGCAGAAGGTGACAATGGTCATGGGGAAGCTGCTATCTTCAAGCCTATTATTCCATAAGGAAAGGTTTCTAGGTCACAGGAGAGTCTCTCACTGAAACTATTGAGTGGCTACCCTAATATCCTGGAGCTTCCCTCACCCAAACCTCAATTCACCCATCAGATAAGGGGTCACCTACCCGTTTCAAAGCTGTCAAAAATAAAGTGGACTGCATCATGAGGGGGTGAGTTCCCATTCTCTTTAAAAGTGAATGCCAGATGACCTTGTTAGAGACATTGTAGTAGGAATTTCTGATTCTGGTATGGGTTGAGTTAGATAACGTCTGAGGCCCTATTTAATTCAGAAATTCTGTGATCTCCAGCTCCTAGAAAATCAACTCTGGGCAAAAAAACAGGTAGAGAGGACCTAAAGGTACATTTAAAGACCCTTAGCCTAACCTTGGCTTGAGCCTCTCTCAGCCACCCTGAGGGCCCCCATGATAATCTTCTCAAAAAGCACTTTCATCACATCAATCTCCTGCTCAGGAAATGTTAAAGATTCCCATTGCCTAAAAGACAGAATCCCAAATCCTTGTGTGTTCATCCTTCATTGTCAAAGAAGACCATGCCATCAGAGAAATGATGACATGACTTACACTTAACTTTGTTTTGAGTGAGGGATGGCTGTGCAAAGTCACCAACCTCACTTCTCCTCCAGAGCCATCTGAATCCAATGACCAGATATTCATCAGGATGACTGGAGATGACCCAGGATGCACTGGGAGACCTTGGTTCCTTTAGACCAAGGTCTTTTCAGGTACTCCCTTAGGGTGAGGTAATGGCCATTCATTGAATAGGCCTGCTTAAGAGGTAGCCAGGGCATGGCCCTTTTAATGAGGCAAAGAAAAAAAAGCACATCAGGCAGGGAGGGAAACAGCAACCACTACACAGTCCTCCCTGATTATGCCTACACAAAAGAGACCTGAGCTGCACACACAGGCAAACATTCATCACTCTACTGAGTTGGAAGTCAAGAAACACAGTTATGGATAAGAACTCACTGGGAAAACAGGAAGGCAGTATGGGAGAAAATAGGTATGGACCATCATCATACACCATATACCAAAATAAGGCTGAAATGGGTACATGATTTAAACATAAAGGGTGATACCATAAACAAATTAATGAATGAAGACTCCTACACAATATGACTTGACTGGTTTTATAGTCATTTCTCCCTTACAGAGTAGATTGAGCTAACTTTCCTACTAAGGTACCAAGTATACTTCTACCTCTATGACTCCTTCTCCTAGGAAGCCTCCCTGAGCTTTCCAGGGAGTCTGTCAGTTCTTGGGAGAGGAATAAAAGGGAATAAGCATTTCTCTTGTATCTACTATGTGTTAGCCATCATGCCAAGCAGTTTTTGCAATTATTATCTCATTTGAGCTTTACAATAACCCTATGAGGATAATAACAACATTTTACAATCCCCATTTTACAATTAAGGAAAATGAGGCAAAAAAAGAGGTCAAGTAACTTGCCCAGGGTCACACAGCTAGAAAGTGTATGAAAATCAATTTGAACTCTGGTCTTCATGGCTCTGGGCCCAGCTCTTTATCCACTGCACCATCACATACCTCTAATAATCTAACAGCAGCCTCTTGGATATGCTACAGCTATTATAATACCTATCACACAATTGTACAGTTTTATGTGGTTTGGGGAGGGATATATTGTGGAAAGATCCCAGAAGTCATAGAGATCTTAGTCCTAGCTTTTCCACTAACTGCAGAGAGAGGCAATTAATCTTAAATCACATCAGCTGTGATACTGGTCAAGTCACTTCATTTCTCTAGGCCTTGGTTTACTCATTTGTAAAATGAGGATGACAAGAGAATCTACTTCCAGTCTGTGAGGAAGAAAGAGAATAAGGATTTTATAGTGAAGAAAAGGAAGAAGTGCAAATAATAATGAAGAAAATTGGGAAGGTTTTACAATTGTGAAGAAAATCAGAGGCTGACATTCATGGAGGGGAAACTGAGGCTAATTTGAACTCTAAGGAAGTGAAGGAAGTTGGTAAAGCAAAGGAAAGAAAGTTGGGTGGTGTTTTCTGAGGTAATAATAAGGTAAAAATGAGAATGAAAGCTGTGGAGTTGAGGAGACATTCTGCATGGAAGATGAGTCATGAGTAATCTTTGAATGGTCCTGGTGAATGAGGGTAGGTTTGCAAAACTGGTTGCAGAGCTGTAACTCTGGTTAGGGCACTAGGTAACTATGGTAGGGCACTCAGGGATTTGTCCCAGCACATCAGCAACACTTGGACATTTTCATATGCAAAGAAACAACTGAGTTGAGCACCTGATTGGAAAAAAATAATTAACTTAGGAAACTGCCAAACAGCCTCCAGAGACTGTATCTCAGCTCAATTTCTTCATATTTCTACCCTTTTCTCCTCCCACTCCCCTGATCAACTGAATTTGTTTGAAAAAGTATATTTGAAAGCAAGTGATGTGCTGCTTGTCCTGGGTGTGTTTTCCGCCCTTTGCCCCAGTTGCCAAAATTTCTAGTAATAGCTCTAAAATATCCTAATATTCACAAAGGGAAGAGAATAGAATATATAAAGCATAAACTGATGAGCCAAATTGGTACCTGGTGAAACTCTAGGATCCATTATTAAAGGGATAGGGAGTGACCATCTCGAACCTAGGAATAAGTCATGCTAAGGGTATGACATCTAAAATATAGAGAGTTCTTAAGTCTTTCAAGGATTTCTATTGTTATTCATTTTTATAATATTGTTATGTGTAAATTGTTCTCCTGGTTCTGGTCTCTTCCCTCCTCATTGGTTCACACAAGTTTTTCCAGCTTTTGCTGAAACTGTCTCTTGCATCAATTTGTATAATAATGCTCCATTATATTTATCTACCATAATTTATCTAGCCATTCCCCAATTGATTGTACTTTTTTAGTTTCCAATTCTTTATCACTCATAGATCCATATCCTTTGATCTAGAGATCCCACTGCCAGGCACATGGAAGGAGGTAAGTGATAAAAGGAAGTCTCATAAACACCATAAAATTATAGGGCAACATGTTTTATAATGGCAAAAAAACTAAAAATATAATAAAAATGACAATTCTACCTAAATTAATTTACTTATTCAGTGCCATACCAATCAAACTACCAGAAAATTATTTTCTAGAGCTAGACAAAATAATTTCAAAATTCATCTGAAAGAACAAAATGTCCAGAATATCAAGGGAATTAAAGAAAAGAAATGCTAGGGAAGATGATCTAGCCCTACCAGATCTCAAAAGCAGCAATCATTGAAACTATTTGGTACTGGATAAGAAATAGAGGGGTAGATCAGTGGAATAGGTTAGGTACTCAAGACACAGTAGTCAATGAATATAGCAATCTACTGTTTGATAAACCCAAGGACTCCAACTTCTGGAATAAGAACTCACTGTTTAACAAAAACTGCTCGAAAAACTGGATAATAGTGTCGTGGCAGCTGGGCATAGACCATTGTCTGACACTGTACACAAGAATAAAGCCCAAATGAATAACTGATCTAGGTATAAAGGCTAATACTATAAACAAATTAGGGAAACAAGGAACAGTATATTTGCCAGATTTATGGAGAATGGAGAAATTTATGACCAAACAAGAGAGAGAACATTATGAAGTGAAAAATGGATAATTTTGACTACATTAAATTGCACAAACAAACCCAATGAAACCAAGATCATGAGGGAAGCAGAAAACTGGGAAAGAATTTTTGCAACCAGTGTCTGAGATAAAGGCCTCATTTCTAAAATATATAGAGAACTGAGTCAAATGTATAAGAATATAAGTCATTCCCCAATTGATAAATGGTCAAAGGATAGGAACAGACAGTTTTCAGAGGAAGAAATTAAAGCTATCTATAGTCATATGAAAATATGGTCTAAATCATTATTGATTAGAGAGATGCAAATCAAAACAACTTTGAGGTATCACATCACACCTATCAGATTAGTTAACATGACAAAACAGGAAGATGATAAATGTTGAAGAAGATGTTGGAGAGTTGTAACACTAATTCATTGCTGGTGGAGCTGTTAGCTGATCTAGCTATTCTGGAAAGCAATTTGGAATTACGTCCAAGGGGCTACAAAAATGTGCATACCCTTTGACCCAGCAGTATCACTTCTAGGACCGTATCCCAAAGAGATCATAAAAATGGGAAAAGGTCCTACGTGTACAAAAATATTTTTAGCAGCTCTCTTTGTGGTGGCCAAGAACTGGAAATCAAGGGAATGCCCATCAATTGGGGAATACCTGAACAAACTGTGTTATATGAATACAATGGAATACTGTATTTGTGTTACAAGAAATGATGAACAGAAAGATTTCACAGAGACCTGGCAGGATATGCTAAGTGAAAGGAGCAGAACCAGGAGAACATTATACACAGTAACAGCCACAATGTATGAGGACTGTTTCTGATAGACAGCCCTTCACAGCAATGCAAGGACCTAAAATATTTCCAAAGGACTCTTGAGGAAAAATGCCATCAACATCCAGAGAAAGAACTACAGAATTAAAATGTAGAATGAAGCAGACTATTTGCTCCTGTGTTATGTTTTGTTTTGTTTTTTTCTCATGGCTTCTCCCATTCATTTGAATTTTATGTAACATGACTAATGTGAAAATGTGTTTAATAAGAATATATGTATAGAAGCCGTATAAAATTGCATGTCATCTTGGGGAGTAAGGGGAGAGGGAGGAGTAGAAAAATCTAAGGGTTATGGATTGTTGAGAATTGAAAACAAATAAATTATTTTTTATAAAGAAAATATATAAAAAAGCATTCCCTGAATTTGGGCTAAAGGCTATAGTTTGCTGTCCTCTCTTCTAAGAGATGTCTCTTTGAGAGGAGGAGGTGAAGAGATTTACTGGGAAATGCAGGCACTATAGATACAAAGATAGCATTTTTTTAAATATAAAGGAAAAAAATAATCACATGAAAGACTGTTTCAGATAATAAAAGAAATGAAAATGAAAATTACTGAGGTTTTAATCCCATGTCCAGAAAACTAATAAATATAATAGAAGATGTGACTAGTCATTCTTTGAGGAGCTGATGAAAGATAGACACACTAAGTACATTGTTAGTAAAATTATAAGTTGGCCCAATCACTTTATAAAGAAATTTGGAATTATGTTGAGTGACTCAGAGGTCCATAGTCTTTAACCCAGAGTTCCCAATTACAGGCATATATCCCAAAGATTCAAATGATAAAAACAGAAAAGGAAGGAAGGAAGGAAGGAAGGAAGGAAGGAAGGAAGGAAGGAAGGAAGGAAGGAAGGAAGGAAGGAAGGAAGGAAGGAAGGAAGGAAGGAAGGAAGGAAGAATAAATGGATATGGATAAAGGATAGATAAATGGATAAAGAAATAAAATGTGGTACATTAATTTAATGAAATGTTACTATGCTATAAAAATGCTGAATATGATGAATACAGAGAGAAGCACGGGAACACACATGAATTGACTTAAACTAAAGTAAGCAGTTTCATTGGGAAAACAATACATGTAATGACTACAGGAACGTAAGTAGAATGTAGAACAACAAAACTGAACCTGAAGGCTGTAAAATTATAATACGCAAGCTTGGTCCTAAATAAGTGACATGAAAATGCAACTCCTTTCTTTCTGTGAAGAGTTGGGGTAGGGAGGAGTCCAATGAGTGTAGAACACTGAAAATGAATGCAAACTTTGTTGATATGTCAATTTTAATGAATTGATTTTTTTTTCCCTCTTTTATTCTCTGTTTTCACGTATGGTTCTTTGGGAGTCAGAAGAGATATTCCTGGAAAGGTAGGTGATATGAAAATAAAAGATATAATTTTACATCTTAATTCATATTTTTATAATTTAATTTAAAAATAAAGTCATGTGGACCTAATCTCAATTCTATTTTTTTTAAATGATGATGAGAATGGAGAGGCAGCAAGGTAGCATAGTGGATAGAGCACCAGGACCTGGAGTCAGGAAGACTCAGTGAGTTCAAATTTGACCTCCGACACTGAGTGTCCGAATGACCCTGGCAAGGCACTTAACCTTCTTTGCCTCGCCTTCCTCATCTATAAAATTAGTTGGACAAAGAAATGGCAAATTACTCCAGTATTTTCATCAAGAAAACTCTAAAGAGGGCCATGAAGAGTCAGACATGACTGAAATTACTGAACAAGAAGAAGACTGGAAGTTCAGGGAGATATTATAGGTGTAGTTTACCTAGATTTCAGCAAAACATTTGACCAGTTCTACCATGATACATTCAAAATAGAAAAATCTAAGCTAGACAACAGTGCAAGTATGTCAATTTAGGACTAGTTGAATGGCCAGCTCCAAAGAGTAATCATTAATGACCTAGTAGCAACTTGGAAGGAAGTCTCTAATGAAATTTGTCCTTCACTGTATGCTATTGAACATTTTTATCAATGATTTTTTTGGGGGAGGAAGGCACAAATAACACACTTATCAAATTTACAGATGATGGAAAGTTAGAAGGGGTAATTAGCATATCAAATATCATAGTATCCAAAAGAGATTCTCACAGGATAGAATGCTGGGTTAATTCTATTGTGATAGAAATTAATAAGGATAAATGTAAAGTTTTACATAGATTCATTAGGCTCAAAACTTAACTTCACAAGCACAAGATAGGGGAAGAATGTCTACATCTTAAAAAGAAGTGTGTGTATGTGTGTGTGTGTGTGTGTGTGTGTGTGTAGAGGAAGGTGATGGTTAGTAAATGGCAAGTTTAATAAGTCAATATGATACATCAGCCAAAAAAAACCAATAGGATCTTGGGTTGCATTAGGACCAGGGAGATGAGAACCCTTCTGCCTTCTACCCTGTGCAACATGTATATAGAGAGCTGTGTTCAGTCTTTTTAAGAAGGACCTTTTAATCACCTTTTAAGAAAGACATTGGTCTGTGTGGGGAGTGCCTGTATATATGCGTCTTTCTACTTTCCAACCATCTTGGCTCCGCCCCCTAAGAAGGACATTGGTAATCTGGAGAGCATCCAAATGAGAGAGTTCAGGCTAGCTAAAGAGTCTCAAAATCATAAGGAGAAGACTTGGAAGGGATAGGATGACTATCTTCAAGGATTTAAAGGTCTCTCTTGGAGAAGAGGGATTAACGTTCTTAACACAACTGGAGACACAACTGGAAAGAATGGAAGCTTCAAAGAAACAGATTTAGGAGGTCTTTAGGCAGAAATGGAATGACCACTTGTCAGGTAACATGCAGAGGGAATTCTTATTCCATTGTAGGTTGAACAGAATTCCCCTTTCTAATCCTGAGATTTTAAAATTTTATGATTCTTTCTCCATCTTGCTTTTATCATAGGAACATCATAAGGATCAAATTGTATAACAGATGTAAAAGTAGTTTATGAATCATAAAGGATTAATAACTACAAGCCTGACAAAAAGAATGATAACATGAAGGTTGGTGCTAAATAAATAGCTGACTTGTGGATCTGTTTACAGAAACAGAAGAGACTATAATAGCAATGAAGAACCAGTTCATCACCACTAGAAATTACAGAATGGTTATCCTTAAGGAGCTCACACTTATTGATGGATGTGGATTACAAAGGAAGTGGAAGAAAATGATCAATGTATCACTGCAAGTGGTAAGATATAGAAAGACACCACAGAATGGTCTGAATTAGATACCTGAGACTTGTCTCTTCATAATCATATGACAAATTCCCTGTCACGAATAAAGATGTGAAATATCCTTGAGAATTCAATAAATAGATTGTAGTGGAACTAAAATGTTATCATAGAACACACTAATGTCAGTGAGAACAAAGAGCCATAGAAATTTAAGAACAATTTTTAATAAATGTCACGTTACAGAATACTCATAATCTCTAAATTACAGGGAGTAGAAAGTTTTAAAATATAGAGACTTAATGAAAAAAATGCATATATATATAGTATACGTATATATATGTGTGTGTGTGTGTGTGTGTGTGTGTGTATACATATAAATAAGCCCGATCATCTTCTCACATTGATAGAGTCTTCTCCCCTGCTGCCCCTTCCACAGATTGTTTGGATCTTCCTTTTTAAGAAAGGATCCTCAGGTTAACCATGTTCACCTTCATTCTGCTCTAGGTTTTGTTCCTGGTTCTTCTTATTTATTTCTCCAACGCGCTTCCAAAAATATTTCTCCTTTACTTTTTAGCATCTTTTTATGTCTTGTCTTTTTCCATTAGAATATAAACACCTAGAGGATAGGGACTGTCTTTCTTTTTGCTTCTATTTGCATCTCCAGCACTATGTTTAATAAATGCTTATTGACTAGTCTAAGGAGGATTAAATGATAAGGATACAGATGGTGCCCTGAGGGTTGAGTTCTTTTCCAGTGAAAAGCCCCTTTGTGAAACCACTAGTTTATTCTCTATCCTGAAGGCATTCTAAAGTCTCTTCCCCTTTTCCTGAAATACCATAAATCTCCTTTCTCCTGGACTATAAAATTCCTTGTGTCTTCTCATTCTGGGTCATAAAATTTCCCCTGTCTCCTTTACCTTGTATATCCACCTCATCATCCATCTTTCTTATCCTGTTTCTAATCTTCAACCCTCATAAAAACCTCTAAAACTACATCATCATTCTGAAACCTCTATAGAAGCATGATCTCTCAAATATCAGAGTCTCTCTTAGTTTTCTTGCTAAGGAGGCCTGTGATGCTTTTTGAAGTAAAATAAAAAAGCATCCATTGACTAAAAGAGAAGGTCTCAGTGAATTCTTTCACACTTGAGCCAGCTTTCCCAACTCTAAACCTCATCATTAAATATCAAAGAATAATAGCAGGATAGAGAAATGTTCCAGGGCTGTCTCTATCTGAACTCCATCCAACAAAATAAGAACATAATAAAAATAGTCATTGACTATATGCTCCCCTAGATGAGGATTTCACTTGTCTCTCCTATATTATAATCAAAAACAGGTCTAGATATCCAGGGAAGCTCAATTAATCCTTATTGATTGATGGATTTTTAGCAACGTTTACAAAGATGGCTGTACTCCTGACTCTGAAAGCTCACTCCAGCCCAGGACTTCACATCTTAGAAATTGCCTCTGCCCCTGCGGCCCCTCCTTTTGATTGGTTTCACCTAGAAGCTCCATTTTAGGGAGAATACTCAGACTTCCCATGTCTCAGTTCCTCTCCAAGTTACCCTGCTGTCTCTCCTCAGGCTTCCTCCTTCCCCCAACCTTTTTAGTCCCCTTTTATGTTTTATTTTTCCCTTTAGGATGTAAGACCTTCAACTGCAGGGACTTTCTGCTTCCATTTCTAGTCCCAGCACTCAGCCCAGTGCCTAATACATAGTAAAAATGTACCAGGAAAAAAGGAGATAAATTGTCTACATACTGGTACATAGTAATCATTTAATATCCTTGTCAACTTATCTTGTATCTAGTAGTTAAATATCTAGTAGTTAATGGCTACAAATCATTTTCACATTTGTCTCACATTTGGCCCTCACAGCTCTATGACAAGAGTTAATATTCCATTGTACAGATGAGGAAACATTCAAGGAGGAAGAGAGGGAGACCTTTCCAAAGTCATTCAGTAAATCAGTAACTGAGTAAGGTTGAAAACCTAAGTTTCCTGATGCCCTCCTTAGTTAATGCTCCCTCTACTGAATAACACTACATCTCATAAATCCTAAGGTTATTAGAGTCTTCAGAAGAAGATAGTACTCCATATAAAAAAAAATCACTGTTTATTTTATTCTTTTGTCATTACCCATAATACCTCTGTTGTGACTTTCTGGGGCCTTTCCTCATGTTCCCTGAGCCTGTCATATTCTATTTGTGAAAGTCATAATTGAATTCAGAGAATAAATAATTCATTGCCATTTGTAGTTGATTTCTGTCAGTGAATACCTAGGCTCTTTGCAGGTCACATGCTTAGTATTTGGATGCTACGATGCTCTTCCCTTAGGTTCTTTCCAAGCCCCTTAAGCAAAAAGAAATATTTACTTGTAGTGGGACAGCAATTTGCCCACTCCGGCCACATGTAAGTATGAAGAAATGAATGCATCAGTGTGTCAAGATGATATATGTGTGAACTACCTGGTTTTGGGTTAAGTGGCTTTGATGGCATCAAGGCATCAGCTTGTTTTAGAGGGAGAAAGAAGTTGTCCCTAGAAGAAAGAAAACAGGTTTTTATATTGTTTTGTTGACATAGACAGCTAGGTAGCATAGTGGATAAGATACTGGGCATGGAATCAGGAAGAGCTGAGTTCAAATCCAGTCTCAGATACTTACTAGCTGTGTGACCCTGGACTCACTTAGTTCTGTTTGTCTCACTTTCCTCATCTGTAAAATGAACTGGAGAAAGAAATGGCAAATCACTTCAATATCTCTGCCAAGAGAGGAGTCAAGCAGACCTGAACAAGTGAGAGCCACTGAGCCCTAGGTATCAGTAGCAACTGCTCCTGAAACTATCAGCCCACAGATTAAATGTCTGTAACTCACCTACTTGAACTTCCAGGAGCCAAAATGGGAGAGAGATTGGTAAATGATCTCTCCTCCTCCCCTTGCTGACCTCAAAAGAACCATAAAATATTTCCCCAGAAAAATCCTGAAACAGTGGGATGAGCAGAAGGGGCAAACAGTCTCAAAGCATGTGAGGCCAGGAAAATCACTAAAGAGGATTCCTCTTACTATGGCAGGGAACCAAAGGTGTCCCCAGGCAGCTGCACCTGAGTGAACAGAAGGCGATTTGGAGCTATAGGGGGTGGAGCCTTGCAAACACCAACACCAGGAGCCCAGGTGTGCCTCAGTGCTCCAGGAGAAACAGAAAGACAATAGCGCAGCCAGGATCACCAACCCCTGAACTTACCTTTGCTCTAGCTCAGCTGAGGAAATCTCCTGTGACCAGACCACCCCTCCCTCACACTTAAAATGCTAGCTCCAGGGTTAATCCAGGGAAACATACACACACACACACACACACACACACACACACAAGTCACCTGACCTCCTCTTTCTCATAGCAGCCAGCTCAGCATCAGGTTCTTTAGCTTGTAGCTTAAAGAACCAGAGACCACAATATCTCACTGCCATCATCATGAGCAAGAAGAAGCAAAGCAAGAAGGAAAAGATCATAAAATCTTTCTGTGGGAACAAGGACCAAAACATGAACACCAAAGAGGTCAGTATTGAGAATGTACTTCCATCTGAAACTTCAGAAGGGACTATGAACTGCTCACATGCACAAAGAGCACTCTTGGAAGAGCAGAAGAAGGAAACAGAAGAAAAACTGGCCAATGATTTTAAAAGTATGAAAAAAGAATTCACTGAAGAGGACAGCTGTTTAAAAAGGAAAATTGAACAAATGAAAAAGGAAGCACAAAACCAAATGGGGAAAATTGGACAAATGGAAAAGGAAGTACAAAAACTAACTAGTGAAAATAACTCCTTAAAAGGAATAATTGGATAGATGGAAAAGGAGATGCAAAAGGTAACTGAGGAAAACAATTGTATAAAAATTAGAATTGGGCAAGTAGAAGCTAATGATTCTATCAGACATCAAGAATCAGTCAAAAAAAAATCTAAAGAATGAAAAGATAAAAGAAAATGTAAAATATCTAATTGGAAAAAAACTGACCTGGAAAATCAATCCAGGAGAGAAAAATTTAAGAATTATTGGCCTACCAGAAAGTCATGATTAA
This sequence comes from Bettongia penicillata ogilbyi, assembly GCA_023548195.1. Classification (NCBI taxonomy): domain Eukaryota; kingdom Metazoa; phylum Chordata; class Mammalia; order Diprotodontia; family Potoroidae; genus Bettongia; species Bettongia penicillata. The sequence goes on along the minus strand of JAJHZJ010000612.1, from coordinate 10,687,282 downwards.
AAAAAGAGTCTGAACAATATCTTCCAAGAAATCATTAAGAAAAACTGCCCAGAACTGCTAAATCCAGAGGGCAAAATAGTTATTGAAGAATCCACTGTTCACCTCCTGAGAAGGGATCCCGAAATAAAAACACCAAGAAATATTGTTGCCAAATTCCAGAACTATCAAGTGAAGGAGAAAATACAACAGGCAGCCAGAAAGAAACCATTCAAATATTGAGGAGCTAGAGTCAGAATCACACAGGACCTTGCAGCTTCTACATTAAAAGACTGAAGGAAATGGAATATGATATTCTGTAAGGCAAAGGAGCTGGGACTACAACCAAGAATCAATTGCCCAGCAAAATTGAGCATAATATTTCAGGCAAGGAGATGGCTATTCAATGAAATAAGGGATTTCCAAACTTTCCTGATAAAAAGGCCACTCAATAGAAAATTTTGTCTTCAAACACTGGTCTCAAGAGAGGCATAAAAAGGTAAACAGGGGAAAAGAAAAATTTATTACTCAATTTGAGCAAACTGATTACCTCTCTGTTCTCCCAGGGAATATGATACTTGTTAATCTTGAGAACTGCATATTTATTATGAAATATAAAAGGGATATACATAGGTAGAGGGAATGGGTATAAAGTAATAGGTATAAATGAACAGGTATAAAGTAAATTATGGGATGCTGAAAATATGATTTCAGCATGAAAAGGCATTGTAACAGGTGATATGAAAAGGAGGAAGCAGAAAATGGTAAATTACATCACAGGAAGAGGTACAAAATTATATTACAGTACACAGAAAGAGGGGAGGGAGGTGAGCATTGTTTGAGAGGTACTCTCATCTGATTTAGTTCAAGAAGAGAACAATAAACTTAATTAAATTTATAAATCTAACTACCTCTATAGGTAGTAAGAGGGGGAGGGAGGCTAAAAGAGAGGAAAGAAGTAGTAAGAGTAAAGGGGAGTAAAACGGAGGAGCGCTAAAAAAAGGAAGGGAAGACTGCAGGAGGTGGTGGTCAAAAATTAAAACTATTGTGGAGGGGAAGGGAGAAGGGAGAACTAAAAGCACAAATGGGGGGAAAGAGGATTGAGGGAAAGACATAGATAGTAATCACAACTGTGAATGTGAATGGGATGAACTCTCCCATAAAACAGAGTAGAATGGATTAAAAGCTATAACCCATCAATATGTTGTTTACAAGATACACATCTGAAATGGGGCAATACACACAGGGTAAAGGTAAAAAGTTAGAGCAGAATATATTGTGCTTCAGCCGATGTAAGAAAAGCAAGTGTGGCAATCCTAATCTCAGACAAAGCAAAAGCAGAAATAGATCTAATGAAAAAGAAATAAGGAAGGAAAATATCCTGCTGAAAGGCACCATAGACAATAAAGCAATATCATTACTAAATATATATGCTCCAAGTGGTATAGCATCTGAATTCTTAGAGGATAAGTTAAGGGAGTTAAAGGAAGAAATAGACAGCAAAACTATACCAGTGGGGGACCTCCACCACCTCATCTCTAAACATGATAAATCTAACCTTAAAATAAATAAGAAGTTAAGGAAGAGAATAAAACTCTGGATAAGGTAGATATGATAGATCTCTGGAGAAAATTGAATGGGAATATAAAGGAATATACCATTTTCTCAGTGGTACGTCACATTTACAAAAATTGACCATGTACTAGGGCATAAAAACCTCACAATCCAGTGAAAAAAGACAGAGATAGCCAATGCATTCTTCTCAAATCATAATGCAATAAAAATTATATATAATCAAAGGTCATGGAAAGATAGACCAAAAATTAATTGGAAACTAAATAATCTAATCCTAAAGGAGTGAGTTAAACAACAAATCATAGAAACAATCAACAACTTCATTCAAGAGAATAGTAATAATGAGACAACCTACCAAATCTTATGGGATACTGCAAAAGCAGTTCTTAGGGGAAACTTTATATCTTTGAATGCCTACATGAATAAAATAGAGAAAGAGGAGATCAATGACTTGGGCATGCAGCTGAAAAACTAGAAAAAGAAATTGAAAATCCCCAAGAAAATACTAAATTAGAAATACTGAAAACCAAAGGAGAGTTTAATAAAATTGAAATTAAGAAAACTATTGAACTAATAAATAACATTGAGTTGGTTTTATGAAAAAAATCAATAAAATTGATAAATCTTTGGTCAATTTGATTTTACAAAAAGAAGAAAACCAAATTACCAATATCAAAAATGAAAGGGATGAACTCACCTCCAATGAGGAAGAAATTAAAACAATAATTAGAAATTACTTTGCCCAAGTTTATGCCCATAAATTCGACAATCTAAATGAGGTGGATGATTATTTTAAAAAATATAAATTGCCCAGATTAACACAAGAAGAAGTTGAATACTTAAATAACCCCATCTCAGAAAAAGAAATTGAACAAGCCATCAATAAACTTTCTAAGAAAAAATCTCCAGAGCCAGATGGATTTACAAGTGAATTCTATCAAATATTTAAAGAACAGTTAATTCCAATACTATACAGACTATTTGGGAAAATTGAGGAAGAAGGAGTCCTCATAAACGCTTTTCATGATACAAATATAGTTTTGATACCTAAACCAGGAAGAGAGAAAACAGAGAAAGAAAATTATACACCAATTTCTCTAATGAATATAGATGCAAAAATTTTAAATAAGATTTTAGCAGAAGAATACAGCAACTTGTCATGAGAATAATACATTATGATTAGGTAGGATTCATATCAGGAATGCAGAACTGGTTCAATATTAGGAAAACTACTAGCATTATTGATCATATCAACAACAAACCTAACAGAAACCACATGATTATTTCAATAGATGAAGAAAAAGCTTTTGAAAAAGTACAACACCCATTCCAATTAAAAATACTGAAGAGCACAGGAATAAATGGAACTTTCCAAAAAATAATGAGTAGAATCTAAATAAAACTTTCAGCAAGCATTATATGCAATGGAAATAAGCTAGATGAATTTCCAATAAGATCAGGGGTGAAACAAGGATGTCCATTATCGCCACTATTATTCAATATGATACTAGGAATATTAGTTGTAGCAATCAGAGAAGACAAAGAAATTGAAGGAATTAGAATAGGCAAAGAAGAAACTAAGTTATCACTCTTTGCAGATGATATGATGATATGATTAGAGAATGCCAGAGATTCAAGTAAAATACTACTAAAAATAATAAACAACTTTGGCAATGTTGCAGGTTACAAAATAAACCCACATAAATCTTCTGCACTTCTGTGTATTACTAACCAAGCCCAACAGCAAGAGATAGAAAGAGAAATCCCATTTAAAGCTAAGGTAGACACTATAAAATATTTGGGAGTCTGCCTGCCAAAACAAATCCAGCAACCATATGAACACAATTACAAGACACTTTTCGCACAAAGTCAGATCTAAGTAATTGGAAAAATATCAGTTGCTCATGGGAAAACCAAACCAATATAACAAAAATGAAAATTTTATATAAATTAATTTACTCGTTTAGGGCCATACCAATCAAACTACCAGAAAATTATTTTCTAGAGCTAGAAAAAATAATATCTAAATTCATTTGGAAGAACAAAAGGTCCAGAATATCAAGGGAACAGAAAAGCTAGGGAAGGTGGCCCTCTTTCAGATCTCAAATTGTATTATAAAGCAACAGTTATCAAAATCACATGGTACTGACTAAGAAACAGAAGGGTAGATAAGTAGAATATGCTAGGTACTCAAGACATAGTAGACAATGAATATAACAATCTTTGATAACCCCAAGGACTCTAGCTTCTGGGATAAGAACTCACTGTCTGACAAAACTTACTGGGAAAACTAGATAACAGTATGTCAGAAATTAGGCATAGGCCAATGCCTGACACCATACACAAGAATAAAGTCCAAATGAGTACATGATCAAGGTATAAAGATTGATACCATAAACAAATTAGCAGAGTAATAAATAGTGTATTTATCAAATTTATGGAGAAAGGAAGAACTTTTGACTGAAGAGGAGATAGAAAGCATTATGAAGTGAAAAATGGATAATTTTGATTACGTTAAACTGAAAAGTTTTTGCACAACCAAACCCAATGCAACCAACATTAGGAGGGAAGAAGAAAACTGGGAAAGAATTTTTGCAACTAGTATCTGTGATAAAGGCCTCATTTCTAAAATATATAGAGAACTGAGTCAAATGTACAAGAATACAAGTCATTCCCCAATTGAAAAATTGTCAAAGGATATGAACAGGCAGTTTTCAGAGGAAGAAATTAAAGACATCTATAGTCATATGAAAAAATGCTCTAAATCACTTTGGAGAGATGCAAATCAAAACGATTCTGAGATACCACATCACACCTATCAGATTTGTTAACATGACAGAACAGGAAATTGTGGGAGAGTTGGAACACTAATTCCTTGTTGGTGGAGCTGTGAGCTCATCCAACCATTCTGGAGAGCAATTTGGAACTATGTCCAAAGGGCTACAAAAATGTGCATACCCTTCAACCCAGCAATACTGCTTCCAGGACTGTATCACCAAGAGATCATAAAATTGGGAAAGAGTCCCACATTTATTAAAATATTTATGGCAGCATTCTTTGTGGGGGCCAAAAACTGGAAATCTAGGGGATGCCCATTAATTGGAAAATGACTGAATAAATTATGGTATATGAATGTAATGGAATACTATTGCACTATAAGAAATGATGAACAGGAAGACTTCAGAGAGGCCTGGAAAGACTTACATGATCTGATGCTGAGCAAAAGGGGCAGAACCAGGAGAACTTTGTACACAGTAACAACCACAGTGTGCAAGGATTTTTTCCAGTAGGCTTAGAACTTCATTGCAATGCAAGGACTTAAAAAATTCCCAATGTTCTTTTAAGGCAAAATGCCTTCTACATCCAGAGAAAGAACTATGGAATTCAATCGCAGAATGCAGCAGATCATTTTCTTTTGTATCACGTTTTGGGTTTTTATGTAATTTCTTCCATTCATTTTAATTCTTCTATACAACATGTCTATGGTGAAAATGTATTTAATAGGAATGTATGTGTAGAACCTATATAAAATTGTATGCCATCTTAGAAAGGGAGGGAGAGAGAGGGAAAAAAAATCTAAGTTATGTGGTAGTAATTGTAGAACACCGAAAATACATAAAAGGGAGAAAATGTCTAAAACAAATATCTCTGCCAAGAAAACCCCAAATGGGACGACAAAAAGTTGGATATCACTGAAAATGACTGAACAACAATATATTCTTCCTTCCTCTAAGAAATAACCCTACACAGAGATAAGGGAGTATGTGGGCCTAAGCAATAGGAGACTCATCCCAAACATGCACAGTGCTCTGCCAATCCTCATGGGGTACTTGGTGGAACCTGCTTTTCCCCTTTCTCTTTCACATCAGAAAAATAAGACTTGGATTTGAGATGAAGGAAATGAGAAGAAAACTGTGAGGCTAAGTGGTGGAAAAGATGAGAAGAAAGAGGTAGAGAAGGAAGAGCTGAGTAAGGGAACTGAAGAGAGTTAAGGTGTCGTCCTCTCAATTCACCCATAAGCAAGGTCTGAGCTGCTCCCAGAAGGTCAGCGGGGGATGACTTTCCATTCAATTAGATTAGATGATTCTTGAGGACCCTACTAAGTCTCAAATTATGTAGATCTGTGATTATCCTTAAAAATAATCATTTATAACATCTATTCTGCATTTCATATTCTTCAAATAAAAGGCTCTCACATCTATGATCTCAGAAACCTGATCCAACAGTCGTGTTTACAGATAATTAACAAAAGTAAGTATTATATACTGAAGGGTAAACTAGAGGCCATCCCAATAAATATAGAAGTAAGGCAAAGATGCCCCATTTCCCTACTATTTAATTTGGTACAGTTCTAGCAAGAACAATGCAACAAGAGAAAGAAGTTAAAGACAAAAAATAGGAAAAGAGATAAAAGTATTTTTTGCTGAAAATTCTAGGGAATCAACCAAAAAAAAATCAATTGAGGCAATTAATAGCTTCAGCAAGATTCCAGACTATAAAATAAGTCCACAAAATCAACACTATCTAAATATCATCATCATCATCATTGCCATCATCACCATCCAAAAGAACATAAAAAGGAAATCCCATTCAAAATGACTACAAAATGCATAAAATGTTTCAAAGTCAATCTACCAAATCATACTTAGCATTTACATACATTCAGTTGCAAGATTGTCCTCAAAGAAATAAAGAACAATCTATATGTTTGAAATAATATTCAGTGCTCATGTCTGGGTCATGTCAATATAATAAAAATCACAGTGCTGTCAAATTTAATTTACATACTTAATGCTATTCCAATCAAATTACCAAAAAAGATATTTTACAGAGCTAGATAAAATAATAACAAAATTCATTTGAAAAAGCAAAAATAAAATCTAATATGTCAAAGGAAATCATGAGGACAGGGGAAATAGTATTTCCAGAACATTTTCCTGAATACGAAAAAGAAGCAATCATTAAAGCCATTCAGTACTGGTTGAAAAATAGAAAAGTAGATCAATAGAACAGACTAGACAAAGGGGAATCAGAAATAATGAAATTCAATAACCCCACATTCCATAAAGCTGAAAACATAAATTACTTAGAAGAAATTACCATTTGATAAGAACTACTGGGAAACCTGAAAAGCACTATATTCCACAATCAATTCAAAATGGATGTGACCTGAATATGAAGATCATACCATAAAAGAATTAGAAAAATAGATTATATACCTTTTATTATAGGTAGGGGGTGAATTAATTTCTAACCAAACAAGTGATAGAGACAATTACAAAAAATAGAATAGATAATTTTGCTTACATGAAATTGAAAATCTCTGGAAATAAAATTAATTCATCTAACATAGAAAGGAAGATATCAGCTATGGGAAAATCTTTATATCCAATATTTCTGATAAGGATTTGACAGCCAGATATACAGACAGCTAATAGAAATATAAACAACCAAAAATCTGGGAAAGATAGCATATATGTGCAATCCTTGTTGCTAGGGAGGCTAAGGATCGTAGATTGACTGGGTTTAGGAATTCTGAGGTAAAATGGGCCAAGCTTATCACAACTCCACACTCATTCTGGCAACAACATGGTGAGACCCTGGGAGCAAGGGGCCACCAAGCTGTCTAAGAAGGAAGAAACAAGTCCAGGTCAGTTAGCCAAAGCTTCTGTGCTGATCAAGAGTGAAAGGGGAAATGGAAATAAGCATTTACAGAGTATTTACTATATGCTAGGCATTGCACAAAGTACTTTTTACAAAGGTTATATCATCTGATCCTCACAACAACCCTGAGATGTAGGTGCCATTATTATATCCATTTATAGGTAAGGAAACTGAAGCAGAGGATAAATGACTTGCCTAAGGTCACATAGCTAGCAAGTATATGAGGTTGGATTTGAACTCAGGTCTTCCCGACTCTAGCTCTAGGTCTTTATCTACTGTGCTACCTACTAGTTGCCTCTGGTGAAATCTGGCCTGTAAGTGGCTGCTACACTTTTAATCTGGGTGAGATAGGAAGACCCAGTCTCAACAAACAAAATTTTTAAAAAACAGCCATTCTCCAATAAATAAATGGTCAGAAAATATGCACAAACAGTTCTCAAAAGAATTACAAACTATTAGCAACCATATGAAAAAATGCTTTGAGTCACTGTTTAAAAGAAAGAAATGCCAAAAAAACAAAAACAAAGAAATCCTGAGGCTTTACCTCACATCCTGCATTTTGGTAAAGATGAAAAATTTGTGAATAATCAAATTTGGCAGAAATTTTGTGGAAAGATAAGCATACTAATATATTGTTGGTGGAGCTGTGAATCGAGGTGTGACCTTTCTGGAAAGCAATTTGCAGTTGTTCAAATAAAATAATTAAGTATATAGTTCATCTGACCCAGATGTTCCACAGGTAGGCACATCCCCCAGGAAGGTCAATGACAAAAGGTTCCATATATTTCAAAATATTTATAGCAATACTTTTCATGATAGCAAAGAATTAGAAACAAAGTAGATGTTCATCGACTGGGGATAGCAAAACAAAAGGTGATTTGTGAATGTATTAGAAATTTGCCATTTTGTAAGAAATGACAAATATGATTAATACAGAGAAGAGTGGAATAGCTTACATGAATTGATGCAAAATGAAATAAGCAGAGGCAAGAAAAAAATATATAAAATGACTACACTATGATGTAACTCCTGCTCCCAACCAGGTAAGGTGGTAATATCACTGTGGGGTGTACTGTATATGGGTAGAGGAGAAGCAGAGACACTTGAATAGAGGGCCTTGGGGGACACTATCCAAAGAAAGAGAAGAGATATAAACTTTCAAAATGTCAGACAGGGATCCATGTCTTTTGACCTCTAAGGCCTGCAACTTTAGACTGTTGGGAATAGGCCTCCCCTGAGTAAAATCATTTCTTCTGCCTTGGTAACTGAGACCTTATTTTACATCTAGCTGATGAACTAATATTCTCTTATATATTCTTTGGTATATTTTAATCCAATGTGTTATATTCCAATTCAAGCTTCTACAATTTTTATTGGCTATTTTGGTTGGGTGAGGGGGAGGAATGAGTTTACTTGCTTTTTGTCATTTATAATAATGCTTTGTCTAATCAACATTTAATGGGCAGAGGCTAAGTTGGTGAGTAGTAGACAAGGGTTACCTTCTCCCTTAAGAACAAGTAACTTTCCTTATGAATCCAGATTCCTATTATTAAACTAGAGATATTCAAGGAGTGGCCAACATATAACAATCTTGTTGAATATTCCTTTTGGAAACAGATGAGTGGTCCTGGACCCTGCCTGCCCCTCTCTTCAAACAGGCTCCAGACATCGCTAAAATGATACTTCTACTTCTCTACAAAAAGGAGGAAAAACAGTCCCCTTGAACTGTTTGAAGTGTCAAAAAGTCTTTGTGGTATGGAGGAACCAGAATAAAATATAATTGGGAAATATTTAACAAAATAAATAAAAATACAACATAACATGGAGAACGTTCGTATGCGGGTTTTCTAAGTCAATATGCTATCTTTATGTAGGGTTGAGTGGCCCCTTGTTTCTATTTGAATTTGACTCCATTGCCTTTGGAGATGAGGTAGTCTAGACTCTCTAGATAATATCTTAGATCATGTTTATCAATGTCACTTGTGAGTCACAGCTGTATATTTAGACGATCTACATGCATACATTTATATTTCAAATGTAAATACTAAGAACAGCAAACCACAAACAATTGAAGCTAAATCTTGCAAAACTATGAGGACCAAAGAAGAGATACGAGAGGAAACCTTTCCCCACTCCTTTGCAGAAATGAGGGTTAGCAGGTGTGGAACATTTGTATAGAACATTTTTTTAATGTGCTAATCAGTTTTGCTGGATTTTTTACTCTTCTTTTTTTTTCCTCTTATTTGGTATAAGGGGTGATTTTCTAGAATGGGGAAGGAGAAGGATACAGGAGGAACTCTAGATGATAAAAAAAAATTAAAAATAATGACAAAAGATTTTTTTTAAAAATTCTCTGGTCCTCAATTTACCAATCTATAAAATGAGAGATTTGGACCAGATAACCACTAAAGTCCCTCATACCCTAAATCTGTGATATCATGATCCTATATACTCCTTCAGATTTCTTCTCTTTGCCCTTGTCCTGATCCCTCCCTCTTGGTGAACTTCCCAGCAATAATGTCTAAAAGTATAGGCTATCCTGGAGGTTTTGGTTCATTCTTCACACCCTACCCTCCTATGGGATAACCAGGAGGTCTATATCCCTATGACATTCCCATGGGTCCTTGTGTGCCAAGGTTCAAAATGTCTCCCAACGCTAAAACCTTCCCAAATGGCTTTGCCCTGCGACCCAAAACATGCTCTTTTAATGGTCACTAATGGCCTAGCAAGAACTCTCACTACATCTCCCATTTTCATTGCTTGCTAAATGCTTTAAAAAAAAAAGATGTTTCAAAGGAGAGCGAATAATTCAAGGGCAGTTCTTTCCAAAGGAACTAAAGGAGCACTCCAAATATAGGTGCTAGAAAGCTGAGAACTATTGGTTCTCTCTACTAAAAAGCACTAGTCATCTGGCCTCGGAAGCAGTGTGGGGTCATGGAAAGAGAATGGATGAGAAATCAAGGACCAGGGTTCTACTGAATCTTACTTTTCTCATTTGTAAAATAAAAAAGAGGGAGTTCTGGCCAAGATGCCTGATGGAATAGTTACTCCAGCAAAAACTTGAAAACCACATCTGACCATATAATAAATTAAAAAATCCAGTAAGGAAATACAATGAATGACTCCTACCCCAGAACTGGACCAAAAGTTAGCCAGAAGCCCACAGGTAATATGGTTGTATGGGTCATAAATAAAAGAAGGGCCCCTTCTAGTGAAGGGGCCAAGAAAGGTTTCATGGAACAGGAGGAAGCTGAGTTGGTACTGAAAGAAAGATTACAACAGGAAGAGTTGGGGTAGACACATAGCATTTCAGATACCAAGAGAAGTGTGAACAAAGCTTGGGACTTAATCAAAGAACAACCTAGTCTGGTTAGATTACCTGATTTCTAAGGTACCTTTCATCTCTATGATTCCAGGCTCTTCCACCCATTTCTCAGGTTATGAAGGATACTATCTGGGTTTCACTGACTAAGGCCATTCCTTTTTCCCTCTCTAGAAGTTCTGTTGCCAAGAAAAGAGTTCATCCAACACCTTTGAAATCCAGTCACTGCATCCAAAGATTCAAATGGCATTCAAACAGACTAAAGGAGCCAGGAAGAGCTTAATGCCTTTTAATCCAGTGTCTTGCTTTCAGGCAACATTCATGCAAGGCTCCAGTACAGTGAGTTGCTAGCTCCTCCAAAAATGCTGCCTCTCCAAACCATAACTAAGTCTACATCACAAAAGATTCTTGCTATCAGGAACATCTTAGCCACGCAGGGACAGAGGAGCCTCCAACAAATACATTCTCCATGTGTTCACTCCCTTTTGACCCATATTCCCAAGTTGTGGTTTTCTGAAAGGATAAAACTCTGAACAATTACCAGTTTTTCAAAAGATGAAGTGAGCCCGGGTTGCAACATTTTAAAAAAACCCAACATTTTCCCCCAGGAAATAAGTGTTGACGTAGCAGGGCTGGAACCCTGAAGATGACTGTAGTTTGCGCAGATGTCCTTCTTCTTCAGGAAGAGAGAGAGACACAGAGAGAGACAGACAGACGGACAGACAGACAGAGCGATTGATTGATGCTCTGATTTCTTCAGCAAGGGAACAATTTTCCTCAGTGAGAATCTTCCCTGCTGCTGCATCCCCCCCTCCCTTCTCATACTCAAGCTGTCACTGAGTTCTGTCCCCCATTTCTGTCACAACTTTCAGATGTATTCTCTCCTCGGCATTCCTGCTGCCCCCCCACCCCTCACTATCCACACTATTGGACTAATCTCTTTTTAAACAATTTGATTGACATTCTTGCTTCCAAATAACTTTTATTTCCCAATAGATCTTCTATTCTCCCCCCACCCAGAGAGGTATCCCTTATAACAAAAAGTAAAAGAGGGAGGAAATGAGTTCACCAAAACTAACCAATGCATCCATTGAGTCCATCATTGGATATAGTGTTCCATGCCCATGGTCCCCCACCTCTGCAAAGAAGGAAGGAAGGTGCCTTCTCAAATGTCCTCTTTGGGGCCAAGTTTGGCCATTATATTTTCACAAAGTTTAGTTTCCACTTTTCTGTTGCTGTATTTTCCATTACATTATTGTAGTTGCGCTAATGCCGTCCTAGAAAATAGTATCCCAGTCTTTTAACCAGTGCTTCTGCCCCTTCTCTGTTCCTTTTCTAATTGAGCCTTAGGATCATTGCTAGAATGAGCTTTTTTATGTATCTTTTTGACCATGTCACTCCTCTGCTCAAAAATCTTTAACTGCTCCCTAGGGCCTGCTAAGCAAAGTTCAATCTTCATCTCTAGCATTCAGAGCCCTCGCCAATCTGGCACCACCTTTTCTTCAAATAACTCTCTTTCACATACCCTATGCTGGGGTAAACTGGATCACCATTCCTTCATTCCCAAACACTCCCTTTACTAATTCTTTGCCTTTACTCATTCCCTATGAATAGAAAAAAAGTTACCTCCTAAATTTCTATTTTTTAAAAAGTTGAACTCAAATTATACCTCCCCCATAAAACCTTCCCAGATCCCTATCCTGACTCCAACTTCAGACTTTACAGGGCATTTTCATATGCCTTTTGAATGCACTTGTCATGTAATATTATTGAATATAGTTCTGTGTTTTTGCCTTTTCTCCCTACCAGACTGTTCAGATCAATGATGGCAGAGACTGTCTTACTAAACTTTCTATCTCTCTCACCTCCTAATGCCTAGTGAGCACTTTATTTTCTAAAGGAATTTTCATTGAATGATTGGATTGATTTGAATTCCCATCCCTCATGTCACTGAAATACATGGACACTTTGGTTTTCATGGAGATTTTGTACTCCGTTTTGTTTGCTCTTTCATCCTTGCTCGGATATTTGGCTCCCAGGATATTTCAGCTGGAAAGGACCTTAATGACCATCTTGGCTAATAGCCTGACTCAAACTATAAAACCCACCTGTCAAGGGCTCATTCAGTTCTAGTCTTTGTTGGAAGGAACCTATAGACACAACACACATGCACGCACACACACACACACACACACACACACCAATAATAAAACCAGAGAGGGCAAGATACTAGAATCAAACCAGTATAGCCGAGTATTGTGTAAAGAAAACAGAAGAAAAAAATAAATAAATGCAGCAAAAGCTCAGAGGAAGCGGGACTCCCAGTAGGTTTTCCAGAGGAGTTTAGAAGTGGAGCTGGCCTAGACTCTATGTGTACTCTAATGGTACTATGGAATGTCATGGTTACAAATCCCTCAGGTTACCTTCCTCTTCTCCACAACCTGGCTCCCTTTTCTCCCTATAGACAGGAGCAAAGGAAACTACTGATTATTACATGAATTAACTTGGATGGCCCTAGAAGTTGGTGATTGGCCCCATAGGGATGAGATGCAAAGTGTGTGTGTGTGTGTGTGTGTGTGTGTGTGTGTGTGTGTGTGTGTGTGTGTGCAAGGAGTCGGGAAGCTCCCTCCCATTCCTCCCTAAGGTTTTTCTCTTTTGGATTTCTTGTTCAAACAATCCTGAGGGATTGTTTTTTTTTAAAGCAGGCTAACAGACAGGGACCTTAAAAGGAGAGAGATGTATGCTCAGAGAAGATGCAGCTGGGCTAGCCTGAGCCAGATAGAATTTCAGAGTGAGCTTGAAAAATGGCAGACAAAGACTTGTCTCGTTCCTTTCCTTTCCCTCCTCTGGGAATCACCTTTTCCTGAACCAAATGAGTATCACGTTGCACCTCTGATCCATGCCTGGCCCGTCCAAGGAACTGCAAATGAGCTTCTTCCTGGTCTATGCGATGTGACTACTAGTAATAATGTGGGAGTTTCAAGCTAGAAATGACCTCAGAGATCATTTCAATCTGAAGCTTTTATTTTGCAGATGAGGAAATTAGGGCTTCAGGAAATGCTGGAGGGCTTTGTCCAAAGGCACTTGAGTGAACAACAACCGAATCAGGATTTGAACTCAGGCCTTTTGATCCTAAATCACTATTGATTGTTGTGACTCTTCATGATCCCATTTAGGGTTTCCAACAAAGGTACTGGGAGTGGTTTATCATTTCCTCCTCCAGTTTATTATACAGATGAGGAAACTGGGACAAGTGGCTTGCCCAAGATTCATCCAGCTAGTCAATATCTCAATATCGGAGGCTGGATTTAAACAGGTCTTCCTAACCCTAGGCCTAATACTCTATCCACTGCACCACCTAGCTGCCCATCTGTAAAATGGGTATACCCCTAACTCACAGCATAGCTATGAGAAAAGTGCTTTATAAATAAATATCAAAATGTTCTAAGTTCTAACTACTATACTACTTGGGGGTGAAAATGAGAAGGAAGAGCTATTTACTCCCTCCTCTCAGGCCCTTCCTCCCAATATTTCCACATCTGAAGGACATTCCCTTCCTGCTCCTCTAAAACCTAACTAGAAGGGGAGAAGAGGCAACTGTCAGCAAAATCTTTGATTTCTCATATTTTTTCTTCTCAAAGTATGATTATAAATTTCTTTTACAACCCTACATTTGAGGATCCTTTGAGTATGTACAAAAGCAGTGCAATTGTAGGGAAAAGAGCTCTGACCTTGGAGCTACTGTGTGAGCAGAAGGGTCAGCAAATAATCTTGACTGAGTTTAGCTCAGTTAACTTTAGGTTGGTGATGAAAAGATGCAGGTCAAAAGTTCATACCCTATTCCTCTCTATTTCCTGCCCCTCCAATCTATCCTACCAATTAACTTTTGGAAACTCTGCCTTGATCCTCTCCTTCTACACCTCCATTCAAGGACCATGAATAACTTCCCCTGGTCCAAAGGATGAAATCCAAACTCCTTAGTCTGACATTCAAGGCTTTCCACAATCTGTCCCCAATCTACATAGTTTAATTTCCCCTCCATTACTGTATAACTTGGCTGAATTGGATCCCCAGCACCAGTCACTTTCTGTACCTTTCTTCATGCTGAATTATGCAGCTAAAATGACACACCCCACTTTGTCTTCTTGAAATAGTACTAGTCATGGAACACCTATCACAGATATCATCTCTGCCAGAAAGCCTAACTTGGCCCCTGCTCTCCTTTGTTCCCCTTTGGAACTAATTTGTCCCACATGGGACCTCATATACTTCATCATTGGGGTGAATTCATGATTTTACTGGAATGGGTATTCCCTCCCATCACCCTTATCTTCTGATTTTTGCCCTTGTCTTTCCATGTTGAGCGTGGCTGGGACTCTGTCTACTCCTATGCCTCACCCTTGCTCCGTAACTGACTGCTCCTCCTCCTTCATTTTACAACCTGACATCCCCTGGGTGATGTATCTTACCTCACTCCTGGTATGCTCATTGGTTGCTACCATCACTTATCAACATCTGACCCATTTGATCTTTCTCCTCTTGCAGTGCTTACCACATTTGGCCTTGTATTTCTATTAGCTGTGCCCATAGCTTAGCTCCTGTATTAGTGTGAGAACTGTGTATGGGAAGAAATCCCATCTTATTCTAGTCTATTTTCTTCCCAGCAAACCTCAACTAATAGATTGCTACTGGTAGACAATATTTGTCTAATAAATAAATGAATATAGGCCAATTATTTTTACTCTCTTCCATAGCAAGTCTGAATCCCTGTGTTAGCACAGAGTAGGTGACTACCTCCAGAAGTAAGGAGATGAGAGCCTGCTTCAGAGAAGTTATAATATCAGAGGAGAGAATGAGGAAGTTTACAAGACATGTTACAAAGGTAAAATCAACCAGACTTGGAGATAGGGGGTAAGGTGGTGAAAAGACTGAGGAGTGGAGGATGACAACCTAGGCTGAGAGTCCGGGTGACTGGGAGGATCATGGTGTCCTTGAAAATATTAAGTTCAAAAGATGGA
This sequence comes from Bettongia penicillata ogilbyi, assembly GCA_023548195.1. Taxonomy (NCBI): domain Eukaryota; kingdom Metazoa; phylum Chordata; class Mammalia; order Diprotodontia; family Potoroidae; genus Bettongia; species Bettongia penicillata. The sequence continues at coordinate 10,671,727 of JAJHZJ010000612.1, read as the reverse complement.
GAGATTTTGGGGGAAAGGATACTGAGTTTGGTTTTGGACATGTTGAGTTTAAGATGTTTGTGGTATGTCCAGTTTGAGATATCTAGTAGTCAGCTGGAAATATGGGTGTGAAGGTCAAAAGAGAGGTTAAGATTGGAAAAGTAGATTTAAGAATCATCAGTGCAGATATGGCACTTGAGTCCAAGGCTCACAAAAGATGGTGGACCTGTTCTGTTGTGGATAATTCATAAGATGGGAATGGCAGGGACAACATCTAGCTATTCTTATTTTGCTGATGTCAATGATTTTCTATTGATTTCAATAGCATATAACTGAAATAACTGGCTGAAATGTTACCTTAATGATTTACTGTATCACCTTGAACAAATTACTCCCATCCTGCTTTGAGCCTCAGTTTCCTTCTCTGTAAAATCAAGCGGTAGGATTAAATAATCTCTATGCTTCCTTCAAGCTCTAACATTCTGTGGCTGATTTTCTTTCTCTCTTGTTTCTTCTCTCCCAGTCTGTGCTGAAAAAGGACCCTAGCACTAGAAGTGGATGGGGGGTTGAAGAGGCATTCCCAGACCCAACTACATCCAAATGGAGGAAAATGTCCTGGGAAGCAAGTCCTCCCCGATGCATTCGCTCCAGCCCAGGCTAAGATCCTGTATTTTTTCCTCCTGATTCAAACTGATTTTGCAAAATATCACATTATACAATGGGCAAGGTTCAGCTCACAAATTCCTTGCCCAGGAAAATTCCTGCATCAGACCAAGTTTACATTAAGCAGAATCAGAATCATGGTATTTATTTCCCTGGGCAAATGTAGCTCAGACACATCGTGTACTTTTTTACAGCAAACCACCTTTTTTTTATTCTTCTCAGTTTCCAGCACAGGGGATTGAGGGCAGCTCTTCCAAGAGCAAAATGGGGAGAGTCATAGACATCAGTCTAGGTCCTCCAGGGGTCAGCTAGCACATTCCACTATTTGGGGGGCTACGTGGCAGCTCAGTCACCAAATGATCCGGAACCACAAATGCCCAATGCTGCATTCAACTCCCTTGACAAGTTAGCTCCAACTTAACACATCAGAGACTAGAAGTTCCAGACAATTTTAAACAGTTCCATTATACCACTGTATATATACAGTGTGCTGGACCCTAAGATGTGTTGGGCTGTAATATGTAGTATATGGAGATGATCCACATCCTGCCTGTCCTCAGCGTTCTTACTGTTCAGTAAGAAAGTAAAATATAAATACAACATTACAAGGCAGTATGTTTCCAAATGCTATAGCAGGAAAAGACACAAATGAGCCAGGGCTTGAAGTGTGAGAAGAAGAGGCAGCATTAACAGATAGTGGGCAAAGGAGTCCAGATTTTTATGGATTCATAGAGTGCAATCACCCAGAATCACTGAATTTCACATATACCTCATAATATACCTCATGAACTACCTAGTTTAACCCATACCTTTGCCAAATCCCCAAACAGTTCTCTTCCAGGCTTTGCTCCCTAGCAAGGGAGAACCTCGCACTCCCTTAGGTAGCCTATTGCATCTTGGAATGACTCTCATTGTTAGAAAATTTTTTCTTACATCAAGGCTAAATTTGATTCCTTTGAATTCTCACCCATTTGTTGCTCATGGTTCTGCCTTCTGGGACCAAGCAGAACAAGCCTAATCTCTTTTCTACAAGGCAACCTTTCCATTACTTAAACACAGTGATTATGTTACCCATGAGTCTTCTTTTCTCCAGGAACACTCCCAGCTCTATGCTCACTGCCCTGGTTGCTAGAGATGAAAAGTCCCTTTGAGACCAACTAGCTCAACCCATTTATTTAACAGATGAGCAAACTGAGATCCAGAAAGGGAAAGTGACTTGCCTAGTATGACCCCTTTTCTAAGATTTTTTTTAATATCTAGAGAATATCTTCTCCTAAGTCTGTCTCCCCTTCTACTGCAATTTCCCCAATATCCAAATGTTTGCCTTCAAAGAGTAAGACTATCCCCTGTGGGATAGAAAGCATTTCACCTACAATATATGTCCTACATTAACTCATTGTGACTCGCTTCAACTTTGAGGTGGATAAAATAGGTATTTTGATTCCCATTTTATAGAAGAGGAAACTGAGATTGAAAACAGTCAAGTGCCTTGAACATAGTTACCCACTTAGCATCAGAGGTAGGTTTTGAACTCTAGTCTGCCTAAGTCCATATTCAACACTCTGTGATTTGGTGTTATCTTTATTCCCCCTTATTATAACCTTGCCCTTAATATAAACATATATGAATGTACGTACATACACATACATGTATACAACCATATGTGTGCATCCTTATATGTACCTACATATGGATACACATGTATATGTATGTATGTATATATATGTAGACACACATACATGGTAATAATAGGGACAATAAATATACATGGCAATAAGAGGGATGAATCTTGGGATTTGGGTGTTCCATCCACTCTCCCCAGAAATCCAACCAAACCTAAACTCCTTTTATGCCATGATGAATACATAGGAAATGAACTCTTCAGAAACAGATCCCCCTCCACTGTTTCTCCCCACACATATTTCATCAAAATAATAATGATAATAATTAACATTGATATACTACTTTTAAAAGTCCTTTATAAACATTATCTCATTTGATCTTTACAATCCACTTCTCTCCTGGAGGTGACGAGCACCCCTATTATTATCTCCATTTCAGAGATGAGAAAACCAAGGCCCATGAAGACGCAGTGATTTGCCCAGGGTCATACCACAAATTAATTTCAGAGCCAAGACTCAGCCTTAAGTTCTCCAACTCTAATCCAGTGTTCTTGCCACATCAAAAGGGGGCTTGGACTGGATGAACTGCAAGCTCCAAAGCTCTGACTTTCAGTCAGACCAAGAAAAATCATCTGTGAGAACACAGGGTCCTAAGAGCCAAAGTAAAGACAGAGAATTTATTTGAGCTGGTTGCATTTTTTGCTTCATTTTGGCTCTTTCAACAGAGAACCGTAAAAGGATTGTTTGAGTCAATTCCAGTATTTTGGCTCAAAATTCAACACATTTTTCATGATACCTCTCTTTCCAGTCTTTTATGCCATAGCCCACCTCCTTTCATACACCCTTAGCTCCCTTCTCTCAACCCTCACCTCCTACATTCCAATCTCTACTTCCCTTCTCCTCCTGCCCCTACCTACCACTTCTGCTCCCAGTTCTCCAAACTTTTCAACCTCCAACTCTATGGACCCCTTGTCTGATTGATAAGTTCCCCATCAAAATTTTCATCTGAGACACAACCAAGACAGCTATGCATATTTCAAACCAGGTTCAGCTCTCAACTTTCTGGATTTTTGTACCTTCCTCCTTTCAAGTGTAACTCCCCCCTAAAAAAAATCTTTTTATTGCATTTCTGTGTTGTCTTATCCACTTTAAAATATAAGCTCCTTGAGAGCAAAGGACTATTTTTCTTTTTGCTTTTATTTAGATTCTCAGCACTTGGTACAGTGCCTGAACTATATAGTAAATGCTGAATAGATCCATCCATCCATCCATCTGTTCATCCATCTATCTGTCCATCTATCTATCTACCTGTCTGTCTCACCACCTCACCAAGTCTTCCCTGTTCTTTATCCTGTTCTTTCTTTTCTGTGAAGAAGACAGGAGAATACTCACTCTGAGAAGGTCTACAGAAGAAATTCAATAGTGGAAAACCAATACAATCATAACATCTCAGTCTTTTAAGACTATAGTTTAAATATCAGCTTCTAAAGAAGGCCTGCTGTATCACCCCACCCTGATCCCAGCTGACCCTTTCCCTCTCAGACTGCCTTGCATCTACTTTGAATGTATTGTGGACATACCTATTGTTATCTCCCTTATGAGAATGTAAAGTCCCTTAATGTGGACAATTGTACATGTATGACCTGTATCAGATTGCTTGCCATCTTGGGGAGGGGGAAGGAGGAAAGGAAGGAGAGAAAAAAAATTGTAACTCAATGTCTTATAAAAGTGAATGTTGAAAACTCTCTTTACATATAATTGGAAAAAATAAAATATTATTAAAAAGGGTGGGGCAGAAAAATAATTTGAAGCAGATTGCAAAGTAACTTTAAAAAAGAATGTGAGAACAGGGACTGTTTTTTGATTGTGGGGAATGTTTTTGTCTTTCTGCATATCCCCAAGTCCTTGAGGTGGTAGGCACAGAATAAGATCTAAACAGATACTTGCAGCCCTCACTCACTCAAATCAAAGTCAATTGCAAGTCATGTCATCATCTCTCTGATGTCATGGTCATCAAGAATGAAGGACAAACCACACACAATCTTATTGATAAATAAAATTCACCCTTGAGACCTCCCAGGGAACTCTGTATCAGCTCTCAATCTAGATTTGTGTGGTGGAGACAAGATGGCAGGGGTAGAAGCATAGACCTGGGAGAATTATCCCTCCAAGCCCCTCAAAAAATCGGTTTAAAATGTCTCTTATTCTAATGTGTCAAATTCTGGAGCAGAAGAAGCCACAAAATGACAAACTGAAGCAAATTCCAGCCCATGACAATCTGAAAGATTGACTGGAAGGGTCTAAAACACTAGGCTGGGAGTAGAGCACTGGTATGGACAGAGTTGAAGCAGGCCTTAGGGGACTGAATTGCGGATGGCTTCTACTGTTTCCAGACTTCTCAATCCAGAAACACCAAAGACAGCTTCAAAGGTCAGTGGGAAGGGTCTCTCACCCGACTGAGAGGGGAGCATGGTCTGGTCCCAACCCCAGCCCCAGCTCTAGGGCAGCAGCAGCCACTACTGAAGTGGAGGCTGCTTCTGGAGCTCTCCACTTATCAAAAAGTTCAAAAGTCAAGTAATTAGCAGGGAAAATAAGCAAAGGGTGGGGAGAGAAACTGATTATAAATTCTTACTTTCTTGGTGAAGAGATATTTTCTTACATCATTGGTAAAAAGAAGATCAAAACATACATCCAAAAGAAGACAACAAAGCCAAAACTCTTGCTTCCAAAACCTCCAAGAAAAATATGAATTGGTCTCATGCCATGGAAGAGCTCAAAAAGGATTTTGAAAATCAAGTAAGAGAAGTAGAGGAAAACTTGGGAAAAGAGATGAGAGTGACACAAGAAAATCATGAAAAATGAGTCAACAGTTTGCTAAAGGAAACCAAAAAAAAAAATACTGAAGAAAATAATAGCTTTAAAATTAGATTAACCCAAATGGCAAAAGAGGTCCAAAAAAGTCAATGAAGAGAAGAATGTTTTAAACAGCAGAATGGACCAAATGGAAAAAGAGGCCCAAAAGTTCACTGGAAAAAAATAATTCTTTTAAAATTAGAATGGAGCAAATGGAAGCTAATGACTTTGCAAGAAATCAAGAAATTACAAAACAAAATAGAATAAAAAAATAACAGTAGAAGCCATCAGCAATTCAGTCCCCTAAGGCCTGCTTCAACTCTGTCCATACCAGTGCTCTACTCCCAGCCTAGTGTGATAGACCCTTCCAGTCAATCTTTCAGATTGTCATGGGCTGGAATTTGCTTCAGTTTGTCATTTTGTGGCTTCTTCTGCTCCAGAATTTGACACATTAGAATAAGAGACATTTTAAACCGATTTTTTGAGGGGCTTGGAAGGATAATTCTCCCAGGTCTATGCTTCTACCCTGCCATCTTGTCTCCACCACACAAATCTAGATTGAGAGCTGATACAGAGTTCCCTGGGAGGTCTCAAGGGTGAATTTTATTTATCAATAAGATTGTGTGTGGTTTGTCCTTCATTCTTGATGACCATGACATCAGAGAGATGATGACATGACTTGCAATTGACTTTGATTTGAGTGAGTGAGGGCTGCAAGTATCTGTTTAGATCTTATTCTGTGCCTACCACCTCAAGGACTTGGGGATATGCAGAAAGACAAAAGGAAAGGCAATGTGAAATATCTACTTGGAAAAACAACTGACCAGGAAAATGGATCCAGGAGAGATAATTTAAAAGTTATTGGACTACCTGAAAGTCATGATAAAAAAAAAAGCCTACACATCTTCTTTGAACAACTGCCCTGATGTTCTAGAACTGAAGGGTAAAGTAGAAATGGAAAGAATCCATCAATCACCTCCTGAAAGAGATTCCCAAAAGGAAAACTCCTAGGAATATTGTAGCCAAATTCCAGAATTCCCAGATCAAGGAGAAAATATTACAAGCAGCCAGAAACAATATAGGTATTGTGAAAATGCAATCAGGATAACACCAGATCTAGCAACTTCTACATTAAGGGATTGTACAGCTTGGCATATGATATTCCAGAGGTCAAAGGAGCTAGGATAAAAACCAAGACTCACCTACTCAGCAAAATTGAGTAGAATACTTCAGGGAAAAAAGTGCAACTTCAGTGAAAGAGAGGATTCCCAAGCATTCTTGTTGAAAAGACCAGAGCTGAATAGAAAATTTGACTTTCAAATACAAAATCAAGAGAAAGATGAAAAAGTGAACAAGAAAGAGAAACCATAAGGGATTTATTAAAGTTGAATTGTTTATATTCCTACATGGAAAGATAATATTTGTAACTAATGAGATGTTTCTCAATATTAAGATAGTTGGAGGGAATATATACATATATACATATACACATGTTTATGTATATGTATGTATGTGGAGACAGAGAGAGAGAGAGAGAGAGAGAGAGAGAGAGAGAGAGAGCCAGAAAGCACAGAATGAAGTGAATATGAAGGGATGATTTCTAAAATAAAGAAAATTAAATATTGAGAGTAATGAACTAGGAGAAAGAAAAAGGGAGAGGTAAATTGTAGGAAATCATCTCACATAAAAGAGGCAAGAAAGATTATAAAAGAATGGGAGTGGAAAGGGTAATCAAAAACAAACACTTTGTAGAGGGATGAGCCAAAGGAGAGAATAGAATAAATGGAGGGCAGGGCAGGATAGAGAGAAACATAGTTAGTCTTTCACAACATGACTGTTTTGGAAGTGTTTTGCGTGACTACCCATGTAAAATCTGTATTGCATTGTTTGCCTTCTCAGTGAGGGGGGATGAGGCGGGGGAAAGGGAGAGAATGTGGAATCAAAGTTTTAAAAATGAATGCTAAACATTGTTTTTACATATAACTAGGAAATATATAGGCAATGAGGTATAGAAACCTATCTTGCCCTACAAGAAAATAGAAGGGAAGGGGATAAGAGAGGGGGCAGTGATAGAAGAGAGGGCATATTGGAGGAAAAGGCAATCAGAATGCATGGCTGCCTTGGGGAGGGGGAAGAGGGGAGATGGGGAGAAAATTTGAAATTCAAAATTTTGTTGAAGGGAATGCTGAAGATTGAAAATATTTTTCTAAAAAAGAATGGAGGACAAACAACCAAAAAAATCTAGATTTGTGCCTTGCCCAATGGCTGCCTGTGGTCTCTGTCTTTGTCCCAGGGCCTTTCCCAGTACTCTAGACCATCCTGGACCTCAAATGACACAAAATCACCAACTGCCATGAAGTTGGAACTGGAAAAAGAACCTTGAACAAAAGTCTTGTCACCTGACTCCCTCAGTAGACCTCTCTCCAGCCACTGATACTCTGTCTGGGCTCATTTCTCACTGGTTATATAATAAGGGTCTGGCACATGCTTAGAGGGCCTTGGGAAGTTGCTTCCATTAAGGGAGAGACTACAGAGCCTGCTTCTGGAAGAGTTGTGATGAAATGTAATGGGAGTACCTTGGAGAAACATGGAACAAATATAGACCTTCTGTGACTAATTCCATTCTGTTCAGTGCTTGGTAAATAGAAGTTCTTTAGCTAGAGAGACATTTGAAAATACTAGTGATCTGAATCTCCTCCATTTTTTCTCTCTCGCTATTGTCTCTGGCTGGTTGGGTTGATCTCTTGGATTTCTTCACCAATGACATCCTTGGTCTTGTACCTTTTCTCCTCTAAAGCATTTGTTCATTTCAGTTCAAGGTAAAGGGATTAAAGATTACAATCTCATGAATTTTAAAAGGTCAGGAACATGAAAGTCTGAGTTTTCAGGCATCCCAAGATGTGGGGTTTGCAGTCACCTCAGAATTTATACAAGGTACAAGAAGCTACCTTAGGGATCTGGCCTGGTGTCACTGAGACAGTGACTTATTTGGCAGAAACAAGGTTACGTAGACACCGAGCAAAGATTGAACCCACTCTCCCTGAGATTGAGGTCATACAGGGGAGCGTGTAACTCTGAGACTATGAGGGTAAACCTTTGTACTTTTGTTACCAGTATATCCTCAAAGTAAATTTTCTTTTGTAAACCAGTTGAGGTTAGGTGGCTAAATGAGCACTTGCACCTCCCCTTCCCCAGAACTTTCCCTCTGAGATTACTATCCGACAGATAGATAGAGAGACAGACAGACAGACAGATAGATAGATGATACACAATACATTTATTAAGCACTTACTGTGTACCAGGTACTATGCCAAGAGCAGGAAATTCAAATACAAACAAAAATATAGTCCCTAACCTGAAGAAATTTACTTTGTACTAAAGAAATACAGCAAACACATAAAAGAGAGCTAACAACTTAGAAGATGAAGGGAAGGAGAAAGAAAATGTTCTTGTGAGGACATGGAAAAGTTCAGAGATTCAGGAAAGGAGTGAAGGAGGGAACATGGCCGACTTGCTCACTTCCTCAAAATGGAGGCCTAGGAGGAATTAACGAATCGGAGGAGGGGACCATAGGAACAGAGCTAACCTCCAGAGTGTAGACACTGCTGGGGAATGATGGAGAAATATGGAGGGTCAGAAGTGGAGAGGAGTGAAGGAGGGAGCATGGCTGACCTGGGTATTTCCTCAAAATGAAGGTCTGGGAGGAAGGAACCTCTCTGCTCTGTTATCAAGAAATATGAGAGAATGCAGTAGTGATAAATTGATAATTTTAACACACTTCAATGTTTCCAAAACACTTTCCTCTTAATAATTCACTCTACCAATATAGATCAGCCACCCTCCCTGCAATTTATCATCTTAGAAAGTTGCCTAGAGTCTTGAGTGAGTAAGGAGTTCACCTAGAGCCACAGAGTCAAGATGTATCCAAGGCCAGAATTGGAACCCAGGCCTTCCTGGCTTTGAATTCAGTTCTCTCTCCACTAGATGAAGTTGCCTAATATTGAAAGAAGAGAAGTTACATAAAAATAAGCCATACCAATAAAAAACATTTTTAAAGGATTTTTAAAAATATATTCAATTGTGTATTAGTTGTATCCCTGCACTACCACCCTCAATAGGCTATAATAAATAGGCTATCCCTGTTCTTGAAAACAGGGATTATTTCATTTTTATCTTTCTTTCCCCTTGCATCTAGCAGAGCATCTTGTACATGACAAATATTTAATAAATGTTCATTGAAGTGAATTTTGTAGAGGAAGGAATTGCAATTCAGGAAAGGGAAAAACTGTGAACTCCTTGAAGGCGGGGTCTATCTTTCACCTCTTTTAGCACAGTGCCTGACATATAATAGGTAGTAAACATTCCTCGATTGGCTAAGTGATCCAATTTAACCTCTTGGGAAGTTTATTTACAATCAATAAATCAAAACTCTGAGAGAACATTCTCTCTGTTTGACTTTGCTCTCAGTCAGGAGAAAGTCTGGCACTTGTAAAGGATAAAGACTTGATCACTACTCCTTTCTGTACTTCAGTAAACCAGTATGCAAGGACTGTTCCCCTCTGTTACAGTCCCACTGTTAGCAAACAATGAAACATAGAGATAGCAGAAGTTAGAGTGATTCAATTTATCTAGGCAGCAAAAACAATACTTAGAAATTAGGAAAGCAATTTTACAGAATGGCATAACCTTTGGAATCATCTTCCTTCCTATACTGACGCAGAGGCAAAAGGGAGATCATATTTGGAGGTGATAATTAATTCTCCCAAATAAAAGCAACCACCAGATACCTATTCCTTGGTTTTTCCACTTCTTCCAATCTGGCCCTTGAAATTAGCGGCAACTGGAACACCTAGATCTTAGTCAGTGACCCTACAGAATGATATACCTCAATGCAATGCTCAGCTCCCTAGACTCCTCCCTCAGTTGCCAATACATCTCTACATTTATTCAAATTATGGGCCATTATCACCATTCCTGCCAAAGCCTACAGTGCTGTTTTAAAAAAAATTAACAACCCCAATTAAAAACTAAACGATAAACCTCTGTCCTTCCATGTGGCTTCTTCGTACTCACAATAATCTCAGTCCTTCCTAGGATAGGAAAAAAAAAAAAGTTGTCTGTCCAGGACTACATCTCCCAGAAGTCTTTAACTAAGCTCTAAAGATTTCCCCTGCCTGTAAAAATATCCTCCAAAAATCCCCTAGAGAAGCATCTAGTCTTATCTTCTTATTTCATTGTTGTTCCCTGACTCAAAACAAAGTCAAGTGCAAGTCATATCCTCATTTCTCTGATGTCATGCTCTTCCTCAAAAATGAAGGACGAACACACACAGATTATTTCATTATTGTTAAGCAGTATTTCCCTAATCCTGTTTACTTCACTCTACATCACTAAATAACTGCTTATTTTTCTCTGATTTCCCCATATTCGTTATTTATTATGGTACACAACATTGTTAAGGTACAGTAATTTGATTAAACATTTTTCAGCCACTGAGTGCCTACTTCGTTTCTACAGATTGTCTCCACAAATGTGATAGCAATGAATATTTAAGTATTTATAAGCTCTTTCTCTCTGCTTTTCTCATTCTTAGGATCGAAACCTACTATGCCATGGGCAGGATTTCTGAGTCAAAGGATATGGAGTTTTAAATATTTTTTTGGTTAATTGTTATGACAAATTGCTTTTCTGGACAGCTCTTTGAAAAGCTTAGGCAATCCCAATGATCCCCTCAAAATCCTTTATATTGACATGAAGGCAATGCAGTTACTCTTAATCAAATGTTTACTTAATATTTAACACTGTAGCTTATTAGATTCGAGTTAAACATAATTTGATGGTCTTGTATGTGAGGTGTGTTCACTTTGGCACACACTGGGGCACCTCATATAAGCATCACAAACAGGACATTGATTCCATTTTATAGGACTGGGAACATCATTATAATCTTTTAAATAAATCCCAAGGTTTATAATTATTGCATAGCTTTTAACAATCTATTGTTGAATAAGGGTAACAATTTAGTTGAGTTTGATTTCTGAGTCCAGAAAGCAGCTCCCAGTTATAACATCATGGCTATGAGAAGAGTCAATTTATTTTATAATATTCTCCAGGACTTCCTGGGTTCCAAAAAATGTACTGGGTTAAAAAAGCAAGGCCTCACTTATGTTTTGAAAAATGTAAGGTATTATAAGAATATGAGCTGGAGAAATTTGCCTTATCCAAAGAGATTGAGCAGCATGGTATAATGGGGGAAAAATACTAGATCTGGAGTAAGGAAACCAAATAACGAATCTCTGGGCCTTAGGTTCGTCATTTGCAAAATTATATAGAACAAGTTTGTCCTCCCAAAAGATATATGAAACTGCACATGTCTTCCTTCTTTGAGAAAGTGAGGAACTATGGGTATAGGACATTATGTATTGCTGTCAGACTGGGTCACTGTATTGGTTAGTTTTGCCAAATTACTCTTTTTCTTCTTTAGGTTCCAGTCTTTGTTACAAGGGATTGCTTTCTGGATAAGGGAGAGGAAAGTGCTGCATTGGGAAATGAAGGTGATGTAAAAATCAAGAATATCAATAGAAATTTAATAACTGAAATTCAGTGCAAAAGAAAAAAAGAGGAAAATATAAAGGAAAGGAAAGGAAAGGGAAGGGAAGGGAAGGGAAGGGAAGGGAAGGGAAGGGAAGGGAAGGAAAGGAAAGGAAAGGAAAGGAAAGGAAAGGAAAGGAAAGGAAAGGAAAGGAAAGGAAAGGAAAGGAAAGGAAAGGAAAGGAAAGGAAAGGAAAGGAAAGGAAAGGAAAGGAAAGGAAAGGAAAGGAAAGGAAAGGAAAGGAAGAAAGAGGAGAGGAAGGAAGGAAGGAAGGAAGGAAGGAAGGAAGGAAGGAAGGAAGGAAGGAAGGAAGGAGGAAGGAAGGAAAAGAAAGGATAAAGCCTGTTGTCACTGAAAGATGTATGGAAACATATGGCCAAATTCTCATTAAAGAGACAAGCCTTTAAAAGAAGGATTCATCCCCCTCTGTAAGGAAAAGTGTTTAGCACTTATATGAATGACGTCCTAGGGAAGTCTACACAGGTGATACATAGATTGTCGCATGGTTACCCCTCTTTCCCTTTCTCTGTGGCTGATGGGGTGTGTATCCAGTATTCAGAGCATATCAGTCACTGTGTACTTCTGCTCACAGCTGATGTCAACACACCTTGTTTCAATATTTAATCCAGTTAAATATTAAACCTCTTCCAAAGCATGGTTGATTTACATTCAAATCAATTTACCAGCATCCGTTTGCTCATCTAGTCTGGGTCCTTCAGCCATCAGAAAGTCTTCAATGGTCCTACTGACCTGGGTCAGACACTACACAGGAATTTGGAACTAATATAACCCTGCAATATCATGGAGAAAATAAAAATGTAAGGGAAGGAGACCACACCCCTTTTCTCTTTCCATCAATATCACTGACTATTTGAGCTATCAATCAATCAGCACTAGCTTCCCTGTACTTTCTACCATTCCTGTCCTGATCCCTCAGGATGAGATTACTTAACAGGGCTTCAGACTTAACTGGGACTGGGACTTTGTGATTCTCATGCTTCTTGTTGAATCCTTGTGGGTTTAGAAGAGTGGAGGATGGTCACCAAGTTCCTAAGGAGATAGAAGCATCTTGTGAAAAATCCAATCGAACAGGTCATAAAACTGAAAAACAGGAGATGGGAAGTAGTGTCTGGAGCAGAAGGGTCAAAGTATGAATCACTAGAGCCTTAAAGGGATTAGAAAGAAATAAGATCTGGGGTCATGCTGGAGGGATCTGACACTGAGACAGATGACAAAGGATTGTCATAGGAAAATAGTTACCTAAATCTGCTGCATCCAGTACTTTGCAGACACGTGTGTTTCTATATTTGGCCCAGTGTGTTGCCCTCTAGCTTGCTTCAAATTTGACAGAGAGGAGACAGAACGATTCAATTCATACTTTGCTTCTATTTTCTCTACCAAGGAGAATGATATTGAGACAAGTAAAAAAGAATAGAAATGGCAAGTAGGAAATTGCAACTGAACATAAGTGAAGACATGGTACAAGAGTACCCACCTGCCCTCAACAAGTTAAAGGTACCAGACCCAGAAGAATTATTCTGGGGAAATGAAAAAACTTATCAAGCATGTTTGTGGGTCCTCTACCACCTATACTAAACATCATGAGAAAGAAAAATATGTCATAAGCCTTGAGAAAGGCAAACTTTGTCCCAGTTTTCTTAAAAGGGAAAAGAGTGGAACATTAAAAACTATAACTAATAGGCTTATTTTGTTGCCTTACCAAACTTCTAGCGTATAAAATTAGAAGCATGTGAGCATTTAGAATGGAAAGCAGTGATCACTAAGAGCCAATATAGATTCACCAAGTCACGCTAGATTGAATGACAGATAAAGCTGGACATCTAAAATATATGAGGAATTATGAATTAACGCCAAGTCAAATAAACAGTACCAAGATGGTAATATATGCAATGACTAAAAGAATGCAAATGAAAATAACAATAGCAATAATACAATTGAAATTGAATACTGTGAAATAATGATAATCAAGTTTGATCCAAAAGAAGAGAGATGAGAAGATACTTCTCTCCCTTCTTTGTAGATATGGTAGACAGGAAGTGAGAAAAACTGTCAATAACATGATACTTATTCAATATGTTGATTAGTTTTGCCAAACTATTTCTTTCCTCTCCTTTTTACTCTATTTTATTAAGGGTAACACTCTGAGGGGATTTATTAGGGATGACTCTGGGAGGTGATATGGGCTACATTTGGGAAATGTCAGTAACATAAATACAAAAGATGCTATCAATAAAATATTATTTATTAAAATATTTTACGTTTGTGTGATTATTCAAGTCATAGTGATTATTTTTGTTCCATAATGGATAATGATAAAATATGATGATCCTCTCATTTTCAAAAGAGGAAACAAATTGCTAGTAATTGCTTTAAAATATTGTTCAACCTCACCATGGGTCATAGAGATGTTACGTAACATAATTTTGAAATAATGTCTAACATTCATTAAATTAGTAATAATGGGCACTGTGGTAGTAAAGAGTTGAACCTGGAGTCAGGAAGACATGAATTCAAATCTGCCTTCAGATACTACTAGCTGTGTGATCCTGGAACAAGCCACTTGTAACCTCTATCTCCATCAATTTCATCATCTATAAAACAGGGATAATAATAGCACTTACTTCCTAAAGTTATTGTTGGGATAAAATGAGATAACCTTATAAGGTACTTGGCAAACCTTAAACCACTATATAAATGCTAGTTATTATGAATTGCTCAATTCTGGCAGGGTTGTGAAGAACTAGGTATATTCATGTTTTCAGTGCTTGTATAATTGCCAATTTGTAGAATCTTTTTAAAAAGTAGTTTTGCATCACACAGTAACGGAATTGACCACCAATAAAGCAATTATTAAGAGATATTTTGTCCAATTATATGCAAATAAATCTGACAATTTAAGTAAAATGATGGATATTTATAAAAAATATATAAATTGCCTAGATTAACACAAAAGGAAATATAATACATAAATAACCCTATGATAGAAAAAGAAATTGAACAAACCATCAATGATGAGCTCCATAAGAAAAAAATCCCCAGGACCAGATGAATTCACAAGTGAATTCTAATAATATTTAAAGAACAATTAATTCTAATACTATACAAACTATTTGGGAAAATAGGCAAAGAAGGAGTTCTACCAAATTCCTTTTATGACACAAATGTGGTTTTGATATGTAAACCTGGGAGAGCAAAAGTAAAGAAAACTATAAACTAATTTCTCTAATGAATATTGATGCAAAAATTCAAATAAAGTACTTGCAAGGAGATTATAGCAATGTATCACAAATATCATACATTATGTCCAAGTGGGAATTACGTCAGGACTGTAAGTCTCATTCAACATTAGGAAAACTATCTACATAATTGATCTGATCAATTCCAAAAACAACAAAAATCATATGATTGTCTCAATATATGCAAAAAACCTTTGACAAAATTAAAAAAAATGCTCATTCCTATTAAAAACACTAGGAAGCATAGGAATAAATGGGGCAAAAATGACAAACAGTATCTAAAACCATCAATAAACATTATTTGTTATGGGGATAAGTTAGAAGCCTTCCCAATAAGAACAGAGGTGAAGCAAGGATGCGCATTGTCACCATTATTACTCCTTATTGTACTATACATGCTGGCTATAGAAATAAGAGAAGGAAAAGAAATTGAAGGAATCAAAATAGACAATGAGCAAACAAAACTATCATTCTTTGTGGATTATATGATAGTATATTTAGAGAACACTAGAGAATCAATTAAAAATTAGCTCTTAACAACTTTAGCAAAGTTGTAGGTCATAAAATAAAATCACAAAAATCATCAGCATTTCTGTGTTTTCCCAACAAAAACCAGCAGCAAGAGATAGAAAGAGAAATTCCATTTAACATAATTGCAGACAGTGTAAAATATTTGGGAATCTACCAGCCAGGACAAACCCAGGAACTACATGAATACAAATTACAAACCATTATAAAGTCAGATTTAAACCATTGGGAAAATATTAATTGATCATGAGTAGGCCAAGCCAATATAATTAAAATCATAGTTCTACCTAAATTAATTGACTTACTCAGTGTCATACTGAGTAAAGTAAATTAAAATACTAAAAATTATTTTCTAGAGCTAGAAAAAACAAGATTTATCTAGAACAACAAAAGATCAAGAAAATCAAGGGAATTAATGAAAAAAAATTTAAAGGAAAGTGATCTGTCTGTACCAGATCTCAAACTGTATTACAAAGTGGTAATCATCAAAACCAATCTGATATTGGATAAGAAATAAAGAGGTGTATCATGGAACAAATTAGGTACACAATACACAGTAGTTAATAACCATAGTAATTTAGTGTTTGATAAATGCAAAGATCCCAGCTTTGGGGACAAGAACTCACTATCTGATAAAAACTGCTGGGGAAAACTGGAAAGTAGTTTGGCAGAAACTGGATATGGACCAACATCTTTCACCATATGCCAAGATAAGATAAAAATGGGTACAAGATTAAGACAAAAAGGTGATGCCATAAGTAAATTAGAGGAACTTGTAATAGTTAACCTGGTAGATCTATGGATAAATGAGGAATTTATGATAAAGCAAAAGACAGAGAGAATTATGAGTTATAAAACAGATAATTTTTATTACATTAAATTAAAAAGATTTTGCACAAACAAAACCAATGCAACCAAGATTAAAAGAAAAGCAAAAAGACCGGTAGGAAAAAACACAGTATTTTTCTGATTAAAGACCTCATTTTTAAAATATGTAGAGAAATGAGTCAGTTGTATGAAAATACAAGTCATTACCCAGTTGATAAGTGGTCAAAAGATATGAACAGGAGGTTTTCAGAAGAAGAAATCAAAGTTATCTATAGTTACATGAGCAAATACTCTAAATCAATATTGTATAGAGAAATGCAAATCAAGACAATTCTGAGGTACCACCTCACACTACTCAGAATGGTTAATATGACAGAAAATAAAAATGACAAATATTGGAGGGGATGTGGGAAAATTTGGACACTAATGCATTGTTGGTAGATTTGTGAAGGGGTCCAGCCATTCTGGAAAGCAATAACCATCCCCAAAGGGCTATAAAATTGTGCATACTCTTTGATTCAGCAATATGAGGTATGTATCCTAAAGAGATCATATAAATGGGAAAAGGACCCACATGTACAAAAATATTTATAGCAGCTCTTTTTGTGGTGTCAAGGAATTGGAAATTGAGCATATGTCCATCAACTGGGGAATGGTTGAACAATTTGCAGTGTATGAATGTAATGGAATACTGTTGTGCTATAAGAAACAATCAGCAGGCAGACTTCAGGAAAAAAAAAAAACATGGAAAGATTTGAATGAACTGATGCTGTGAAGTGAGCAGAACCAGGAGAACATTGTACACAGTAACAGCCACAATTTGTGATGACTGACTTTGATACACTTATCTCTTCTCAACAATACCAGGATCCAAGGACTCATGATGGAAAATGCTGTCCCCATCCAGAAAAAGAACTATGGAGTTTGAATGCAGATTGAAGAAGTATATTATTTGCTCTCTCCCTCTCTCTCTCTCTCTCTCTCTCTCTCTCTCTCTCTCTCTCTCTCTCTCTCTCTCTCTCTCTCTCTTCCTTTTTGTTTGTTTCTTCTGTCTCATGGTTTCTCCCATTAGCTCTGATTCTTCTTTACAACATGACTAATGTGAAAATGAGTTCAATATTAATGTATATGTAGAGTCTATATCAAATTGCACACTGTCTTGTCTTAGGGGAGGGAAGAAAGAGAGAGGAATTTTGGAATTCAAAATCTTATGGAAGTGAAAGTTGAAAACTAAAAATAAAATATTTTTAAGTGGTCTTGTATACATATAATTGGAAACATAAAATATCATATCCCGCCCCAAAAAAAGAATACCAGGGGAATCAATGAAAAAAAAAGTGAAAGAAGGTGGCCTAGCAATACCAGATGTCAAACTGTATTGCAAAGTGGTAATAGTCAAAACAATCTGATACTAGATAAGAAATAGAATCTTGGATCAGAATAATAGATTAGATACATGCTGGTAAATGACCATAGTAATCCAGTATTTGGTAAGGTAAAAGATTCAAGTTTTGGGGATAAGAAATTATTATTTAACAAAGATTTCTAGAAGAACTGGGAAGAAGTTTGGCAGAAACTCAGTATAGACTATCTCACACTGTAGACCAAGATAAAATCAAAATGATTTAGACATAAAGGATGATGTCATAAGCAGATTAGTAGAGCATGAGACATTTTGCCTATCTGATATATGGACAAGGGAAGAATTTGTGACCAAATAAGAGAGAGAGCATTCCAGGATATAAAATGGATAATTCTGATTACATTAAATTTAAAAGGGTTTGCATAAACAAAACCAATGCAGGCAAGATTAGAAGGAATCTAGGAAATAGGTGAGAGGGGGAGCTGAAGGGCAGGGGCAGAGGGGAGTTTTACAGCAATATTTTCTGATAAATCCTTGATTTCTCAAATATGGAGAATTGAATCACATTTATAAGAATACAAGTCATTTCCCCAATTGGTAAGTCATCAAAGAATGTGAACAGGCAGTACCCAAAAGGAAAAAACAAAGCTATCTATACTCCTGTGGGGAAAAAATTTCTCAATCACTATTGATTAAAGATGTGCAAATCAAAGTAACGCTGAGATACCATCTCACACCTATCAGACTGACTAGTATGACAGAAAAGGAAAATGACAAATGTTGAAGGAGATGTGCAAAAATTAGGATTCTAAGGTACTGTTGGTGGTTGTGTGAACTGGTCCAACCATTCTGGAAAGCAATTTGGAACTCTGCCCAAAGTGCTATGAAAACTGTATATACACTTTATCCAGCAAAAACACAAATAGGTCTGTATCCCCAAAAAGATCAAAGGAAAAGGAAAAGGACCTATTCATACAAAAAATATTTGTAGCAGCTCTTTTTGAAGTGGCAAAGAATTGGAAACTGAGGGGATGCCCATCAATTGGGGAGTGACTAAACAAGTTGTAGTATATGATGTTACACAATACTATTATACAATAAGAAATAACAAACATGATGGTTTCAGAAAAACCTGGGAAAACTTACATGAACTGATGCAAAGGGAAGTGAGCAGATCCAGGAGAACAATGTCCACAGTAACAGCAATATTGTACAATGATCAGCTGTGACTTAGCTATTATGAGCAATGCAATGATCCAAGGCAATTCCAAAGGCCTTATGATGAAAACTTCTATCTACCTTTAGAGGAGTCTGAATGCAAATTGAAACATATTTTTTTAACTTTTCTTCGTTTCTTCGTTTTTTTTTGGCGGGGGGCCTATGTTTCCTTCTGCAACATGGCTAGTGTTGAGGTATGTTTTGCATGATTTTATGTGTATAGTCTTATATGTATGGTATCAAGTTGCATGCCTTCTCGGAGAGGGGTAATT
Source organism: Bettongia penicillata ogilbyi (assembly GCA_023548195.1). Lineage (NCBI taxonomy): Eukaryota > Metazoa > Chordata > Mammalia > Diprotodontia > Potoroidae > Bettongia > Bettongia penicillata. Next base: position 10,652,552 of record JAJHZJ010000612.1, on the reverse strand, counting down.
TAGGAAGAGAGGTGGAGAATTTGGAACTTGAAGTTCTGGAAAATGAATATTGAATTCTTTTTCCATTTAATTGAGAAATATTTAATGAAATAAAACTATATTGAGAAAAAAATGGACAAACAGTATCTTGTTAATCATTCTGTGCTTTGAACATTAGGTATCCTTTGGTCTTTAAAACACCACATAGACTGCCAAGTGTAAAAGGATGGAGAAAAACAAAAACCTTTCTGAGTGAAATTAGATTCCACAGAACTGTCTTCACTTCCAGTGTCTCCCCTGAGACCACTGAGTGATAGATGTTATTACCCTCAAACTTGTTGTAGGTCCTTGAGAGAGTTTCAATTGTGTATAAATGATGTGGAGATTTTTGTGTTCTTCTGAAGCATATCCAGTCCCCCAAATACCAAAGACTAGAAAGGATTTCTAGAATGCCCACCAGTGAGTGGTATGTCTGCAGAAGCCCCCATACCAACCAAGTCATTTACTACTGTATCTTGTATACCTAATCTATTCCACTGATTCACCTTTCTTTCACATTCTATTTCTTAGCCAGTAACAAATACTTTTATTGAGGATATTCTTGATAAAAATATGAGAAGTGGATAGTTAAACTTTCATGAAGGATTCTTTGTAGCAAAGAATGTAGAAGTGGATAGTTAAACTTTCATGAAGGATTCTTTGTAGCAAAATGCATCTTTCCTGTCAAGTAACTGAATGATAGGCATTTTTCTCCCATTTGTTTTTCTTGTATGGATTGTCAGCTTAACTTTATATAAAAGACATAGATGATACAATATCCTGTGTTTATTGTTCATCAGTTACTAAGAAAAAAGAAAAGAAAAATGGCTCAGTAAACAAAGGGTAATCTTAAAAGTTCCATTTCATATATTTGCATCCCAAAGATTCCTTGAAAAAAACATGGAGTTAACTCCATTCATTGAACCTCTTATAGTATCAATTGAGGAATCAAAGAGAGATAGTCAACAAAGGTGGACATGGGCTAACATAGGACCTCTATAAAGCATCTTGTGGTATTATTTAATGGTGAAATTTTCTTGGTATAATATCACGTCATGGGGGGCGGAGCCAAGATGGCGGAGTAGAAGGACGCACATTTATGAGCTCCGAGCCCACAACCCATGAAATTGAGGTAAAAGGAGATCCCCATAAATTCTGAATCTCTGCAGGGGGTGCATAAACATAGGGGAAGAGATTTCCGTTCCACTGAGCCCTGGAGAGCCGTCCCCGGGGTCCATCGCACCCCGGAAAGCGGACCCCACCCCCACCCCTGGCCGTGGCCCCAGAGAAGCTGACCCGAGCAGACTTCAGAGAGGGAAGCTCCGGGGGAAGCTCCGGCAGCCGGGAAAGTCTCTCTGCCCACAGAAGCTACAGGTCAGTAAGAAAGAAGGCTGCAATAGGGGAGGGGAGCGGAGCGTCTCCGTGACTCGGGCCCCCTCAGGAGGAAGCGGCGGCGGCAGAGACAGGGGCAGGAAGCAGCGGAGGCAGAGGCGTGGGCGGGCGGCTGAGGCGGCAGCGGCCTGGGACTCAGGAATCCCCCAGTAGCAGGTAGGATCTTCAATACTGAAGGTCTTTCCAACCTGAGGGAGCCGAGCAGGGGAGACGGCCCTGCCCCCACCCTGCTCTACTGCTGAACGCCTCTGAATAAAACCCCCAAGGGAGCTGAACATAGGAGGCGGGGCCCCCCACCCCGCCCCCACCCGCTCCGTTCCTGAAAATCTCTGCAGAAAGCCCCTGAGGGACCGAACTTAGAAGGCGGCCCTGCCCCCACCCCTGCGCCAGAACTAAAGCTTGCCTCCGGAAAGCGCATTTGAATCTCAGAGGCCAAGCACTAGCTGGGCAGATCCAGGTGGAGGTGGAAAGGAATTTCAGAAGTCAAGTAACTGGCTGGGAAAATGCCTAGAAAAGGGAAGAAAAATAAGACTTTAGAGAGTTTTTTCCAACAAATGCAAATGATCCCGACCTTCGGATCTGATGGTGAGGACGAGAACGTATTTTTCCCATCAGGGAAAGATGTGGAGGGCAGGGCCTCAGTACCCCAGACACCCCAGGGGGGTGTTGGGTGGGCTCAGGCCTTGGAAGAGCTTAAAAAGGATTTTGAAAAGCAAGTTAGACAGGTGGAGGAAAGACTGGGAAGAGAAATGACAAAGATGCAAGAAGAGTATGAAAAAAAGGTCAATATCTTGGTAAAGGAGACCCAAAAAAATGCTGAGGAAATTAACACCTTGAAAAATAGGCTCACTCAATTGGCAAAAGAGCTTCAAAAAGCCAATGAGGAGAAGAATGCTTTCAAAAGCAGAATGAGCCAAATGGAAAAAGAGGCTCAAAAGCTCACTGAATTTAATAATTCTCTCAAAATTAGAATGGAACAGATGGAGTCTAATGACTTTATGAGAAACCAAGAAATCACCAAACAAAACCAAAAGAATGAAAAAATGGAAGAGAATGTGAAATATCTCATGGGAAAAACAACTGACCTGGAAAATAGATCAAGGAGAGACAATTTAAAAATTATGGGACTACCTGAAAGCCATGATCAAAAAAAGAGCCTAGACATCGTCTTGCATGAAATTATCAAGGAAAATTCCCCTGACATTCTAGGACCAGAGGGCAAAATAAATATTGAAAGAATCCATCGATCACCACCTGAAAGAGATCCAAAAAGAGAAACTCCTAGGAACATTGTGGCCAAATTCCAGAACTCCCAGCTCAAGGAAAAAATCTTGCAAGCAGCTAGAAAGAAACAATTCCAGTACTGCGGAAATACAATCAGGATAACTCAAGATCTAGCAGCTTCTACATTAAGGGATCGAAGGGCGTGGAATAGGATATTCCAGAAGGCAAAGGAACTAGGACTGAAACCAAGAATCACCTACCCAGCTAAACTGAGTATAATACTTCAAGGGAAAATATGGTCTTTCAATGAAACAGAGGACTTTCAATCATTCTTAATGAAAAGACCAGAGCTGAAAAGAAAATTTGACTTTCAAACACAAGAATGAGAAGAAGCATGAAAAAGTAAACAGCAAAGAGAAGTATTAAGGGACTTACCAGAAATGAACTGTTTACATTCATACAGGGAAACACAATATTTCTAACTCTTAAAACTTTTCAGTATCTGGGTAGTTGGTGGGACCACACATACACATGTACACGCATGTACACACATACACACATGCATTCACGTACAGAGACAGCACAGATTGAACTGAATAGGATGGGACCATACCTTAAAAGAAATTAAGGTAAATGGTGAGAGAGAAATGTAGTGAGAGGAAAGAGGGGGAAATGGAAGGGGGTAACTATATGTCATTTAAGAGGCAAGTAGGAGATTTTTTTAGTGGAGGGAAAAAAGAGGAGAGCTGAGGAAAAAAAAAAAAAAACAAGAAGTTTACCCTCATCACATTTGACTAAACGAAGGAGTGAAATGCACACTCATTTTGGTATGAAAACCTACCTTACAGTATAAGAAAGCGGGGGAGAAGGAGATATGGGGGGGGGGGGATGATGGAAGGGAGCGCAAAGGGAGGAGGGAGTAATTGAAAGTCAACACTTGGGGAGGGACAGGATCAAAAGACAGAAGAGAAACAATGAGGGGCAGGTTAGGAGGGATGGCAATTCAGTTAGTCTTACACAACATGACTATCAGAAAGGTCATTTGCAAAGCTACACAGATATGGCCTATAATGAATTGCCTGCCGTACCAAAGGGAATGGGTGGGGAGGGAGGGATGGGGAGAATTTGGAACTCAAAGTTTTAGGAACACCTGTTGAGTATTGTTGTTGCTACTAGGAAAGAAGACATACAGTTAATGAGGAATAGAAAGTCATCTGGACCTATAGGAGAAAAGAGAAGATGGACACAAGGGAAGGGAGGGATGACAGAAGAGAGGACAGATTGGAGATAGGGAAAATTAGATTGCTTGGGGTATTGGGGTGAGGGGCGGGGAGAAAAGGGGAGAAAATTTGGAACCCAAAAATTTGTGAAAATGAATGTAAAAAGCTAAATAAATAAATAAATTTAAAAAAATAAAAAATAAAAAAATAAAAAAAATAAAAAAATAATATCATGTCATTTATTACACATCAGTCATTTTCAGAAACATGCTACAGATTTTTTTGTTCCTATGTGAATCCCTCTATTCCCCTTTGGTTTACCTACTGCTTTGAATTTTCTAAGATTCACAGCCACATAAGACATCACATCATCCCCAAGAGGTAGCCTTTCTCAGAGTCACCCTCATCCATCTCATCATCAATCTTTTATAGTGCTTTAAGGTTTGCAAAATACTTTATAAATATTGTCCCATTTTATCCTTACAATAATACTTCAAAGTAGGTGCTATTACTATTTTACAGATGAAGAAACTGAGGCAAACAGAAGTTACCTGGGGTCACATAGCTAGTAAGTGTCTGAGGCTGGGTTTGAACTTCTTTTCCTAACCTAGCAGATGAAAAATTGTGGATAATACTATTCTCTAGAAAGGTGGTAGAAAAGGCATATGCCTTGCATTTTAAAGATAGATTTTATATATAGATTTTCCCCTTTTTACATCCCCCCTCCTCTTCCCAAAGATCTATTCCTTATAATATATATATATATATAAACACATTTGAGGGAAAAATAAACAAAACTGATCAATTCATTAAAAATTGATATTATATGCAATATTCCACACCTATGAACCTCCTCCTCACTATCCCACCTCTGCAAAAAAGTAGGGGCATTTCTTCATGTCTTGTATATGGGGTCGAACTTGTCATTTATATTTTCATTGCATTCATTTCTGATTGCTTTATAACAATTATTCTTGGAATTGACAAGATCATAATCATCATTTATATTGTTTCCTAGGTAGTTCAGTAGATAGAACACCGTCCCTGAAGTCAGGAAGATCTCAGTTCAAATCCACCTCAGGCATTCCCTTGGTGTATGACCCTGAGTAAGTCACTTAACCTCTGTTTGCCTCCATTTCCTTGTTTACAAACACCATCTATGCCACAGGGATTTTGTCAAGATCAAATAAGAAAATAATTGCAAAGTGCTTAGCACAGCACTTGGCACATGGTAAGTGCTATGTAAATGTTATTTATGATTATTTTTATTATTTTCCTTGCTTTGTTTCGTTAATTTTTAATCATTTCATGTAAATCTTCTCATGCTTCTCTATATTTGTCACATTTGTCTTTTCCTGTAGCACAGTGATGTTCTGTTACGCTTATGTACCACATTCTCTTTAGCCATTCTCCAGCCAATGGATACCTACTTTGTTTCCAGTTCTTCACTACCACCAAAAAAAAAACGTTTCTATGGAAATTTTGCTATCCAGAGATCCTTTCTTTTCCTCTGTATATAGTCTTCTTTCCCAATATATTCCTTGAGGTATATTTCCTAGCAATGGAATCTCAGGATCAAAGGGTAAGGACATTGTAGCCACTTTACATGAATGGTTTTCTTGAGAAAAATGTTAGAGGAGAATAGGTTGTCTTTCACAAATGATTTTCTTCAACAGAACACATCTTTATTGTCACATAGCTGACTGAAATGTGAAGATGATGCCACAACTGGTATTTATTGAGGTTCCTATAGATGGTAAAGGGCAGCTAAGTGGCACAGCAGATAGAGTGCTGGGCCTAAAGTCAGGAAGACTCTTCTTCCTGAGTTTAAATCTGGTCTGACACTTACTAGGTATATGACCCTGGGCAAGCCCTTTAATCCTGTTTGTCTCAGTACCTCATCCATAAAATGAGCTAGAGAAGGAAATGGAGAACTATGCCAGTGCCTTTGCCAAGAACCCTTAAATGGGGTTACAAAGAGTTGGACATGGCTGAAACAACTTAACAGCAACAAATAGACTGCAAGGTCTTCTGGATGCTCTAATTTATGGCTATTATACTGAATACATCCAATCAAGAACGTCATATGGTCTTCTCAGTGAGAGATACGATTGTTAAAATGAAGTAGGCTGACAATCCATACAGGAAAAACAGCTGAAAAAATGCTTATCATCCAGACCAGGGGTCAAAAACCCATGGCTCAAGGGCCAAATCTGGCCTCTGCTTGTTTTTGTATGGCCTGTGAGTTAAGAATGGTTTATGTATCTGGTTGGAGTGGAAGTCTCTACAGGCTGATTGATGAAGGTCCTCAAAAAATTAAAAGAAATGTAAATGTCTTGATTTAATTTAACAATATTGAATTCTCTTAAATTGAAATAATCTATGCCATCTACTCAGACCCAGGTACATACAATGGAAATGAATCAGATGAATTTCAAATCATTATATAATGATTTTATTTAAGCTATGCTTAGCTTACAAGCTATATGAAAACAGGGAGATGTCTAGATTTAGTCCTGGGGTTATAATTTGCCAACTCCTGATACAGTATGCAGTCAGATGATCTATCCGCTGAGATGATCTCTTCAGTACATATATCTAGGAAAGAAGGTGAAGTGATTAATTAGCTGGGCCTAGAACACAAGGGAAAAGGAACAAAGGCTTGATTACCTTTGGAAAGTTGTGTAGTACTTTTAGTAATCCTAGCATATACAACCTGTAACAAAAAACAATTTGTCTTCAGCACAGGTGTCCTCCTAGCAATGTTGTATGATTTAAAAATCTCTAAAAATTCAAAGTTGCTTATGATCCCACAGACAACGAATAAATACATGATAGGCATATGGAGGTTGCAATGTATTTCTAACAATGACCCATTGCAAGGAGAAGGATAAGAGATACGAATGAATGAATGAATGAAGCATTTGTCAAGCACTTACTATGTGCAAAGTATTCTGCTAACTTCTGGGGATATAAACATAAAAGCAAAATAGTGCCCACCCTCAAGAAGTTCACATTCTAATGGAGGAGATGACATAAGGAAGGTGCTAGTTTGAAAGGTCTCATGGTCCTTAGGGTACAGCACCAAAGTAGATATAAGTGCATCTTCCTGAATGTGGTCTATGCTGATAAAGATCATATCATTTTCTGATGTTGAAGTATTTGACAATTCCAGGGATATGTTAGCAACAAAATTTGTCATCAGAAAGGTAGGCTGTGAGGATAAAAGATAGCAAATAGTTGGGTATTTCATTAGAGTACATTATATAGAATTAAAATTTAGGGGAAGACATTTAGTATAATGGGGAGCTCTCCATGAATGATGTGTGGGAGAAGTGAACTCACATCATGCAAAATGAAATGTGGAAGAGCAGTGGTCCTTACCCTTAAGAAAATATCCATGTCAATAAAATCACAAATCCACTGAAGTGTTGGAAAATTGCTAATGACTATAATCAAAAAGGGATTATGTTTTATATGCATATTATATATAATAACTACTCACTTTTGCATAGCATTTCATAATTACCAAGGACTTTTATATATTGTATCAACCTTAGGGCCTCTTTTTGAAAACAAACATTGGTTCAGTATTGTAAACAAGAAATACAAACAAGACCTAGATTCCCTATTTTGCTAATTGTTCTTCCTTTCTAGGACTTTTATCCATGCTCAGTCTTTGGTTTTGGCAAATTTTCTTGTAGGTAGATAGGAGGAAAATAATAAGGGGTCCGATGAATATCTCTAGTCTGAAGTCAATGTATACATAGTTATAAACACCAAGACCCAAGGCGTGGTGATTCATGGTAAGGAAATGGACACAGAGACACTGCAGATAAATGAAAGAGTGCAAAGTTTAAAACTTGCCCACAGATCAATGACAGCTCAGAGTGCCATGAGTTGGTGGATAATAAAAGGAAACTCTGACACCTTATTTCAGCTGAGGCATTAAAAATTGATGAAACCACTTTCCACATTTCAGCAAAGAGGGAAAACACGGTAAGAGATAAGACACCAGGTAGCAACAATACAAGTAGGTCACCCATCAGGTGGTCAGAGTAACTGGTGACTAAGGATGGGAGGAAGACAGAACCAAAAGGATCTATATATCAAGGAGAAAGAGGTTTCCCCAAGGACTAGAGAGACAGTGTAAAGGCAGCCCCCAGATCCCTTGCTGAGTCCTCGAACATGGCTTTATAAATCAGATTGAATAAGGCCAAGTCTCCATGGAGGACCCCATGGAAAGAAGTTAGCTGAAATGAAAGTAAAAGAAATTGTCATTGGACCCAGAGGCAAACTTTTGGAGCATTAGAAAGTGCCAGGAGTTAGAATGGATAACAGAGAGAGGGCATAGGGTCTTTGCCTCAGGAGAATCTCTAAGTGGAAGGTACCATTAACTTTCACAAATGCTTCTGTTTCAAAAACCAGGTGTGATTTGAACTGAAACCTGAAGAAAGTCAGGGAAGCCAGAAGGTGGAGACAACGAGTAAGTGAGTTCAGGGCATGGAGGTCAGCCTGTGAAAATTCTGGGAGTCAGGGATGGAGTGTCATGTTCAAGGATCAATGAGGAGGTGAGTATATCAGAGTATGTCAGAGTATGGGAAGGGGAGCAAGGTGTAAGAAAACTGGAGAAATATAAAGGAGTCAGGTTATGACGGGCTTTAAAGGCCAGAGAATTTTCTATTTGATCCTAGAGGTAATAGGGAGCCATTGGAATTTATTGAATAGGGGTGGAGTAACATGATCAGACTTTTACTTAAAGAAGATCCATTTGGCAGCTGAATGAAAGATGGACTGGGTTTAGGAGAGACTTGAGGCACAGAGACCAACCGAAAGGCTGTTGCAAGCAATAACCCAGGTCTGTGGTGATGACAACCTATTCCAGGGTAGTTCCTGTCACAGGAGAAGAAGAACCAATAGTGAAGCAATCACTCCCTGATGGGGATGCTGGCTTCAAGGAAGGAGCCAAGCCTTATAATTACTTAGGTTCACTGTATAGTACCATACCTATTCCTATTCCAAACCCTGACATCTTTAAAACCTTCCATGCCTTTCCCAGAACTCTCTGCACTGTTAGCTCCACCCAGACCCTAACTCTAGCTTCTGGCTGCTTGAGTTTTGCCCATTCAGTTTTTTTTTCAAATCCACATCAAATCTTAGCCAATCAGAAGTGTCTGTCACCAGCTTGGTGAGTCTTGTTTCTACAGACACGTTGGCCCATCTGAGTACTTTCTCATTGACACGTGGCACTATTCCCTCTCCCCTCACTGGAAGCTGGATAAGGAAGAGAAGTAAAATTCTAGCAAGGATTAATGAACATAAACACATTTCCCTATCACAGAAAACAAATCAGTGGTAGCTCATTTCATCACACCATCTTATAACTAGTGAAGGACTAAACAGATATTGCCCAAGACAACTGTCATTGACCTTGTGATATAAACTTATTAACACTAAATCCCTTTGATGATCCCTGCACTCACAACCTCAGGCAACGCTGCACCACAGTCCAGCACACAAAACCTCCTTAGGGTGGTACACTATGCAGGTGTACATAAAACCAGGTGGGGAAAGCCAGCAATGTCTATCATCTATCTTTATCTCTAGAACCTAGCACTGGTCTTGTACACAACAGGCACTTACTAAATGTTTGCTTAATGAATGAATGGAAAGATGGACTTCAAGGAAACAACTTACAAAAGTGGGAGAGGGCAAAGGGATCATCTTGACTAAGGAAATCTAGAATGTTCAGACATCTGCCAGCCCTCTCATTGACTGAAACATTCCACCATGAGCCTAAGGTAGAAAGCCATGGAGAAGTGACAGCAGCAGGTGGGTTTTTGTATTTTATCTCTAGGCCAATTAAAATCCTGTTGAAGAGGAAGACAAGGCCAATTTGACTTGTCAAGATGAAAATGATAAATGTCTCCCCCTGAACCAACATATGTCCACAGAGGGACCTTTGGTGGGGAGGGGGAAGAGGACTGAAAGGAATGCAGGGAGGTGAGGGTTGGGGTAAGGTTACATAGGCAGTCTTCTGGAGGATGCCTTCCAGGGCAGATCCTGCAGGCAGGAACATTCTAGATTGAAAGGTAAGGGCAGAAAGAGAAGAGTCATAGGATGGTTCTTCCCCTTGCTCTCTCAGCACAGATTGTCCTTCCAAGGGAATCTCCTGTATTCGGTTATCTCCAAAAACTAATTGGTGGAATAAGAGTCCTAGGAATAATAACGATAACTGAAGTAACTCTCCTCCTCAGATACCTCATCTTGGCATGGAGGTAATCCTACGTTCACAAAGGCCAAGGATAATCTCTAATTGGCCTTAGTAACGTAAAAAGGATGTGAGTATGGTTCCAGCAGCAAACTCTCTGCTATCCAAGGACCAGCCTAGTTCAATATGGAACAACTCATCACTATACTTGCTAGGGGGTGGTAATTTTTTAAATTATATGAAACCAGATCAAAATAAAATAAATTGCCAATAACTGTTCATATGGATCTAGCGCTTTTTGCTTTGCAGTGGGCTTTCTTCACAAACAGTCTGACAGAGGTGGTACAAATGCAATCACACAACTTGTAAATATGTAAGGTACAGCTCAAACCAAGCTTTTTCAGTGTCAGGTCTGGGTAACTTGGTGTAGTACATTTTTATGTGGTGTTTCTCCCAATTAGACTGTGAGTTCCTCAGTTTTTCTATTTATATCCCCTGAATTTGGCATAATATTTGACACATAGTAAAAACTTAATAAATACTTTTTTTTCTCATTCAATAACAAATGACATCTTTATGGCACTTGGTAGTTACAAAATACATGACATTCAGGAACAAATAAGATGATTTGTGTAAAGCATTTTGCAAACGTTAAACACTGTATTAAAAACTAGTCCTTATTGTTAGTATTATTTCCGTCAATAAGCACTTATTAAAAGTCTATTACATGCCAGATACTGTGCTATGGATACAAATAAAGGCAAATTATGGTCACTACCCTGGAGGAGCTCACGATTTCTCATCTTATAATCCTCACAGAATTCTGGCAAAGGATGTCAGGAACTATTACACCTATTGAACACACAAGCAAAGTGAGTCTCTGTGTAAATAAAATCATCTTTCCTTTCTCAGATTTCATACAGCACTTTCTTTTATGTAATAATCATTTCTGTTTTGTTTTTTATTATTAGTGAAGGTATAGTAGAAAGAATTCTGAACGTCCAGCTGAATTCCAATTCTGACTATTACTTATTACCTGTGTGGAGTTAAGTGGGTTACTTAACTTCTCTGGAATTCACTCCCCTTAACTGTAAAATGAGGAAAGCACATGTTGGCCTTTGACAGTCACAGTCTCAGAGGCTGCTGTTCTATGGAAAATCATTAGACCACCTTTGGAAAGCCAGAACAGGCAGAAAAAGAAATTCAAATATCAACCAGGAATATACCGTGTGGTGGCTTGAAGAGGCTTTTGTATATATTGTGGTTGCAGGGGCTCTTAGACAGTGGAACACTGCCAAGAGGAAATTGGGGACTGGATGTTATTTACTAACGAGCACAGTAGTAGACAAGTATCACAGGCCTAATGGCTTATATTACTGTAATATGATGCAGAAACCTTTGCGGTTTGACAATTAAATGAGAGTTTTAATGATAAAAAGAAGTCAGGGCATGACTATCTTATTGATGAGTCGGATAAGTTGTCATTGCTGCTGCTTCTTGCACGATTGTTATTCGTTGAGTTCTTTCAGTTGTGTCTGACTCTGTGACCCTATTTATGGTTTTCTTGGAAAAGATACTGCAGTGGTTTGCCATCTTCTTCACCAGCATATTTCACAGATGAGGAACTAAGGAAAACAGGGATAGGTGACTCACCTAGAGTCGCATAGTAAGTGTTTGAGGCTGGATTTGAACTCATAAGGTGAGTCTTCTTGATCCCAAGCCCAGTGCTCTATCCATTGCACCACTTAGCGGCCATTATTGCTATATATTAGGGCAGCATATGTGTGTGTGTGTGTGTGTGCGTGTGTATACATATATATATTTTTTCAACAAAGTAATTTAAATATTAATGGTACTTTCTCATTGCTTAATAACTATACTACTACAGCTATGATCTCTCTCTCTTTCTGTGTGTGTGTGTGTGTGTGTGTGTGTGTGTGTGTGTGTGTTTGGAGACTGGATCTCCCTATCTTTTCCAAGCTTGAAGTTCAGTGGCTACTTACGGGGTGATCCCACTACTGATGAACAGACAGGGAAGCTTTGACTTGTTCTCTTTTTCCATCATGGACCAGTTCAACCCTCCTTAGGCAGTCTAGTGGCCATCCACTCTGGAGCCTCACCTTATTGGTGCCACATTTAGTGCAGTTGCCACCACTCACGGTCTACCAGCCTCATTCTCCCCCGCTCCAGTAGGAATGAGGCCAGCACCACCATTCCCAGACTGTAGCTGTAACATCTTATGTCAAAATCTGCCTGTATGGTCCTGCCAAATGACCATATACTTTTAGCTCCTCACCATTTGCATAGCCTATGTGTTCTTGTTTTAAAGACTTCATTGAAGAAAGTCATTGATAACTTTAAGATGAGGATATTGGACTAGAATGACCTGGAATATCCCTTGTAGACTTTATTATCCCCTGTTAGATTGTGAGATTTCTGAGGGCAGAAACTAGGTTTTTATCTAGGCTCCCCTTGCACTCCCCCCAGCCCTAGCAGTGCCCAACACGGGGCTCCAAACATAGTTTTTCCTAGTATATACTTGCCAAATTGCTAAATTGTATGATTTTCTAGAATCCTAGAATTTCATTTTGAAGGAATTTAGAACTTACCTAGGGGCAGCCAGGTGTCACAGTGAAGAGAACACAGGTCCTGGAGTTAAGAGCACCTGAGTACAAATCTGGCTTCACACACTTGACACTTACTAGCTGTGTGACCTTGGGCAAGTCACTTAACCCCAAATTTCTTGCCTTTCTCCCTCCAAAAACAAAAAGAACTTGCCTAGGCCAACGTCTTCATTTTGCAGAAAAGGAAACTGAGGTCTACAGACAAGAAATGAGCTGCCCAAAGATCCAAGGTAAGTGGATGGCTAAGCTTTGTAAAAGCATAGAAACCAATCCTGATTTTTTTTTATTCTTTAATTTATATATTTTTAGTTTTCAGCATTCATTGTCACAAGATTTTGAGTTCAAGCTTTTCTCCCCATGTCTTCTTCCCTTCCCTCACCCAGATATGGTATTCATTCTGATTACCTCTTCCCCCAGTCTGCCCTCCTTTTTATGACTCCCCTTATCCCCTTCCCCCTTACTTTCTTGTAGACCAATATAGATTTCTATATGCCATTGCTTACGTATCTTATTTCCCAGTCATAGGTAAAAACAATTTTTAACATTTGTTTTTAAAACTTTGATTTTTAAATTCTCTTCCTTCTTCCCTCTCCACCCAACCTCATTGAGAAGGCAAGTCAGTCAATGTAAGTTATACATGTGTAGTTATGTAAAACTTCCATAATAGTCATGTTGTGAAAGACTAACTATATTTCCCTCCATCCTATTCCACCCCCCACTTACTCTGTTTTCAACTTGTCCCTGTCCCTTTTCTAATGTGTTTGCTTCTGACTAGCCTCTCCCCTAATCTGCCCTCCCTTCTATCATCCCCCCTTATCGCGTTCCCCCTTTCTTTCCTGTAGGGTAAGATTCCAATGAGTGTGTATGTTATTCCCTTCTTAAGCCAAATCACATGAGAGTAAGGCTCTTTCAATTTCCTATCACCTCCCTCCTCTTCCCCTACACTGTGAAATCTTTTTCTTGTCTCTTTTATGTGATATAATTTACCCCATTCTATCTTCCCCTTTCTTCTTCTCCCAATATATTCCTCTCTCACCCCTTAATTTCATTTTTTAGATATCACGCCTTCATATTCAACTCACCTTGTGTATGTTCATCCTTCGTTTTTGAAGAAGACCATGATATCAGAGAAATGATGACATGACATGCACTTGACTTTGTTTTGAGTGATGGAGGGCTGTGCAAGGTCACTAACCTCACTTTCTCCTCCTGAGACATCTGGGTCCTGTGACCAGATATTCATCAAGATGCCGTCTATCTAACTATCTATCTATCTATCTGCCGATCGATCAATCAATCCATCTATCTATCCATCTATCTATCTATATTTCCTCCAACTACCTTATACTAAGCAAGATCTCATTAGTTACAAATATCATCTTGCCATGTAGGAATGTAAGCAGTTCAATTTCAGTAAGTTCTTTATGATTTCTCTTTCATCTTTACCTTTTCATACTTTTTTTGGTTATTGCATCTGAAAGTCAAAATTTTCTATTCAGTTCTAGTCTTTTCAATAAGAATGCTTGGGAATCCTCTCTTTCATTTTAGTTCCACTTTTTCCTCTGAAATATTATACTCAGTTTTGCTGGGTAGGTGATTCTTGGTTTTAATCCTAGCTTCTCCGACCTCCAGAATATTATATTCCAAACCCCTTGAACCCTTAATGTAGAAGATGCTAGATCTTGTGTTATCCTGATTATGCTTCCACAATACTTGAATTTTTCTTTCTGGCTGCTTACAATGTTTTCTCCTTGACTGGGGAACTCTGGAATTTGGCTACAATATTCCTAGTAGTTTTTCTTTTGGGGTTTCTTTCAAGAGGCAATCAGTGGATTCTTTCAAGTTGTATTTTACTTCCTGGTTCTAGAATATCAGGGCAGTTTTCCACAACAACTTCTTGAAAGAAGATGTCTTTTTTTGATCACGACTTTCAGGTAGTCCAATAACTTTTAAATTATCTCTCCTGGAACTATTTTCCAGGTCAGTAGTTTTCCCAGTGAGATATTTCATATTGTCTTCTATTTTTCACTCTTTTGGTTCTGTTTATATCTTGATATCTCATAAAGTCATTAGCTTCCATTTGCTCCATTCTAATTTTGAAGGAATTATTTTATTCAATGAGCTTTTGAACCTCCTATTCCATTTGGTCAGTTCTGATTTTTAAGGCATTCTTCTCCTCATCAGCTTTTTGGACCTCTTTTGCCATTTGGGTTAGTCTATTTTTAAAGGTGTTATTTTCTTCAGTTTTAGGAGGGAATCTCCTTTTACAAGCTGTTGGCTCATTTTCATTATTTTCTTACATCACTCTCATTTCTCTTCTCAATTTTTCCCCTACTTCTCTTTCTTGATTTTCAAAATCCTTTTTGAGCTCTTCCTTGGTATGAGACCAATTTGTATTTTTCTTGGAATCTTTTGATGTAAGTGTTTTGACTTTCTTGTCTTCTTCTGGTTCCATGTTGTAATCTTCTTTGTCACCAAAATAAGATTCTATAGTCTGAGAGGTTTGGGTTTTTTATTTTTACACTATTTTCTCATGTTCTCAGCCAGATACAGACCTCTTTGTCAAGGTGGAACTCTGCTTCCAGTGGGGGTGGGGGGTAGGATAGGTGTACTGTCCCCAGCTTTTGTATCAGCTGCTGAATTCCCCACTATCTGTGGGCCTAGAACTCTGGAAGCAGCTGTCATCACTGCCTCTGCTGCTGCTGCTGGGGCCACTGCCACCACCACCCCCAGACCTGGCCAGACTGCACACTCCTCTCTCACCCAGGTTCCACAAAGTTTTCCCACTGACCTTTTTGGTGTTTTGATTGAAAAGTCTTGAAACTGCCACAGCTGCCAATAATTCAGTCCCCTCAGGCCTACTCTGATCCTGTCTATGCTGGCGTAGCCCACATTGCACTGTGCTTTTCTCCACTTCCAGTCTGGTGGGATAAAAGCTTCCTGACTGCCTGCCAAACTGTCTTGGACTAGAGATTTGTTTCACTCTGTCATTTTGTGGGTTCTATAGTTCTAGAATTTGTTTGGAGTCTTTTTTTACAGTTATTTGGAGGGTTTTGGGGGGAGAGCTCAAGGAAGTTCTTGCTTTTACTCTGTCATCTTGGCTCTATCCCTGCTCAATTCTGATTTTCTTGATTCCAAGTCCAGGGCTTGGCTGCATCTGCCATGGTTCCCACTAGGTCAAATCATCTATCTTTTCCGTGTAGATGGCTCCCATATCAATGTATCCAACCCTCATCTCTCTTTCTCAAATTCTAGTGATTTCCAGCTGACTACAAGCCATGTCCACCAGAATGACCCATTGGCACTTCAAACTCCACAAGCCTGAAACATTACACATTATCTTTCTTCTTGGACCCACCCTTCTCAACCCTGCTCCTGACAAAGGTGCCACCATTCTTCCAAATGCCAAAGTTTTCAACAGAGAAGTTATCCTCTGTCCTCACTCCCATGGATCCTTCACAGGAAATCTGGCATCAAGGTTTCTTGATTTTATCTCTATAGCACATTCCCTTCTCTCCACAACCACCCTCATTCAAATCCCCATCAGTTCTTACTTGAACTTTTCCAATAACATCCTCATTGATCTTTTTGCCTCCATCCTCTCACATTTCTAATTACTCACTGTGTTGAGACTGATATTTCTAAAATTCAGGTCTGACCATGTTATCCTTTACTCAAGAACATTCAAAGGCCCCCTACTGCCTCTGAGATAAACTGCAAACTCCTCTATTTGTCCTTTTAATTATCTTTATAATCAAGCTACAGATTATCCTTCCAGAATGATGATACATCACTCCCTCTCCTGAACTTTACAATTCAGCTAACCTGGTCTACTTGTTATATCCTATACATACGTTCCTACGTCAGTCTCCCATTCCTTTGCCCAGGCTATCCTCTATACTTTCAACAGGCTGCCTTCCTCACTTCTGCCTCATGGAAGACCTAGATGCCTTTGGAATTCAGTTGAAGGGAAACCTCCTATAGGAAGCCCTCCCTGATTCCCCCAGCTGTTGTGCTCTCCCCTCCCCATTTCCCTTAGTCACTTTGTATTTATTTTGTACATAATTAAATTAGATTATTTGTCTGTGTCCCTGTGCAAGCTATTTCTCCCCAGCAGAATATGTTCATTAAGGGTAAGGATAATTAAATTTTTTTTAATCTCTTGTACCTAGGACAGTTCTGGCACATAGTAGGTACATGATAAATAAATGTTTTTATTAATTTAATGATGTTCCTGTAAGGTTACTGCCTTGGAGGGATCATGAGCAAGCCTGTATTCTCTTTGGCTGCCTTTAGATTAGTCTGTGTCTTTCATTTCTCAGCCTGGAGGAGAATGTTCAAATGCAGAGACAAGACAGAGGGAACTGGGTTTTAAATTAAAATGTCTGCTGGAGGATGTTGTGATTATTTTGATGAAAACTG
Organism: Bettongia penicillata ogilbyi; assembly: GCA_023548195.1. Taxonomy (NCBI): domain Eukaryota; kingdom Metazoa; phylum Chordata; class Mammalia; order Diprotodontia; family Potoroidae; genus Bettongia; species Bettongia penicillata. The sequence continues at coordinate 10,635,441 of JAJHZJ010000612.1, read as the reverse complement.
GCATGGAGAGAAACCCTGGGGAAACAGGCCTGGGGTCATCATTATATGCTGGAGAAAAGCAGGATCGGAATTCACCCAAGATGGTGAGTGTTCTGCGGCAGGAAGGGTCTGAGAAACAAGAATAAAAAGGGACAAGGGGTGAAGGAGACCCCAGGGCATATGAGGGGGTGGTGACTTGTAGCCCAAGGATTGGCTGTGCTTAGCAGCTGGGGTGGGGCTGAAGGGGGTTCTGGGACAATGCCGCATTGCAAAGAGAAAAAGCAGTGGAGACTGGCAGGATTTCACAGGAGCTTCCAACCTTGAGCAGCTCCAACTGCAACAGTCTCTTAACCAATCACCCTACCTCTGGCCTCTCCCAGCTGTCAACCACATCACACAAGCTAGCTATCACCTCTCCTTAAAACATTGGTTTTATCAGTTCATTCAGTGATCCCTACCCCTCAAGATAACATCCAAACCCTCTGCCTGGCACTCAAGATCCTCTATAATCTGCCTTTACCCTAACTTTCAATTTTTGTCTTTCGCTAACTACAGCAACAATAGAAAGATTTATTAAGTGCCTGCTGTGTGTCAGGCATTATACTGGTTATCAGGGAGACAGAGACCAAAAAATTAATGCAAACAAACCTAGTTCCTGACCTCAATGAACTTCCACTCTTTTGGAGGAAAACCAACATATACACTGAAAATTAAACACAAAATGCAAAGTAATTTCAGGGTAAGGGTACTAGCAACCAGGGGGGATCAGGATAGACTTCCCGTAGGAGATGGTTCTCAAGTTGGGCCTATAAGTGATCAATACTGCCCAAAAGAACCCTTCATTCTCACCAGGCTAACCTACCTCCTCATAACCCCATACCCACAAGGATCCAGCACAGGTCCATTGTCTATAGTAGCCTTAATAAACATTCCTTGAACCCAAGTGAATTAAAAGTCCCTTCAGATCAGCAGGTCCAGGAAAGCTAAGGGACGGCCCAAGAACTTGATACCTGTACTATAATCTTGGACAAGGACTTCATTTCAACTCCTCGGGACCTCATTTTCCTTAGTTGTTAACTGAGACAATTAGACTAGAGCAGGATCTCTTAACCAGAGGGTCTGTCTATTTGTTTTTAGATTATTTTGATGATTATATTCAATATAATTAGTTTCTTTTATGGTTCTATGTTTTTGAAAACATGATTCGGAAAAAAGGTCTAAAAGCTTCACCAGACTACCAGAAGGGTCTATGATACAAAAAAGGTTAAGAATCCCGCTATGAGAGGGTCTCTCATATCCCATCTAACTCCATATTCTGTGATGCTGTAAAGATATGGAACACAGATATCATTGGGAACCTGTGGACATTCAGACCCAGGGCATACCGCCCTTTGGGCCAGCCCTTTTTATTCCATGGCCCTGGTTTGAAAATAGAATAATTTGTCACAAGTGGCCCAATCATATATCAAATGCTGGCAGGCTTGAAGGCAGCTGAATAATCTCAGAAATTGTGCATACAACAGAACCACTTGTGGAAACACTGTGGAGGCAATATATATATGTATGTATGACAGTGTTGCTTCCAGGCAAGGACCCAACCTCCATAAATGTCTTATTAGGCATTGGGAAGGCCCCTGTTCCTTCTGCAGAGATACAGTGTCCCTGGTCAAACAAATAGATCAGCCCACATGAGAAATTCTCCAAAGCAGGGGGTCCATTAATCTCTGAGAAGGGTGTGGCAAGACAATCTTACCATGAGTGTGGAAACAGAGTTAGCAGTTTATCTATAAGCCAGGTTACTAAATGTATTATACATCCTGCCAGTTATGGGAGTCTGCCTGCCTTCCTTATCTGAGTAATAAAGCAGTGGAACAGATCATAAATTGAGGGAAATTATAACTTCAGGGAGCCTCATATGGAAAGCTGTGGTCGCTGCTGGCAGTTTCAGCCCAGGGGAAGATGAAATCAGCTCTAGCTAGGTTTCTGACACCGGTCACACACATACCCCCTTCTTCAGTCCTCTCAACTACCAATCCCTATTGTCCCTATCCCCTGAACCTGACCATTGGACTTGTCTGTTTTGTAACTATAAGACAGTCCTGGGAAGTCATCCAAAACCTCCTAAATGTCAGAATGCAAATGACTAGTACCATGACCTCTAGCACAGAAATACTCAAGGGAAAAAGGAGGGGTACCTGCTGTATTGTCAAAGATGTCATGATTGTTGACCTTGTAACTTAGTAACTACTCCTGAGACCTCAAGCAGCTAGTAACCCCTCCTGATACAAAAGACTCTCCCCAGGAACACGTTTAGGTACGGTGGGTTTGGAGAATCTCAGTATGAAGAGATTTAGTAGCAGACAACTCATTCCATCCTTGACTGAACAAAAATTCTCTCCATGAGATACTCCAAAATGATTATTTTTTTCAGCCTTTGTTTGAAGAACATGAGTGAAGGGGAACCCATTACTTTATGAAGAAAATATATGTCCTTTTGGTGAGCTCTATTGCTTAGAAGCTGTCCTTGCCTAAAGTCAAAATCTTCCTCCCTACCATCTCCACCCAGTACTCCTCAGTTTACCTTCTGCAGCAAATCAGACCATATATATACGCAACCTGGTTCCACTGAGTGAGAATAATGAATGCCCTGAAGTGAAAGCATTGTTCAAGTCACATTGTATATTTCCATAGTTGTAGACTCTCCATGTCAGACTCTCCATGACCCCATTTAGGGTTTTCCTGCTAGAGTAGTTGGCCATTTCCTTCTCTGGCTCATTTTACAGATGGAGAAACTGAGGCAAACAGGATTAAGTGACTTGCCCAGGGACATACGGTTAGTATCTGAGGCCAGATTTGAACTTGGGATCTTCTGACTCCCGGATCGGCACTTTATTGGCTGTGCCACCCACCTACCCTGTATTTTCAATAGCCTGGAACCAATTACTCCTATGTTACATCATTATAACTTTGAACAGCACATATTCTAATGCAAATATTTTAGGGGATTCATTATTGATACTAATGTGAATCTAGCTGTAGTCTTTCCTCCCCATGGCAGTCCTGATATTTAAAGACAACCTTGTGATGGTACCTTTCAATCTTCTTTCCTCCAGACTATGAATCCATAGTTCCTCCGACCTATGTTCATATAACATAGTTTTAAGGGTCTTCACCTTCCTGTGGCCATCTTCTATACTCTCTCAAGATTACAGTAACTTTCCCAAAATAAGATGCCCAGAACTGAACACAATATTCCAAATACAATCTGACAAGGTCACAATACAACGGACCTATCCCTTCCTTCATTTTGGGCACTTCACCTCTTTTAATGCAACCTGAGATGACATTAAATTTTTGGCTTCCGCATCCTTTTCTGTCAACATTGTGATGTGGCTGCCAGAAAGTTTACCCAGGCTGTAAACAGCAACATTCAAACTGCTAGAGCTAGCCCAGTCTTACACTTGTGAAGTTGATTTTTTTAATCCAAGTCTAAGACTTTATATTCCTATTAAATTAACACCATGGTAGATTTGACTCTTATCTAATGTGATACCTGTCTTAGCTCTGCGTCATCAAGATATTTGGTAAACAGTCTATGATGAAAAATGATAAATATAGCTGATGTTTTTATTGTGTTTTATGGTTTGCAAAGTTTTGTTTGATTCTCACAACAACCTTTGTGAGATATGTGCTATTATTATCCCCCATTTTACCAGTGAGGAAACTGAGACAAAAGAGGGTAAGGGCCTTTCCCAGGGTCACACATTTAGTAAGTGTCTAAGGAAGGATTCAGGCTTAGATCTTGAATTCTCATTTATGAAGTGAGATTAGTCTGGAATGAGTTGTTCTGAAGTTATGCTGGCTCCTTGTGATCTCTACTCCCTTTTACATAACCATCCCTTTACTATGACGTCCTAGAATTTTGACAAGAATTGATGTCAACATCACTAGCCTAACATTCACAGTTTTAAATGCCCCTGACACCATTCCATATTTTTACATTCCTCTTCAATCAGTAGCCCTTCCTTCCATCAGTATATCTTTTAAAAACCTCTACCACATACATTGTTCTACCAATACATCACTGATGGAGCTGTGAATTGGTCTAACCCTTCCAAAAAGCTATTTGCAATGATCCAAAGAGAGTAAATGGTAACTATACATCTCAAGAAGGTCAGTTACAAAAAAGGAAGGTCTCATACATGCCAAGACATTTATAGAAGCACTTTTTTGTGGAAGCAAAGAACAAGAAACATAGTAGATGTCTATCTATTGGTAAATGACTAAACAAATTGTGGTTCATGAATGTAATGAACTATTACTGTGTTATTTTTAAAATTATGAATATAACGACTGCAGAGAAATATGGGAAAACATGCTAATGGATGCAAGGTGAAGTAAACAGAAAAGCAGAAAAACAATATACCCAGATACAATATTACCAAGGAAAAGAATAACAATACCTACAAAGAAATCAAAACAGGTTGTAAAATTATAATAACCAAGTTTTGCACCAAAAAAAGTATGAGAAGACATCTCCCCTAACTTAATTCTTTGAACAAAAAGTAGGAGTTTATAAATGAGGAATATTTCGTGAAATGTCAGACTTTTCAATGTTAGTTTTGCTAACCAACAAATTTTTTTTTTAATTCCTCATACTTATTTACTATAAGGGATCACTCCATAGGAAAGATCGAGGAGAAATAAAGTTGGAAAGTGTAAGTGGTCCAAAAACAAAAGATATCAATAAAATTTATTTTAAGAAAATATCTCTATTTCCCTCTCAATATTTTTTGGCAATCCCTACTTTTCTCCTCATTGAAAATATTTTTTTTTGTCTTCAGAATTTCATTATTAAAAGTTTCCCTTTTTTTCCTTGTCTAACTTTTGCCATAGAATTTTAGGCATGGGATCCTACCTAACCTTTCTCTGAACTTTTTTGAAGTCTATTGTCCTCATATCTATGTCAGATTATACATAATTCTCCTCTCCCCTATAAGACATTCTAATATAAGGTGGTCACTCCTCCCATCTAAGGTTCTCATCACTCCATCCCTTCTTTTTTTCAATAAGAATCAGGCCAAGAATAGTACTTGTACTCATTGGGTCCTTCACTTTTTGAAGGATAAAATCATCATTAGAATAATTCAAGAAATTATCAACTGTTACGATTTTTATCAGGGGCAGCTACATGATTCATTGGATAGAGCACTGACTCTGGAGTCAGGAAAACTTATCTCCTTCTTGAAGTTAAATATGGCCTCAGACTCTTACTAGCTGTGTGACCCTGGGCAAGTCATTTAGCCTTATTTGCCTCAATTTCCTCATCTGTAAAATGACCTGGAGAAGGAAATGGCAAATCACTCCAGTATCTTTGCAAAGAAAATTCTCAAAGGGGTCACAATGGGGGACATGACTGAAAAATGACTCAACAACTACTTTTATCAGAGAGAGATTGCTAGAATATGTCTGGTTAATTGAATTCCCCATTAAATATTAGGTGTATGAAAACTAGAAATGCTTTCTTTCAGTCTCTTTACTTTGTTTTGACCAGAATGGAGACCACCTTGTACTCTAAACATAGATAACAATTACTTAACCATGGTAGAAAAGTATTAGACCTTTTATATAATCACTATTTTTTTTTCCTGTTCCCCATGCTTTCTAGAAATAAGACCCTTAGATGTTTGTCCTTCTTGCATGACTAATCACCAAAGGAGACTTTCTCTGGAGAATGCAAACACGTTGCAGTAGAGAAACCCTGACCATCTAGGTTCTCATCTCTGCTGTCACTTTAGAAACATTAGTCAAGTCATTTCAATCCACAAAGTATTTAAGCATTCACTACATACAAAATACTGTGCTAGGTGCTAAGACACAGTGATAGAGATGAAGCCCCTTTCTACCAGGGAGAGTATTGATGGAGTATATGCAAATAAATATAGATCCGGGAAATCTGAGGAAGGAGAGAGCCCTAGCATGGAAAGGAATCAGTGAAGGCATCACAGAGGAAGTAGCCCATGAACTTTTGAAGCAAGAGGTCAAGTTAAGGAGAAAGTATATCTAAGTATAGGTCAAAGATTGTGGGACTATATGGGGACCAGAGAAGGACTATTGAATTTGGAGAACAGCTAGGGTTTCAAATTAGCAGAAACAGAATATTTTAAAAGAGTAACATGAAATAAGATTAGAAAAGTAGAGGGGACCTATATTGGGGAAGGCCTTAAATGCCAGCTAAGAACTTTGCATTTTATCCTACTGACATAAAAGTTCCTTGAGCAAGGGAAAACAGGTCAAATACAAGTTTTAGAAATATTGGGGGCAGGTATAGGATCAGACAGGGGAGAGATAAAGGTGGGGGGTTGTAGTAAAGCAGTCCAAGTGAGAGAGATGGATACATGAGAAGTTATCAAGGCAGAATCAAGAATCAATGCCAATAAATGGATTATGGGGAGCAGGTCCAGGTGCACGGGTAAAAGTTTAACAACCTACAACACATTTAAAAATTTAATTCTCATCATTAACATTTTCTCAAGCACTTTCTAAAGTCTAGACAGTCAACAAAAAAATAAATCAAGCTCTGATTTGTAGTGTTTGCATATTTCTGAGGTGTAAAGGCTCACACTGAACACTGAACAACATGCCCCTAGGAGCCGAGAACAGGTAAGAGTCAAGGACGATGCCAAGGTTACTCACCTGCATGACTAGAAAGATTGCTGGTGGCACCTCAGCAGAAGCAGATTCCTTCCCCTACAGGTCTCAGTCTCCTTAATTGTAAAAAGACAGGACTGAACTGGATAGATTTCTAAGGGCCTTCTTAGTTCTGTAAAGTGCTTGTGTGGAGTTTGCATCTCATCTGGTCTTCACAATGATAGGGTAAGGCCAGCAGGGCAGATTATCCTTGAGGCAACTGTAGCCCAGAGCAAATCAAACTGCCTGTGATTATATAGTGAATTAGTGGCAGAGTCAGGATTTGTATTCATGTTTCTTGATCTCTGGTTTGGCGCTCTTTCTGTCATAAAATCCTTTCACTGTTCCAAATTGTATTTCAACAAATCTCTAGTTTTAAAAATGAAAAGGGTAAATATACCACTAATAAAGATCAAAATTAAAGCAATTATGAGCCGTTATTTTGTTCAATTACATGTCAATAAATTTAATAATTAAGTGAAATGGGAGCATATCTACAAATATATATGTATGTATGTACCCATGTGTGTATGTATAAATTCCCAAAAATCTTGCTGTCAGTTCCTGTCTAGCAGGAAAAGATCTTATAAACTCATTTTGTTGATCATTGTTCAGTTGTTTCAATCATGTCTGACTCTTGGTGACCCCATTTGGCATTTTCTTGGCAGAGATACTAGAGTGGTTGACCACTTCCTTCTCCAGCTCATTATCTAGATGAGAAAACGGAGGCAAACAAGATTAAGTGATCTGCCCAGGTTCACACAGCTAGGAATTGTCCGAGGTTGGATTTGAACTGCAAACTCATTTATACTATGTTAAAAGTGCTGACAGAGGCAAGGTCAAGCAATATGAAAGGATTTAGAAGGACAAAGCCTGGTCACAACTCATTATTGCGCTGTCAATTGTATCTGAGACTTCAGGAAGCTTACAACCCAGTCTGATTCACCAAGCGTTCATTCATCAAGAACACACAACTTACAAATATAGTGGAAGACAGACACAGACATCCAGGTAACCAAATACCTCCTACTTGCTTTGCCACAAAGAACCTTTACAAGGAGGGCAGGCCTCTTTACTCCCTTTTGTTAACACAATCAGAGCTATTGCCATCATATAAGGGACGGTCCAGAGAATGACAGCTCAAAGATCTATATTATCTGTTTGTTTCCTATTTTACCTACATGAGGAGGCAGAAGATAAAGTGTTTTCCTGCCTCCAGAGCAATGGATTTAGAATCAGAAGAAACCTGGCTTTGAATCTCTGCTCTTACCATTATTAGATGAGTGAACTGAGAACGTCTCAGTTTCCTCTTCTGTAAAAATGAAGAGACTATCCATCATAAGGTGATGTGAAAAAAGTCCATTGTAAACATTTAAGCGCAACAAATATGCTACTTGTCTTTGCAGACAACCTCAGAGGTTAGAGGAAGACATCTGTTTTGTGAGGATTTTTTAGGTGGTTGTTTTCACTTTCATACAATCAGCAGCTCTGCCTCCTCCACTGTGGCAGCAGGCATCATGACAGGCCAATGGGGAAAACAGAGAAAGCAGGATGGGGAGGATTTTCTTTGGGCCTCTTAGATCTTGGGCTCTTAGGTCTGATTAGTTATTAGGCCAGGTGATAAATCAAGCATCCAGACCACTTTCCAGCAGAGACCCAGCTTCCATGTAGACTCTACCAGATAATCCCCATTTGGAAGAATTTGGCAAGGGCTCCCACTTGCTCCTGCAGGTGACCCTTGCATCACAGCAAGGATATGAGGAAGAGAAATGAGGGGTTTTTAAACTCCAGCTGGCAGGATTTCAAAATACAAGGGGCTCTCACTGGCCTTTGACAGCAGGGAAAACAGTACTCACCTCCCCTTATTTTAGATGCTTCCCCAGGAAGATAACTTGTTATTCCAGATGAAAAGATGTTATTTTCTTTCTACCTTTACCTTCCCTGCCAGTTACATGTTTGCAGTTAGCAGCTGATTTATTAATAAAAAAATACAAACCACTTTGGTTTTCCCCCCCTTGCTGTCTAAAAATCAAGGGAGGAAGAAACAAACCTGACAGGACAGTGAGAGATGCCAGGAGGAAGTAATTGCTGTGATTTATGTAACTGCTGTGCCTGATGCAATCATTTTGAACATTTCATTCTCCTTCAGGGATGGGGAGAAGGTGTTTGAGGGAGACAAGGGATGCACTCAGATCTCACAAACCATCTACACAAGGCCAGCCTGAGCACCCCAAGTAGGTCTGGCCCCATACTCCTCTGAGCTACAGGGGAAACAGACTGGCCCATAGGGGGAAGACAGAAAGAGGAGACCTAGGATATGCCAGTAAGGAGCTCATAATTATGGGAGTCTGGGGAGAAGCAGGGCCAGGTCCTATCATGAGGGAGTTCCCAATGTGTGAAGAGGCAGGATTCACAAGCAAAAAAGAGCCAGAAAATGAGAGAGGATGTTGTGTGTTTGAAAATCAGGTTGCATAGTTTATGGTAAGGGTATTAGAAACTTAGAGACAGATTCATTCACTTTTCTACCAGACACGTTCTTGAGTATCTATCAAGTACAGGCTTCTATACTAGACAATGAGGAGATACAAATATACATCTGTCCAAATGCAATTCATAGTCTAACATTCAAAGCACATTCAAGGCTTTCGTGATCAGAGTTGATTCATCTGAGCAAAGATCACCTTTAAAAGTCAGAGAAAAGTCGCAAGGGGCCTCCCAAAGCAAATTAATGCAAGGAGCACTTGGAACTGAACAAAGTCTATTTTGTTCATTTCTAAGGAGATTCCCCACATATGCACACGCATGAAAAGGGGGAAGAACAGAAGGAGTGAGACCTGCATTTTTGACAATTCCCAATGAGAATGAGAACTAGGAAATTCAATGTATTTTCCCTTCACTTGTAGGAAAGTTCAGAACTCAATTTAAGTCCAAATAAAACCATAATATACTTCAGATGTCTAACAACATCTATTCTTCTGCTCTTTTTAAACTCGATTTCATTCTATTTTATTTTTAACTGTCTTGTTTTCTATATATTTTCACTTTGCATGTCATCTTAAATCCTTGAAGAAACAGAGATAGAGATAGAGCAACAAAGTTTCTCATTAAATCATAAAAATTCTTTTAAACTCTAACAATGGGTAGGGAACCTGTGGTCTCCAGGCCACAAGTGTCCCTCTAGGTCCTCAAGTTCAGCCCTTTCACTGAATCTATTTGGATTCAGCTTTTGGGCAGTTTAATTTTGAAACTATCCATAAACCATTCTTATCTCTTCCATTAGGTAGGAGCTAAGCGCCACAATCACAGATCCAGTATGGCACAGATCAGCATAAGAAATTAAATGAGAATTTTGGGAGAGTTTTGCAGAAGCCACAGACAATACAGGAAGACAAGCAGATGACACAGAAAAAAATTTAGAAATTCAGAAATGCATGAAATATATGTATAATGTTATATAATATTAACATACTTTATATATAATTCAGACTTCTTCTCTGGTATGAAGGGAAGATCAAAAAATTTTACACATATTTTCCAGATCATGGGGACATCATACCCCCAATCCCCATGATGTGGAAAGGATAACTGTATAGTCAGAAGAACATCGTACCTGGAGGCAAAAGACCTGTGTTTTGTCTATCAATCAATGACTATTTAGTAAGTACCTCCTGTGTACTTTCAATCCTGGCTCTGTTAGTTATGACCTTTTGGTTGGAGTCAGGTCACCTAACCTTACTGGTGTTCCATTTGTACGTCTGTAAAACAAGAGTGATGATATCTGAGCTGTACTTTCCTCCCAGGAATGGTGTAGGAATCAAATTATATGGTATGTGTAAAGTATCAGGAAAGGCTATTTTAATATTAGCTTCTTTGAGAACTGGCCACCATGGTCTATTGCAAAGTACCCTGGACTTAGAAGACCCCAGGTTGAACTCTGGCACTGACATCACCAGCTTGCTTACCTTGGCAAATCCTTTGAAATCTTTAGTTTCTTTATCTGTGTTTTTAAAAAAAGGATGCATAAAAATACTTTCACTATTTTATTCACATGTTGGTTGGAAGGGAAGTTTTTGTAGCCATATAGGAGTGTTTTTTTAATTTAAAAAAACTACAAATGCTCTACGGAAATGGGAGTTGTTGTTCTTTTGCCGTGATAAGTTCCTGACAGATATGTACTGAATTGAAGTCTGCTTTGTCTAATTTAATCCTCTACAGATAAGAAGGACAATTGGTCATGGTTTCTGTACTATGTACCCTTAGTGAGCTGTCACATAACTGAAGTAGCTAGTTGGTTTAGTGGATCAAGTGTTGGACCTGGGGTCAGAAAGACCTGGGTTCATTCAAATTCTATCTCAGGAACTTTCTATGTGACCCTGAGTCAATTACTTGAACTCTCTCAGCCTTGGTTTCCCCTCCTGTAAAATGAGGATAGTATTAGCACTTATCTCACCCAGCTACTATGAGAAACAAATGAGATAACAGATGCAAAATGCTTTGCAAACTTTAAAGCACTATATAAATGCTATTTAATATTAAGTAGCTCTCCTCTCAGCCTTCTCTTTTCCAGAAGAATCAACCAAACTCAATTCCATTAGCCTTCTTTCACAGGACCAATTTCCTATCCCTTTGAATGGAGTGATTTCTCTTCTCTGGTCCCTCCAGAGTTTCTCTGTATCCTTTGCAAAGCTCAGTGGTCCAGACTGGATACAGTCCTCTAATCAGGGACTGACTCATACAGTAGTTTGCAGAAGGTTGACAGTGGTCTGGTACATCATCCCACTTTTGATGTATCCCTGAATTCCATTGGTGCTGTTCACTCCAGCACTGCACTGCTAGTTAGGTTTTCATCTATAATTCCTGAAGAAACATCATAGGGCTTGGGAAGTTCACTCAGTCAAGCCCAACCCTGAGCAAGATCACCTATCACCCACTCCCAGTGTTCCTGATCTCATTCATGGTAGTCTCAAGGAAAGAACAGAAAATCATAATCCACATTAATCCTTTATTTGTTTTCTTTTTGGACTGATTTTTTTACTATCCCAGGTCAGCCCCAGTGAGGAAGAGGAGAGAGAGTTAAGGAATAAGGAGAAGATAAAGTTCCCATCACAAGTATTCAGGCTGGAAGAAGAAGGAGAAGGAGGAGGAGGAGGAGGAGGCAACCTGGATTTAAGCTATCAAAAGACATGGCAGGTGGACCATTATGTTATCTTATTTCCCAGTTCCCATCACTAACCTTGGTTAGAAATCATCACTTTAATAAGCACTTACTTAGCACATATTATGTGTAGGTTAGGGCCCTTGGTAGCCTATTCTGAAGGAGAAATATGAATAAAACAAAATCCCTGCCCTCAGAGAACCATTGTTCAGTAGGAAAAAAAGAGAGAAATCAAAGATTCAAATCTGTTTTATCCAAATTTTTGTGATCTCCCTTGGAGTTTTCTTGACCAAGACACTGGAGTAGTTTGCCATTTCCTTTGCCAGTTCATTTTGCAGATGAGGAAACTGAGTCAAATGGGGTTAAGTGACTTGCCCAGGGTCACACAGCTAATAAGTATCTAAGGCCAGATTTGAACTCAGGAAGAGTCTTACCCTCTCCAGGCTCAATATTCTATCCACTGTACCACCTAGATGCCCCTCTAGCTAGCAGATTGTGCATGAGAGATACTGCCTACTTCCCTCTTTCCACTCTACTCCCAAATAAATCCTAGCCAAATCTCTTAAGACCCTGTGCGATCCCCTTTCACCGAGTCTGTTTCCCCATTTGAGAAATTAGAGAGTTAGGGTCATCAAAGTCCAAGGAAAGAAGGCAGAATTTGGAATCAGAGGACTAAGGCTTGAATTCTGTTTTGGCCATGTGCTAACTGTGTAACCTTGGCCAAGTGACAACTCTCTGAACCCTAATAGTTAGAGTATCTAAGATCTCTTCCAGCTCCAACATGTTATTCTCTGTGTTCTAAGGTCCCTTTTGGCTCTGACGTTTTATACACTGTAAGTCAAGGTGGATTCATAGCAAGGGGAGGAATTTGGGGGTAGGGATGGGGTTAAAGTGATTTCTCTCTCTTGGAGCCTTTTAGTGAAGAGCCAGTTTGTGTGTACATGCCAGGGCACTTCATCCCTGGGATACTTTTTATTCCGAACAAGGTAATGGAGCCATTTAGAGAAATCCAACCTCTCCTCTCATTTAGCCTAATAACTGGCTCTATAGGGAGCTCACCTTTCCATCCCTTCCATTATGGCCTCTTTCTGCCCCCCTCTTCCCTTCCCCCAGACTTTCATCTGCTCAGAGGAGAAATGTTTAGTTCCCAAAGTGATTCTCCCTTCTTCTCTCTGGCTCCAGCAGAACAGCTCCTGCCTTCCAATAACGATGGCAAGAGAGGACATTTTTTCTCATCCTTTGGCAGTGGGAGAGCTCCCACATAACCCAATTTCCAGGGCTCCTAATAACTCTATGCCTTGTTAGACAATATAGTCAGAATGAGAAGATTGCCTTCAAAACCATTTAAAGGTAGAAGGGCAGCTTCCACACAAGGTTGTAAGACTAGACCTCTCAACAAAGCGTGTTCAGCATTCCCAAGACTCTCGCTGAAGCTTTCTCCCACCCACCCTCAGCCCTATTCTCAGGGAAACTTATTCTTTCCTGATAAAAAAATTCCATTCCCTCTGCCCAGGACCTTGAAAGCATTAGAAGACTTTTTCTCCCCCTTGAAATCTGCTCTACACAGAGATGAGAATCATACGTAGAGTGAGACCACAGTTAGTGCTAACAGCCATTCTAATGACTCAGATGCCTGCTAAGGTTTCAGTGAATCTGTCTTCTCCAAAATGGACCAACAGAGCTGAAAGAGACTTTAAGGTTTATCTAGTTTAACTTCCTCACTTTTCAGAGGGAGAAACTGAGGCTCAGAAAAGGGAAGAAACTCAAGGCCTTACAGCAAGTTCATGACAAAACAGAGACTAGAAGAACCTCAGTCTTCTGACTGCCATGTGATGTGCCCTGTCTAGTTAGTGATCCATTTAGCTTTCTGATGGCTAGAGCAAACAATGTGGTTATGAGAAAAGATGGGTTTTAGCATAAATTAAACCTCCAACTTCCAAGGGAAGAGCCAAGATGGTAAAGAAAGCACTCAGGTGATCTCTCCAAACATTATGCTCCAAACGACTTTAAAATAACACCTCAAATTGAATTTTGAAGTTGAAGAGCCAACAAAAGATCAGAGTGATACTTTTTTCCAGACTAAAACAACTTAGGAGGTCAAAAAGAGAGATCTGTAACATGGAGGTGGAGGCTAACCTGAAGCCCACAAGAATGGAATAATAGTGATGAGAACAGGTGGTGGCAACAGAAGTAGCGGCAGCTTTGAGAGCTCTCAAGCCAGAGACTGCTAAGGGATCTGGCAACTGGTCAGAAAGTGATTACACGGGACCTCAGGACTAGTGCTGGGTGCAGGATACGGTGCTGTCTGGAAACTCCATTGCCTATGCCCACGTCTGGGTCATATAGTTCAAGGGTAGAGAGTAACAATTTTAGTCAAGAGGGAGTGGAAGCCCTGAAGGGGAGTCACAGGGTCACAGGGGATCAGGGACCCTGAGGAACAGTATTATCTTCTGTCCAAAGGAAGCAGGGGAGAAAAAGTTTTTATTGCAGTCCCAAGGGATCAGTGGCCCTTCCTAGGTAAGGACCAGAGCACAGGCCAGGACAGCAGTGACCACACCTGTCCCCAGATTAGACCTTAGAAGCACCGAAAACTTCCAAACCTCCAGAACCAGCTCTGAAAACAGTAGAGGGAAAAAGTTTGAAGCTTAAAAGAGTGCCCATTCCCCATACCTCATGCTGAGAACAGAGCCCAATTTTAACATAAAGTTCAAAATCAAAAAATAGGGTGGAAAATGAGCAAATAACTAAAAAGAACCTGTTCATAAAATGAATACAAGGAAGATCAAGACACAAACTCAGAAGAAGACAATGAAGTCAAAACAGGTATGAGCAAAGTCTCAAAGGGGGAAAAACTGAATTGGACACAACCCAACAAACATTCCTGAAAAAACTAAATAATCAAAATCAAATAAGAATTGTAGAGAAAAAATGGGAAAAAGAAATGAGAGTGATACAAAAATATTATGAAAAGATATTCAATAACTTGGTTAAAAAAGGCACAAAAAATACTGAAGAAATACCTTAAAAAGACAAAATTGGCAAAATGATAAAAGAGTCACAGATATCCACGGAAGAAAAGAACTTCTTTTGAAAAACAGAATCAGGCTAAAATCATGAGATAAAAAATCCCACTGAAATAGATAATTCCTTAAAAATTAGAACTGGACAAGTGAAAGCTAATGACACTATGAGACATCAAGAAAAAATAAAACAAAGCCAAATGAATGAAAAATGGAAGCAAATGTGAAATATCTCATTGGAAAAACAACTGGCCTGGAAAATAGACTGAGGAAAGACAACTTAATAATGATTGGACAACTTGAAACCATAATCAAAGAAAGAGCCTACACACCACATTTCAAGAAATTATCAAGGAAAACTGCTCTGATAGACTAGAACCAGAGAGTAAAATAGAAATTGTAAGAATCGTCAATCACCAACTGAAAGAGATCTCAAATGAAAACTCCCAAAATATTATAGTTCAATTTCAGAGCTCCCAGGTCAAAGAGAAAACACTTCAAGCAACCAGAAAGAAACAATTAAAATATGTGAAAGCACACTCAGGATCACACACAATTCAGCAGTTTCCACATTAAAGAATTAGAGGACTTGGAGTATGATATTCTGGAGAGCCAAAGACCTAGACCAAGAATAACCTTCCAAAAAAACCTGCGTATAAACCGTCAAGGGAAGAAACAGATATTTAATCAAATAGAGGACTCTTAAGAATTCTTTATGAAAAGACTAGAACTGAATAGAAAATTTTACTCTGAAATACAAGACTCAAGAGAAGAATAAATATATAAACCTGAAAGAGAAATCATAAGGGATAGAATAAGTTTAAATTTTATATTTCTACATAGGAAGATGATATATGTAGCTTCTAGGAATTTTAGCATTATAATTTTATCATTATTATGGCAGTTAAAAGGATTCTACATAGAAAGAGGGAGTAGGAATGAATCAATAATGTTGGGACAATGTAAAAATATAATGGATAGGTGAGAAAGAAGTATGTCCTGGGAGAAAAATGAAGGGAAAGAAAGAATGGAGAAAAATATTTCACATAAAATAGGTAAGTGAGGAAGATCTTTTACAGTGGAGGGGGAAATGATAGAGGGGTAGGCAACATTTTAATCTCACATCTAAACTGATTCAAAGATGGAAAAAAATTTTATATATATATACATATTTATATATACATACATATTTGAGTATATATAATGTGTATATATATGCTTTCTCTATATATGCATATATATAGTGTGTATATATACAGTCTCTCCATATGTGTATATATGTATGTATGTATGTATGTATATGTATATATTCTATTGGTAATAGAAATCTATCTTATAGAACAGGAAATTAGGAGGGGAAAGGAATAAGAAAAAGAGAGGGGAATGATGAAAGAGAGGACATATAAAAGAAAGCAGTGGTCGGAACCAAAACAGACTTTAGAGAAGGGACAGCATAAAAAGACAGAGAGAGACAGACAGGGAGAGAGAGGGAGTAAAGCAGAAGAAAATAGGATGGAGGGAAATGTATAGTTAGTAATCATAACTGTGAATGTGAATGAGATGAACTCACCCATAAACCAGAATTGTATAGCAGAATGGATTCAAAACCAGAATCCAACAATATGTTGTTTACAAGAAACACGCTTGAAACAGAGAGGCACATATAAATATAAGGCAAGGTAGAGAGTACAGGGAAGCAATGAACAGACCCAAACAAAAAAAGACTATTTTAAGAAAATATAAGAAGGAATAGTTCTGTAACAACCCTCCTCTGCCCTCCTCTGAGAATTTATAACCCATGACCTTCTAAGATCAATGAGCATGATTTGTTTGTTCCACTTAATTTTTAAAGTAAGATCACCTATCTGCCCCCCAGCACTAACCCTGACATATCGTTTAAGGATATAATCTCATAGAATGTTAGCAGCTAACCCTATCATAATGTGTACAGCTTGTTCCATTGACAGCATGAGGATAATTGATTGATACTTAACCCATACTATATCCTTGAACTTGGTCTTAAAAGTGAACTAGCGAGATATAGAACAAGATCTAGGGCTTCAGGAATGGTGCTCTAATTATTGAAGATTGTAATAGTGCTTGGGGAGGTGGGAATTCACCAGCATGCAAAGGAGTTATCTTGATAGTAATAGCTCACATATGGCTCCTTTCCATTTTTGTTGGGTTAATTAAAACCTGCCTTGTAATTAAAGCCTGAGTGCTTACATGGAAACCAAAGATTATTTTCCTCTAGATGTGGAAATCTGGCTTCTGAGCCAAATTCTGATTTTTCAGGGGAAACCCTAGACGAGGGGGATGAGACAAAATATTATTATTGACAGGGTCAGGAGTAACATAGAGAAAATAGAATTTTAGGGATGGAGGGGCTCTTCGAATAGAGAATGTTAAAGATGGAGATGTTTTCAGCACAAAGAACACAGAAACATCAGGGCTGAAAGGTGCCTTGAAATAGAAAACCTAGGATATTGGATCTAGAAGGTAGATTATAAATTATCTAGTCCAAGTTCCTTCCCTTGTCTATAGATAAAGAAGTTGAGGTCCAAGAATGGGTAAACAATCTGTAATGGAGTAGATCAGGGACAGAGCCAGGAATAAATCCCAGGCTCCCAATGCCCAGCTCAGTACTCTTTCTAAGAAGGTGCCCACAATCATAAAATTGGTAAGTGCCACCTTTCCCTCCATTAGTCTAATCATCTATTTATAAAGTTTCTCTTAGCCCAGGATGTACCCAATATGCACTTTGGCACACAGTCCATTGGCCAATTCCTGCTCGTGAACCTGGCCTTGGAGAATGCAGATGATGCACTCAAACCCATCTATTGTACTAATATCACATGCGTGACTGCCTTTCATCCCAGCTCAGGGTTGGACCAAAAGCAGCAGAGATGGGGGTAGGTAGCAAAGCTATGAAAGGTGAAGGATGCAGGCACCCATTGCTTCCTTGCCCACACCAATGTCCATGTGAATACTCTGACTGCCGAGATCTGCCTTCCCTGTTAGTGCCCCAATCTTGCGACTCTCCTCTCTCCTTCTACTCAATCTGCACCCAAGCACTCATCAAAACTTTCCCTTAGACATTTGTATCCAAAGCTTTAGTTACAACAAGGGCTCTTCACCTTTATTGTATCATGGTCCCCACTGGCAATCTGGTAATGCCAACTGCTCCTTCTCACAATTATATTTTAAATGCATAAAATTAGGTACACAGGATTGCAAAGGTTGTGTTGATTCTTCATTGCTAAAGAAGACCATGCCATCAGAGAAATGATGATATGACTTGCACTTGACTTTGAGTGAGGGAGGGCTGTACAGGTCACCAGCCTCACTTTTCATCCAGAGCCATCTGAATCCAGTGATCTGATATTCCTTAGGATAACTGGGGGTGACCCAGGATACAGTGGGAGGCCTTGGGACCCTTTAGGCCAAGGTCTTTGCAGGTACTCAATTAGGGTGAGGCAGCGCCCATTCATTGAATAGGTCTGTTTAAGAGATAGTCAGGGCATGGCCCCTTGAATGAGGTCAAGAAAAAGAAAGACCTGTTTCCTTCTCTGCCTTACCCACAGGGATGCCAACAGGCCTGACCCCCAAAGAGAGGGTTCAGCTAATTTTGGTGGTGGGAACTACGAAGGTGGGAGCTGTCCATTCATTTTTTATCTTTGTATCCCCTATACTTAGCTCAGTGATAGTGCTGATCCCACCCAGTAGGTAATTGTTAAAATTATAAAATAAACCTTTTTAAAGTTATCAAATTGTTTGTCCTCTGATGGGCCAGAGAGATGTGATAGTTGGGACTTTTCAGAACGATATCACACAACTAAGGATTCTGACTAAGCAATAGATAGAGATGATCATAAAGGAGAAAAATAGGCAGTTTGGGTAACTTGAAATTAAAAAGCTTTTGCACAAACCATTAATACAGTTGGAATTAGAAGAGAACCAGTTAACTAGGAGAATGGTCATAGGATTACTATTGTGCTACATGGACCGACCTAAGAACAGCCATGGTGAAATCCAACCTCTAAACCAGCAAGATCTGGGTTCCGATCCTAACTGTGACATCTACTGGCTATGGGCCACTGTGCAACTCTCAGTGTGGTAGACAACAAAGACTGTAAGCTGCAGAAAAAGTGTCCGCCTGCCTTGATAGAAAGAGTAAGGTTAAGGTTATTCCTGCGCTGAGCCCTTTGGAGGCAGACACATTGGAATCTGGTGTGAGAAGGAGCAATTATATCCCTGCACAGCCCTGGAAAACAGATTCACAGAACTGTAGTTCTTCACTGCACAAAATAGGGAAGTGATCTGCCCAATGTCCCACACCAAGGAATCTGACTGGAACCCAAAGGTCTTCTCCCTTCAAGACCAGGGCTTTCTCCATTGTCCTACACTTGTCCCCACCTTCCAGGAAGTATTAGCACCAGCAGATTTATGAGGTGAGGAAGAAGCTAGACCAATGTTCAGCAAGCCCACAGCCATGTCTGGAGTCTATCTGGGCTGATCAGCACACAAAGAGCCAGCAAGATAAATGCATGCTGTGAATTTTCACCTGTGTGAGCCTTGGCACCCCCACCTAAACTGAAGAGAGCTGAGCACAGGAGAGGGACTGTCTGGGGTGCAGCAAGCTCTGGCCCTTTGTGAAGCTGCACACAGTGTCTAGGAACCCTTTAACAAAGCTGTCACATCACTGGGAGGCTCCGCATACTTCTATGTCATGTGTAATCGCACCCCCTGTCCCTGGCTTTGGCGAATGTCACCACCATTTCTCAGGGAGGAATCTGGGAGGTAGAATTTCCCTGTCACTCCAAAACTGGATTGAACCACTTTTTTTCTCCTCTCCTCTCCTCTTCTTTCTTCCCCTTCTGTTCTCCTCTCCTTATCTCCCTCTTTCTCCTTTCCTCTGCTCTCCTTTCCTCTTCTCTCCTTTCCTCCTTTCCTCTCCTCTCTTGCTTTCCACCTCTCCTCTCCATCCCTCCCTTCTCCTCTTCATTAATTTTCTCTTTCTGTCAAGAAATCTGATCATCTTTGGGGCAAAAAGTTTGAGAGTTCACCTTTGCCCAGGGTATCCCTCCATCTTCAGAAGCTCCTGTGTATAAAATGTACTGCCTAAGCTGCTAGACCATACTGATCACATCCACATCCATTCCTCTAATATAGTGGACCTCAACCAAGACCTTTAGGCATCATTCTTTACTGAGTTCTGGAATACAGAGCCAGGACTGAGAAGACCTGAGTTCAAATCTGAACCTGGACATTTGCTAGCCGTGCGAGCTAGTCCCTGAGCAAGTCCCTTAACCTTGGTTTGTGTCAATTTCCTCATCTGTAAAATGAGGATAATGACAGCACCTATTTCCCAGGGTTGTTTTGGGGATCAGATAAGATTACAAGTACTTGTTGTTATTATTTTATTATTACTGAATTCTAAAACTTGCTTATCTCAGGCCCTTAGCTCAAAGCTTGTTCCCTGAATCAAACACAATTGACTATTTAGACACAAAGGTCTCAGTCTAGCACAGCTGAGCTTTGGTTCTGGAATCAAAAGACCTGAGTTCAAAGTCCACATCCATTGTTTACTACCTATGTGATCTTGAGTAGGTCACTTTTCCTACCTGAATTAAGATGCTTCCTTATCTGTAAAATAAGGGGCTTACCCTGGATGACTCCAGTTATCTCGATCTTCTCCCTTTTCCTTCTTCTACATGACCAATCTGGCGATCCTATTATCTGCCTCCACTGAATCACAGATGACCTGCCTTTCATCTTAAGCTTCTCTCTCCATCCAGAACCCTATTCCTTTTTTCTCCTAGCTGCCACATGCTCCAGACCTTGAGAGTTTATTACCTAGGATTTATTTAGGTGGGAGGGGAAAGATGGAACAGCAATATGGAGAAATCATCTAAATGGAATTGTAGATAATTTGCACCCAGGTTTTCCTGACTCAGTCTAACTATTCACCCTGCTAACCTGCTTCTTAATGGCAGGTAGGTGGCAAAAGGATAAAACACTGGGCTCAGAATCAGGAAGACTCAATCTTCCCGAGTTCAAATCTGGCCACAGACACAAGCTGAATGACCACTTAATCCTGTTCACCGCAGTCCCTCATCTATAAAAAGAGCTACAAAAAGAAATGATAAACCACTCCAATATCTTACAATATCTTGACCAAAATGAGGTCATAGAAAGTTGGAAATAACTCAACAACCACCCTGCCTCTTGGTAGACATTAATTAATTAATGTCTCAGTAAACATGAAAACATTTTACCCAGGTTAGGCTGGATGGTGCCAAAGCCAAGAAAACCATGAAAAAGACCAAATTTTACTCCTCAACACCTATGATATTCTATACCCTGAGAGTTAAACCCAGGTGTCAAGCTTCCTTGTAAGCAAAACCTAGAATGGCATCCCTTGCATCATAATCCTCAGAAACTATTTGTCCTTCATTTACCTGGACCAAGTTTATCTGTCCATCCAATAGCATCAACTTCATTCTCAGCTGATCAGAAAATCTCCTGACCAACGACTGATGATTTTTTTGGTATTCAATTCCCACTGTAATTGTTACCCAAATAATCACTTTTTTCCTTTTTTCCTCCCAAGAGGAAAGGAGAAGAGAATAATTTTGTAAAGGATTATTGTTGCACCTATCACTTAGATTGACAAAATAATTCAACCTGCATCCCAATTTCCCCAAAAAGTTCTTAGAAAAACATCCCATCCCTCATAAAATCAGGACACATCAACATTTTATATGTGGTAGTGTTTCTGATAACATTGCTGCTTGTGGATAGTCCTAGAACTTTTTGCTTCACTCAAATACTTTCAGGACTCCATGTTTCAGGTAGAAATAGCCAATTTAGGTTGCCAATGTCAGAAACTTCAGGGATCTTCTAGTCTAATCCCACCTTTTTAAGAATAGGAGAAATTGAAGCCCAGAGAGAGGAAGACTTTTGCCTAAAGTCATACAATTCCTGCCAGAGCCCAAACTAAAGTCCAAGCCTCAGGTCTAAATCCAATCTCTTTCCCCTTTCTCATTTGGTCAATTTTTGTGATTTTATAAATTAAGTCAAACAAAGTCATGTGGACTTGAAACCTTAGTATCCTTACCTTCTCCCATAGATCCAATCTGTCAGCAAATTCAATCTAGTTCTCTCATTCATCCCATGCTCTCCATCTCTCCTGCTATAACCATAATTCAAACTGTCATCACCTGCCTGGACTTTTACAGAATATTTGTTTTTTGGTGGGAGGAGGGGAGGCAATATTACATCTTTATTTTCATTAACCTCTAACTGAAATTTAGTATTTTCTCCAATTATTTTATTTTTTGAATATTTTATTGTTCCTAATTACATGTAAAAATAATTTTAACATTTATTCTTATTTTTCCCCCTTTTGGGGCATTTTCCCAGCCAGTTACTTGACTTCTAGGTCCTTTATCAGGAGTAAATATACTCTGGGGATCTGTAAAATCTCAGTTCCTCCAAGGTGGCACAACCAAGGGAGAGGAGTTTACTCACCAATGGCCTCCAGGACAGAGCTCAGGGCTGAGATTAATATCAGCTGCTCAATTCCCCCAGGGGCTTTAAGCTGAGGGCTTCAACAATGCAAGCTGGCTGCTGCCTTCCAAGGCTATTTCCACCTCCACAACTGCCTGGGACCAGAGTTAGGAACCTCTTCCCTTATCAAGGAAGTGAAAAAGCTCTGTCACTGACCTTTGAAGTGTTTGTCACCTGTGGGGTGAGGGATCTGCAGACTTTTGCTGCTGTTGCTGCTGATTCTGTCCCCCAAGGCCTGCTCTGGTCCTGCTCCTCCCAGAGCTGTGCAGCCAAGGCTGGGCTGGGCTCCGCTCCACTTCCAATGTGACAGACCTTTCCTGTTGGCCTTTCTGGTCACCCTGGGCTGGAAATCTCCTCCACTCTGTCATTCTCTGACTTTTGCAGCTCCAGAATTTGTTGAGAGTCTTTCTTTACAGATAGTTTATGGGCTGTGGGAGAAGAGTTAGAGTATGTGCCTCTTTCTACTCTGCCATCTTGGTGCCACCCCCAGGCCAGATAACTTTTCTGATACAGAGTTCTAAAGCCACTTCCCTGCTAGGACCTTCCATAATTCCACAATGCCTCCAGAATAAAAGGCAAATTTCTCAGCCTGGGTTTAAGGCCTTCCACAATTTAGAAATTTTTGAGTAACTTCCTAAATATAGAATAGAGAAAGTATGGGTAGAAATTTTTCTTTTGAAAAAAATCTTTGGGGTTTAAGTGAATTCTTTATGTTTCTTGCCTCTGCTTCATTTTCCTCGCTTGATAATAATAATTATTATTAGAGGTATACTTAAGGTTTAAAGTTTATTTAAGGTAATAGCACTTCAAGGTTTACACAGTGCTTTACAACTATTATCTCATGAGTATTATAGATTTTAGCTTATCATAAATGTTTATCCTCACAACAACCCTGGAGGCAGGTACTATTATTATCCCCATTTTATATTTGAGGCAACTGAGGCAAGCATCTAAGGTCAAATTTGAACTCAGGTCTCCCTAACTTAGATTCAGTACTCTACCCACTGCACCACCTAGCTGCTTTATCTAGGTAGAGAAGAATATACAATGGAACTTTCAAGGTGAGAGGACTTGCATTTGGGGTTTGGACCTTACGCATTTCTTGCTACATGACCTGGTTAAGCCACATGTACAACCAAGCCTGGTTAAATCATCTAGATGACAACATAGTGCACAGAGCACTGGGCTTGAAATTAGGAAGGCTCATCTTCCTGAGTTCTATTCTGGTCCCAGACATTTACTAGCTATGTGACCCTGGGCAAGTCACTTAACCCTGTTTACCTCAGTTTCCTCATCTGTTAAATGAGCTGGAGAAGAGAATGGCAAACCACTCCAGTATCCTTGCCAAGAAAATCCCAAAGCAGGTCACAAAGAGTCTGACATGACTGAAACAACTGAACAGCAACATCCAAAACCGCCTCAGCTCTCTAAGCCTTGGTCTCCTCATCTCTAAAATGACCTCCATGACTTCCTTTAAATAGCAACTAAAAGCCCACCTTCTTCAGGAATCCTTCCCCAGCCCTCTAATTCTAGTACCTTCCCTCTGTTAATTATTTCCTACTTCACCTAGATGTTTGCATTTATTTTGTTTGCATGTTATCTCCCCCTGTTGACTGTAAGCTCTTTGAGGGCAGGACCTGCTGGGCACTTAGTAATGCTTGATAAATGTTCATTGCATTGTGTTCTACTCTTCCTTCTCACCTTTCAATCCTGTCTTTTATACCTGTTCAAGGGCATCTTCTCCCAGAACCTCTAAACTAGTTAATTCATTTCATTTTAACTCAGTAAATATTAACTAACCACCTGCTATATGCAAAACTACTCTGCTGGGCGTTGAGGATACCAAACATTCTGTTACCTCCGAGGGCTTACACTCACCTAAAGAGCTCTGACTTGTACACAGGTAAGTATAATACGACATGTGTGTTGTAAAGAGGATGGAGTGGAGAGCAAAGCTGCTAAGAATACTTCAAGAAGGAGAAAATACTAACAATTTGGAAGTGGTCGGAAATCAGAGAAGGCTTTGTTGGTAAAGTGACCCCCTCATGTGAACTTTAAAGTAGTAAGATACGAAATCTGAATAGCAGAGATAAGGGGTACAATCCAAGCATGGGAAATAGGTTAAGGAAAGACACAAACGTGGGAGATGACACAACAAATTCAGGGAACATCCAGTTGTCTAAATTATAGAATAGATATTAGGGAAAGTGGGTGAAGAAAGAAAAGTAAATTAGAGTCAAACTATAGAGGATCTTCAACACCTTGCTGAAAAGACTGCACTTTATCCCGGTGACAATAGGTTTGGTTATCTACCCCACTTTCACTCACATATTGGTTGCCAGAATTCCAGGATAGGTTTGCAAAGATTTCACATAGAACTTAGTACAGGCATGTTTTTCCTGAAAAGGGGTCCATTTTTCTCTATGTGAATCAGCTGCTGAGCGGGGCCTGGCATGCATATGATAAACTGCAACATTATGGAATGAACAACAGGGGATAGAGAAGTCCAGTTTTTTAATATGCAGTTTTGAATAAGTGTTTTAAGTTTCAAGGAAAACCAGCATCATGAATCTGGGATCACTGATCATTGCCTGTTGAAAGACATGTGAGCCAGGCTAGAGAAACAAAGGAGAGCCAGTATTTTGCATAGAGTCCACAAGGGATGGGACACCAAGATGAATGCACCTCATCCAAAGTATTAACCAATAAAAAAAAAAACTAGCACCACTCAACTTCCCTACTGCCTCCTAGAAGGATTTGGGAATGGTTCTAATCATAGGGACACAGAATGTTAGTGTGTCATTAGACCTTAGAATGTCAAGGTTGACCAGGACCTGAGAACACAGAACAGAGTATCAGAACTGGAAAAGAGTTTGTAACGTAGACTTGTAGAGTCTGGAGGATCCTCTGGAAATGTATAATTAGATCTCAAAAGTACCTTAGAAAACAGATCACCAGAATTGAACGGGACCTCAGAAGTCATTTAGCCTATCTCCCTCATTTGACAAATACGTAAACTGAGGTCAAAGTAGGTAAAACAAAATTTGCCCAAAGACACAGAGTGAGTCTGGCAGAGCAAGGATTAGAACTTGGGTCTTCTGACTCTGAGTGCAAAATTTTTGTGACTCTACTGAAGTGGAACAATTGGTAACTCAGATTCAGAGCAAAAAATAGCTGCAAATATATTAAATACAGAAGGCTCTAGGCTAAAAGATTCCCAAAATATCATAGAATTGTAGTTAGAAGGAACCATAAGGTCATCGAGTCTAACTTTCCACCTTATACAAAGACCTCTTCCTTAGGATCTTTGATGAAAGTTCATCCAAACTCTATTCAAATATTTCTAGTAATGGGCAAGTCAGGACCTAATAAATCAGCATATCCTACATTCTGATAGCTCTTACTTGTAGAAAATGTGTCATTATACCAAGAAAAATCTGCTTCTGTTTACTTTACAGCCCTTATACCTAGTTCTGTCATCTGACACCAAATAAAATAAGTCATACCCTTCTTTTAAATGAAAGGATTTTAAATAATTACAACTGTTAGGTGAGTCAGTCATTCAATAAACATTTATCAACTACCTGATAGGTGACAGCCATTTTGCTAAGTACTATGGATACAAATAGAAAAAAAGAAAAGAAAAGCAGTCCCTGCCTATATGAAGCTTACAATCTAAAGGAGGAAGACAATATGCAGTAGGAAAGTGAAAAGCGGGGTGGGGGGGAGGGGTTTGAAGGGAAAAGTGTCCAGAATAGAAAGTACAATGAAGAATTCCAAAGGTATGCAGCCAAGTGGGAAATGAAGAAATAAACACCCCTATGCCCAATCCCATCAGTGTCTAACCAAATCTCTCTCATTTTATACTTGTGAAATTGATATTTTTTTAAAATCAAGGGTAGGAATTTACAGTTATCTTTGCTAAAATATTACCTTATCACATTGCTCTAACTTATAATGTAAAAATCTTCTAAATCATGTCAATCAATGTATTATTCACTATTCTTCTGATCTTTGTGTCATCTGCAGATTTTTTTTAAGGATATTATATATGTCTTCATCCAAAGCACTAATTAAAAAAAATTGAAGAGCATGAGGCCAAGGAGAGATCTGTGAGGGGACTGCACTAGAGCCTTCCTTCCAAGCTGGCATGAAGTCTTTAATGACAATTCTTTGAATCTAATCATTCACCAGCTCTGTATCCGTACAATCCAGCAGCATATATCTTCTGTCTTAGCCACAAGGACAACATAAGAAACTCTATCAAAAGTTTTGCAAAAATGTAGGTAAATAATAGATAGAACTTTTCTCTGATGTACCAATGTAATTCCATTAAGAAAGAAAATTGGGTTACTTTGGCATGAATTGTGCTTGGCTTCATCAAGTCATGGCTTTTAGTTACAGTCAATCCTCAGCATTCATGAAAACTTTCATGACTTCAAGCATTCAAGTGATTTTACTAGTAACCTCGTTTTCACACTGGCAACCGTGTACACTTGGGTCTACGTGCAATAGAGAAAAAATGAGAAATGAGATGTGCAAGTTTATACACATAAAAAGGAGGAAAGGTGTTTGTGGTTCTGCTCCAGAAAATGCTAAAGTAACCTCTCAAGTGTGTGATAAGGGAATTGAAAAAAAAATTCAAGAATCTAAATTTGTGGGTAAATGAGATGGTGGTCAAGGTAGCAAGCATCCTGCTTCCCCCACTGTCCATGCTTCCCCTATCTCCTGTCAAGGATCCCCAGGTGGGAATTCTGAACTCAAACTGTGAGCCAGTGACACCTTGAGGCATGTGCTTTTCATCAGGAGACTAGTTCAACCACTGAGAAGATTAAAGACTGCAGGTTGCCTCTTTCCTTTTTTTAATCTCCAAGTTCTTCTGACTTTGTGGCCCCTTCCCCACTCTGTCCAGTCTAGCATTGCCTCTCCTCTCCCTTGCAATGTCATGGGTTAGGAAATGTACATGTTATCAGAATTTATATTTTGTTACAAAAAGTTGTATGCAAAAAGTTATTTTATATGTAACTGGGGAAAAATAAAATACTAAATAATTTTTTTAATGAATTGTCTGCAGAGAAGTGTATTTTCAGCACCTTGTAGCAAAAGATTAGATTTTGGTGACTACGGGAACTTAACCCTCATTACCCATAAGTTCAATGTATTAACATTCTCATTTTTTTACTTTTATGATGCTTTCGAGGAGGGTTACCCTGTGAAAGTTGAAGATTGACTGTATCTCTATTTTCTAGGTGTTCACAAACTATTCCTTTAATGGTACCTTCTAATTCTTCATGATGTTTCAAGATCACTGACAGTGGCTCAGTAATTACATCAGTCTTAACAACCCAGTAAAGTAGTTTTAAATTCATTTAGTATAGATAAGAAAACTGGAGAGAAGAGTAGGAGGAGTAGCTTGTTCACGACTATATAAGCATTAAGTGTCAGAACTGGGAACTGAATACTGATATCTTAACTCCAAATTCAATATTCATTCAATAACATCATACTAGACATAGAATTATCTCAAAATCTTTTAAAAACAAAAATTTCTCAATTCTCTTGTTCATGATCATGTAGGTTGTTACAACCCTGTCAATCCAATTGATTTCTCGCCACATAGATTGATAAACTCTTGGTATTTTCTTGTCCTTAGTACCAACCAGATTCTACATACTTTCTGGTTAGCAAAAATAATCCTTTGCATTTCTATAGTGCTTTAGAGACAGCATGGTATAATGGAAATTACAGAGGTATTGCTTCTAGGTCTAAAATCCACAAAAATCAAAAAAAAGAAGAAAAAAACAGATATGTATATACAAAAAATATTTATAGCAACTCTTTTTGCGGTGACAAAGAATTAGAAACAGTATGTCCACCAATTGGGGAATGACTGAATAGGTTATGGTATATGAACATATGGTATATGGAATATAAGAAGTGATTAAGGAGATGGTTTCAGAGACACCTAAGAAACTGGAACAAAATGATGCAAGTGAAGTGAGCAGAATCCAGAGAACAATCTACATAACATCTTAAAGACAAAATGCTTGGGAACTCAGACCAACCATAATGACCAACCACAGTTTCAACACTCATAATGAAATATGCTGCCTACCTCCTGATAGAGAGGTGATGGACTCAGAGTACAGAATGAGATTTTTTTTTTAACATGGTCAACGTAGGACTTCGTTTTGTTTGGCTATATATATTTGTAACAAGGGTTTTGTTTTTCTTGCCTTCTCAGCGAGGTAAAAGGGAAAGAAGGAGTAAGAGAAAGAAAAAATGAGTTTTAATTTGAAATAAAATTTAATTAAAAAATAAAAATAAAAGGAATGGCTGAACAAGTTGTGGTATATGAATATAAGGGAATACTAATGTGCTGTAAGAAATGACAAACAGGAAGACTTCAGGGAGGCGTAGGACTTACATGAACTGATGCTGAGTGGAAGGAGCAGAGCCAGGAGAACTTGATACACAGTAACAACCACAGTGTGTGAGGCATTTTCCTTCACAGCAATGCAAGGACCTAAAATGTTCCCAAAGGATGCTTGAGGAAAAATGCCATCGACATCCAAAGAAAGAGCTATGGAACTGGATTGCAGAATGAAGCAGACCATTTTCTCTTGTGTTATGCTTTGTTTTGTTTGGGCTTTTCTCCTGGTTTCTCGCATTCATTTTAAGTCTTCTATGCACCATGACTAATGTGAAAATGTATTTAATAAGAATATATGTGTAGAACCCATATAAGATTGCATGCCATCTTAGGGAGGGAGGGGGAAGGAAGGGAGAAAAAATCTAAGATTTATGGAAATGATTGTAGAAAACTGAAAACAAATAAAATTTTTAACAAAGCAAAAAACAAAAAAAAAAGGAATGCTGAGATGGTCAGAGAACTTAGACTCAGATTCTGACTCTGCTATTACAAATGTGACCTTAGGTAAGTCATTGAAGTTCTTTATCCTCAGTTTCATCATCTATGAAATGGAGACCTCTGAGGCACCTTTCAGCTCAAAAATCGGTAATCATACAAACCATTTCCTCACAGTCCTTTCAGGAAAGTTGTTCAAGTATTATCATTCCCTTTATACAGTTGGCAAAACTGAGGCTTAGAAAGGTGGCCATAATTGTATGAGTTAGAGGAATAGGTGGGACCAAAATTTCAGGTTTCTTTACTCAAACTACTGTGTTGCTTTTTTTGTTGGTTTTTACACTGAGACATTCACCCTTTCTCTTTCGTTCATAACACAAGACTAGTAGATGCTTATGATCAAAGAAATATTTTTATAATATTCATAAAAAAACTTTATAAGCACTTTCCTTTTCCCTCCTTAGAATCCTATGCAGGATTTGAGATAGGTTAAGAGTGTTGTTTGTTGGCTGAACTATACTGATGGAGGGTTCTTGGCACATTGGAAAAGCACTTTTCTCAAGGCTTGAGCAACTGGCTTTTGAGTCATGAGTGAAAGAATACAACTGAACATTTAGACAGGCTCAATAAACACAATTTTCATGTGCTAATAGTCCCTAATGAAGAGAGCGGCCATCAGTTAAATAAACAGATGAACAAATTGAAAATAGAGCACATCCAACCAGCTGATTTACTGCTCTAGCGGATATTCCATCAGAGCTTCGAATCATGACCAGTGAGTGGAAGTTAAGAGGAGGCAGATTTGGGTTCAATACATAGAACTACCCTGTGCCAGAATGGGTTGCCTCATGAGGTAGTCAATCCCCAGTGATTGTAGATTTTCAAGTAGTGACTGGATGAAAATAAAATCTGCATGAGACAAAAGAGTTAATTTTCCCAGTTTTTAAAAAATGATAGAATAAATAAGTAGAGAAGAAAATAATCTAGCCCCAAACCCCAAGATACCTTGTAAAGTGTAAGTGATCAAAATTTATATTCCTTTGGACAGAGTACCCACATGTGAGGATATGACTTCTCAAGTAGAAGGGGGAGGAAAAGGAGGAAATAGCAGCATTGCCCAACTGGAACTGCCTAGTTGGATCCCCAAAGGGGCAGTTACTACTGCACAGATAATTGCTTATCCTTCATTCTTGAAGAGGACCCCTGGCATGAGGAGGGTAATGTCTTGACTTGCAAGTGAATTGGATTTAAGTGAGGCAGAACTGTGCAAAGCCTCATTCTCTCCTCCAAAGTCCAGTGGCAAGACAGATCAGGATGACTAGTGATGACCCCAACTCAAGATTGACTCATAACCCAACCCCAGATACTCTAGGGACAATTGTATTTTTTTGACTCTAGCCCAAGGTTCTCCTGAGGAAAGCAAAAAAAAAAAAGACTCAGAATAAACACCCCAGTATAGAACAGATAATTTGATTTCCCTACATAACAGGGAATGTTAAGCGTTAAAGAAGCATAGAATGTTGAGAAGAGAATCTAGTAGCATATCAGTACCTGTCAATGAGTTAAGAGGTTAATATTCATTTGGACATTTGCATGCAGTTTCTTTTTCAAAGCCTACTAATTAGACGTTTAACATTTTCATTTCCACCATACACAATTATCAATACCAAATCAATCTCTCTTTCCAGTATCTCTTTCTCTGTCCCCTTTCTTCATCCCTATCCTTAGCCTGCCCTTACAGTTTGCCTAGGTTCAGCTCAAGGTATTTGATTGTTCAATAAGAGATGAAGGCTCCCCTTCTCCTTCTTTCTCTCTATTTCCCTTTTGGACTATCCACTACTGTGGTAACTGCAGTTGCTCTGGTTGACTCTGCCCATACTTCTCAGATGCTTGAAAAGGAGATGATGCTGGCTGCTTTTTGAGATCTCACAAGGCATTGCACTAAATGAAAGAAAACACAAATGGGAGGTGGTCCTATCCCACATACAGGCTTACCTAGGAGGTCATGGACTCATGGTCTGTGGCCGTTTGAAGGGAGAGGGAGAGTGGGAATTGCATATACACCGATACCCCCCCGCAGCTCTGTGAGTCATCCTTGAACTTCAAAATCAACAGGAAGAAGGCAGCGGGGCAGAGATTGCCTCTTTAGCAAATCCATGATGTTCTAACTCAATTAAAAGACTTTTCATCACCATGCAATAGGACAGGCTGACTCATCAGGGCAGACAGGGAGCAGTCAGAGGCATCTCTGCATGATCTGAAGGTTGGAGGTGGGGATGGAGAAGGAACCCACTCTGTTGATGAACTTGCCTGGAAATGCCGGTGAACCGGAGCCTTAGGGAGGGGCTCCTAGAGGACACCAGGCTGTGATCCTCCAAGTTGAACACTAGCTTTATGAAGGCAGGATTGCCTTTGTATCCCCTGTGTCTAGTAGGACCTGGAACATAGCAGGAGCTGTTTCATAAAAGTTTGTGGAGCAAATTGAATGAATGAGAATAGCAAAGCAGCCCTCACCTCCCCTCCCTCTGTGGATGGAGGAGGGGGAGGACGTGGCTGGCTTCACCCTTCCTCTGTTCCCTAGCCTGTTTCCCAGCAGGAAGGACCACGCTGTACTCCATCAGGGAGGAGCTGTCATCAGACTCTCCACAGGCTCTGCAGAGCTTGCAGCCTGCCTGCTGGCACCTCAGTTTGTCCATTACCTGCTCTGCGGTAAACTCAGGTCGCTGGCTACTATTCCTTTTCTGTGCAGCAGCAGCCTGAGATTAACAAACATTGTCCCGGCCAGCCCTGAATGCTCCAGACTGGGACGTACTGGGGGCCAGTAAACGACTCTGCTCCCTTAGGAATACTTGTGAGCTGGAGAAAAGGGAAAGCAAAGCAGTACCCCCCCTTTCAATATTCTCCACCTGCCTTGATTAGGTGCTTTTGTCTTCTTTCAGTTCTCTCCCTCTGGTCACTGTAGGGTACAATCAGGAAAGTCAAGACTCGCCTCACCCATAGATGGAATAAATGAAGTGACAAAACACTGGATTTGAAGTCAGAGGTCCTGAGTTCTAATTCTGACTCTTCTATTTCCTTTGTGTTGCCTTAGATAAGTCATGTCCCTTGCCTTCTTCTCTAAAATGAAAGGGTTGGATTAGATGAGGGCTAAGGTCTCTTCCTGATCTAAATCCTGTGCCTGTCTACAGGTAATGATATGAGGGGTGCTAGGAAGATCACAATGGCCTCCAAATCTTCTCCTTCCCACTGGCTAATTCCTGGAATGCCACTATTAGAGCTTGACCCTCTTCTCTGCCCTCTCCCATCACCCCACCACCCTCTGGTCATTTGTTGAAGGTTTTAAATCCTGTTAAAAGGCAACTCCCTTGACTGGAGAACGGGGAAAAGGATCAAATCTTAACTGTTCTCAGATCCTGAAACGTGGCATGAATAATATAGTTAACCGTAGAATGTCAGCACTAACTGGATGAAATTGATCATTGAGTCTAGCCCATTTATTTTGCAAAATAGTAAACCTAGGCTGAGAGAGGGGGAGTGACTTTCCATGGGTCACACAGGACTAAGATGCAAACCTTAATCTGTTGGTTCCAACTGAATGCTCTTGAGAAGAGCAGGTTTAAATGGGATTGGTGGGGCATGGGGAAGGCACAGATAGAAGGCACAAGGAGAGGAATGAAGTTGCCATGCATGGGGAAAAAAACAAAAACAAAATGGGGAAAAAGTGATACTTTTTCCTAGGACCAAACCTCTTCTCATACCTGGATTACTTCAGCAGGCTTCCCAAAGATCCCTCAGCATTTAGTCTCCACAGCACTGGAGCACAGGACTACCTGTGACAATTACTGGCCATGTGACCATGGGTAATAAATTACTTAAATTCTCTGCCTCAGTTTCCTCATTAATGAAATGTAGATTTGCACAGAGTTGTTAGGAGGAAAGTGTCTTGCAGGCATTAAAGGGCTATATAAAATTGTTATTACATGATCCCTAGTGCTCCCTAGGCAGATCATTCTCCTCCTCAAGAATCTTCTGTAGCTATCTATTGCTACAGGATAAAGCCCAAACTATCCAGGATGGCAAGCAAGGGTTCTAAGAGTCCAGCTCTGACTTATCTGCTGCTTCACATACACATAAATACTCACACACACACATACTCACACACACACACACACACACACACACACACACTCACACACACACACACCCTTAAACCACATAATTCTCCTCTAACTTTCCCTGTAATATCTTAGGCTTCACCCCAAAGGCCCACCCCTCCCCTATTCTCAACCCATCCCAAAGTTATAGAACTCAATCATTGCCTCCTCTAGGAAGACATCTTTGACTATACCAGCCCAAGCCAGGTAGGAGTCACAGTATATAGAGCCTTGGAATTGGAATCTGTACTCAGACTTTATTTGTGTGAATCCTGGGCAGGTCCAATCTCAGTTGCCTCAACCCTGAAATGGGGTAATAATAGCACATGCCTCTCAGGGTTGTTGTAATGATCCAATGTAGATGCCTGGAACATAATAGGTGCTTAATAGATGCTTATTCCTTTCTCCATCTTCCATATCTTCCTGAAGCAATGACTGTATGAGCCATGTATTTAATACATAGTGATATCCTGTCATGTTGTTTCCTATATGCATGTCTTGAACTCTTCATTTAACATTTTGTTATACCCCTAATGTACTATTGAATAATAATGTTATTAATGTTTATAACAATGTTATCATTATTAATTATGAATGACATTATACCTACTCAATAACCTATCCTCCTATTAGTCTATAAGTTCTTGGAGGACTAGCACCTCTAGTGTGAGGGCTGCTCATCCACCTTTGGTGTCCATCTTTCACCCAACTCTCACCTGTGACTCCAAGAAGCTGTAGCATGCACAGCACCCACACCCTAGTTAAAACTATCTTGGCAGATGGGTTAAACCAGGTTGAAGGTAATCAGTAGGCTTCAAACCTGTCAGTGAATTAAGGGGACATCTACCCCAAGCATGTGAAGGCTTCCCCAGAGGAATGAGCAGGTGAGAACAATTTGCTCCAACAGCCATGAAGGCATTGTTGAGCGCTTAAAGTTTGGTCACACATGGAATACACTAAAGTCATCCACTCCATCCTGGGCTATTACCAGTCAATTTGACCATTGTGTTTCCACTGGACTTTGATGACTCTGGAAAAAAGAGTGAGGCTGATGACTTTTTGCAACTTTGCCTCACTTGAATCCAATTCTCGTAAGCAAGTCAGACACCACCCAATCATGATATCATTGGTCTTCTTCAAAATACAACAACAAATTTAGGGGCAAAAGTCTTAACTGGCCTGAACTTTGAATCTCCTCTAACACCTAGCAGGGTACTCTGTACACAGCAGGTACTTAATTTTTGCTGAATGAATTACCTGATGAAATGAAAATCACAACTGACTTTGGGTCAGATAAACTGAACAGGGATTTGACTTGGTATCAATTGTCTTCATACATTGATCCTGAGAATAAAAGGACAGGGAAAGTTTAGAAGAGAACTGCAGAGGGTCCAGAGATCCATGGTCCTGGTGCCAAGGTCCCCATTTACCTTGAAGATGCAGTTCTGACTTTTGACTCAGAGGTTTCTTGGATCAAGAAAGCCAAAGGCAACGAGGGTGGAGCCAAGATGGCGGAGTAGAAAGACTCACGTACGCAAGCTCTGAACCCACAGCCCATATATTTCCTGCAAGAAGAACTCCCCACAAATTCTGGATCACTGCAAGGCACACAGAAACACAGTGGAAAATATCTCCGTTCCAGAGAACCCTGGAGAGCAGTCCCCAGGGGTCCGTCGCACCCGGAAAGCAGAGCCCACCCCTGTGCAGCCCTGGCCAAGCAGCCGAGAGGAGCAGATCCGAGCAGCCTTCAGGGATGGAGCCTCTAGCGTCCAGGAAGGTCCCTCTGCCCACAGGCGCTACAGGTCAGTGAGACAGACGTCTGAGCTAGCCGAGAGGGGAGCAGGGTGTCTCCGTGACTTGGGCCCCCTGGGGAGGTGGCGGTGGAGGGAGCGGCAGAGGCAGCAGTGGCGGCCCGGGACTCCCCGAGCAGGCAGGCAGAAGTTCAGGTCTCTGCATAAACCCCCTGAGGGAACTGAGCCTGGGAGACAACCCTGCCCCCACTCGGCCCATTACTGAAGGTCTCTGCATAAAGCCCCTGGGGGAACTGAGCCTGGGAGGTGGCCCTGCCCCCACCCCAGTACCAGAACTTAAGCTCACATTGAATAGCAGCCGCACCTGCCACAGAAAGCCCATTTAAATCTCAGACCCCAAGCACTAGCTGGGCGGATCTAGGCAGGGGTGGACAGGAATCTCAGAAGTCAAGTAACTGGCTGGGAAAATGCCCAGAAAAGGGAAGAAAAATAAGACTATAAAAAGCTACTTTGATGGGGTTCAGATGTTCCCGCCTTTCAATTCTGATGACGAGGAAGGATTCTTACCATCAGGAAAAGATGTGGAGGTCGGGGCCTCTGTATCCCAGACATCCCAGGGGGATGTCCGGTGGGCTCAAGCCATGGAAGAGCTCAAAAAGGATTTTGAAAATCAAGTTAGACAGGTGGAGGAAAAACTGGGAAGAGAAATGAGAGAGATGCAAGAAAAGTAAGAAAAACGTGTCAATACCTTGGCAAAGGAGACCCAAAAAAATGCTGAAGAAAGGAACACCTTGAAAAATAGGCTCACTCAATTGGCAAAAGAGCTTCAAAAAGCCAATGAGGAGAAGAATGCTTTCAAAAGCAGAATGAGCCAAATGGAAAAAGAGGCTTAAAAGCTCACTGAAGAGAATAGTTCTCTCAAAATTAGAATGGAACAGATGGAGTCTCATGACTTTCTGAGAAACCAAGAAATCACCAAACAAAACCAAAAGAAGGAAAAAATGGAAGAGAATGTGAAATATCTCATGGGAAAAACAACTGACCTGGAAAATAGATCCAGGAGAGACAATTTAAAAATTATGGGACTACCTGAAAGCCATGATCAAAAAAAGAGCCTAGACATCATCTTCCATTAAATTATCAAGGAAAACTGCCCTGAGATTCTAGAACCAGAGGGCAAAATAAGTATTGAAAGAATCCATCAATCACCGCCTGAAAGAGATCCCAAAAGAGAAACTCCTAGGAACATTGTGGCCAAATTCCAGAAGTCCCCGTCAAGGAGAAAATATTGCAAGCAGCTAGAAAGAAACAATTCCAGTATTGTGGAAATACAATCAGGATAACTCAAGATCTAGCAGCTTCTACATTAAGGGATCGAAGGGCGTGGAATAGGATATTCCAGAAGTCAAAGGAACTAGGACTCAAACCAAGAATCACCTACCCAGCAAAACTGAGTATAATACTTCAGGGGAAAATATGGTCTTTCAGTGAAACAGAGGACTTTCAAGCATTCTTGATGAAAAGACCAGAGCTGAAAAGAAAATTTGACTTTCAAACACAAGAGTGAGAAGAAGCATGAAAAAGTAAACAGCAAAGAGAAGTCATAAGGGACTTACCAAAAGTGAACTGTTTACATTCCTACATGGAAAGACAATATTTGTAACTCTTAAAACTTTTCAGTATCTGGGTAGTTGGTGGGACCACACACACACATATACACACACACATGTACACGCATGCACGCACACACACATACACACATGCACACACATACTGAGACAGAGAGCACAGAGTGAAATGAATAGGATGGGACCATATCTTAAAAGAAATTAAGGTAAATGGTGAGAGAGAAATGTAGTGGGAGGAAAGAGGGTGAAATGG